>OZ026620.1:96374244-96636744 GCA_964020975.1 Hermodice carunculata | reverse complement strand
AACAGGCCTTGGTCAGTGGTTTTGGCACTGCCTGGCAAGTCATGCTTCCGCATGACTTGCCAGGCAGTACCAAAGCCACTGACATAAGACTATGGGCATATTGGTACTTGAACGAAAGCACTTTTCATGAAGAATTTAAATATGCAATGGTCGTCTTAAATCTAGGTAAATATACGGAAAAATCAGGGACTGGTATGGAATGAGTTAAAAGGCTTTCAATGAATACTTCAGGGAAGACATACCAGGATAACATACCGACAGTCGACAACTTTTCATCGACGCACACCAGGCTTTCAGTGCTCTTTTGAATTGCTCCGAAATTTTGCCTTTTAAGGGTTAAGATACTTGCAGCATGTCAAACGAACATCCCCCCCCCCCCCCAAAAAAAAAGGAATCTCCAGCTGCGGCAGCACTTCTGCCCATCTGGCCATTGTATCTGTACAATAAATATGAATATCTAGTGCATTTGCTTTTCGTTCAACGCAATTTACGATTATGCTTTGTTGTGTCAATTTTATAAAAAACGGCTCGATGGTGCATCAGGAAGCAGAGATTTCACCATATTGTATCTCCATGTGTGTGTGTGTGTGTGTGTGTGTGTATAGTTGTACATGAATTACATTGAGTACACTTCCATGACTATTTGCAATGTCGTCAAATTAAACATAGACAGCGGTTAAAGTCATACATCAAACGTAAACTGCATAAATAGATCGGGTACTATACTTAATTTCGGGAATCTCTGTCTCCCAAGCTCGTCACAATTCTCAGAAATCATAAATATTTGTCTCTAAAGACAAAATTGAAGTTGTCTGGGTCACATGAGATCTATGGTTCCTTGCTATTCTACAACTTTTACTGTCAGGCCTGATTCCCCGAGGCACTGATAACTTACAGTGCAGCATATCAGGTTCAACGTGGACTTGTAAGACGTGGCTCGTTATGTGATCTTGGATGAGGTCGGGGACAACAGGCACACTCACCCCACACATCTGGCTTTGTGCGCAGACGGGTTACTACTCTGCAAACAGTCGGGATGCACTGGACCAATTTATTGATACAGAAAGACTGCAACTTGTATCAGAGACAACCGCAGATCGTAAAAGTGTCCAAGCAACTTTTCGTAGCTGGTTTATACCACGGGAAGATGTTATATGGCATTAGTTTGTTATACTTGCACAGCTCGAGATACCAAATCTACAGCAATTCCCAATACCAATTCATATTTGTAGTATACTCCTGGCAAGAAAGCCCCCCCCCCCTCCCCCCCTCCCCCCATTGGTTAAACATGGGCTATTCTGAATATTAGTTTGTATAGCGCTGGACTGTTATGGAAGATGGACTGGATAGCTAAAAGCCTAATTAATGGTGATCGGTCATACACACACACACGAATGCCCCGGAAATGAGATAACAGTCACAAAGGGCAAGGCGCAGAGGGGCTCTCTCATTGGGTGTGCCTGTGGGCTTTGAATAGCTGTCAACTCTCTCGTTCCCACCGGGAGCCTCCTGCTTTGGAGACCGCAAAATTGAATAAAAAGGCAGCAGTTTGTAACAAAAATTTACTGTTTTCTTTGTTTTCATGCACTTTAAATAAAATTTCAACCGGTTAATGAGTTTTGGGGGTTGACCCCTATGGTGACCACTGGCACTGAGTGGCAACACAGGGGTCAATGTGAATCCAGAAATCCACGGCGTACGGGTTATACTCATGCAGCTCTTTGAATTCGACTAAGGCAGAACTCTTAAGTTTTGGGATGTGTAAAGAGTGAGAATCATGCCCCCACCCCACCCCCGGGGAAATTGGAAATTTTGATGTCAAATGGTGCAATCTGATACATTTTACAGCCTTCATCTCACATTTTCGAGGGTACTAAATTGCTCGACAGCTTACCCTTTGAATGAAGCCTTCACTTTTACACTCATCGGGACCTTGGGTAAACTTATTCATACTTGTCTTCCGTTGCCCAAAATAGATACACCGAGGTAATCATTTGCTAGACAAATTGTGCTGTAAACAAAAAAAGTGTTCCGGGGGGAGAAATGTATTTAAATGAGTGAGAAATACATATTCTGGCGTGAGACCATGACATGACCCTAGAATGCGCGAGTCTTACGCTCAATGAGTGAGCCTTGACAGGTCTGCCAAGGGCAGGATCATTGGCACGTGGGACGCTGGTCTTTGTGAGGTTGCTAGGGCAATGGGGTGCTCCACTTGGGCGGTTGGTGGTCGAACCGTTTTCGAGAAAAAAAGTGCAAGAGGAAACCTGGATCTGGAAGTTCAAGACCATCAGATGAGAGCGACGACCGCTACCGGGAGCAGTACGCGGACAGACACGGGTTCCTTTTGGTAGAGAGGTTCCGTCAGCACTGGCGCAAAGCCTCCAACCACAGGCGCTCGTAACGTTCAGTCAGTCAAGCTTCCATGCCATTATAGGCTTACGGGTACGAGGGGGGGAGGGACGTAGGGAGGGTAGATAGATAGATAGACTTTATTCTTTCACCAGGGTACCTGGTTCAGTGCAAAAGCTCTGATCTTCCGCCTGGCAATGGATCATGATAAGATGAATACATATATGATGATGAAGCGATGACAGTTATGAAATATAACTCTTTACACATTGGAAATATAGGTTAACTGAATACAGTATATAATATAATAAAAGAATATCACAATCTTAAACGTATATCAACATACACAACATAGTCTTATAGACATAATTTAGGTAGAGTAAAAGCAAATGGAACATTCAGTAAGAAGGGGAGGGGGCTTTACCTATTAATGTAGGGCTATGGCACGATAAACTGGAGCACAAGCTCCGGCCATCAGACCACATCCCCCAACACAAAATTATTGTCGCAGCAGGCTATGATCTGACGACCGGAGCCAGCTAGGCCTTAAAACATGAAACTGAAGGGGCATTCCTTACATCTAGGGGGAGGGAATTCCAGGCGATTGCGCCTCTGTGGGTCATCCTGTCCTTGCCAATATTATTATTAAGCACCATTGCAACCTAGAACATATCTGTACGCGCAATGGCCCACTTAGCGCTATACCTAATCTGCCATAAAGTAGACCTATTGTGTAGCTATTCATCTGTGAGGTCAATCATTCCTGCTAATATTAAGATGGGGGAGGGTGACCCTAGAACCACTACGTCGTCAGATGGAGCTCCTAGCTACATCTGACGACATAGTACTAGGCCCACCCTCCTCAATCTATCAGCAGGAATGACTGACTAAACAGATGGAAACCCAATACGTTATTGAAAGTAGTGGCCAAAGCGGGCAATTGCGCGTACAGATGTTCTAGGTTCACTCCCTCTACCCCTCCCCTCCTCCCCATCCAACCCCCATAGGCCTATTATAGCACGAATGCTTGACTGACTGAACGTTACGAACGCTTGCGTCTTCAACAGTGAAGACTGCAGCATCATGGGGTACGTTCAACGGCGTTCAACAGGGGACTGGTGTTGGCCAAACTAGGGTCCTGCCCTCCTGCCATCCGCATCCCTCTCGGTCCGGCACACAAGGCTGAACGGATACACTGGTGCCAGAACATGCTGACTGAGGCAAGGATCAGAGTATGATGTGGTCAGACGATTCAAGATTTTGCCTCGATGTTCATGATGGTAGGATACGGGGCTAAACGTATGCCTGCCGAAAAATCTTAGGATGAATGCATGGTAGAACACAAACGCTATGGAGAAGGCAGCATCATGATGTGTGTGTGTGTGTGGGGGGGGGGGGGGGGACGGGGCGGAAGGTCAATCTCGGCGACAGCATGAACAAAACTCATTTGGGTAAATGGGACTCTCATAGGCCAGTGCTGTAATTTGGATGAGATCCTGCCAACAAACGCCGTTAGGCCTATGCATTGCCAGATAGGCAACTCCACGAGTCAGCATACATATCTCCAAAAGCACAACATCCAAATGTTGCCATGGCCAGTCCGATCTCCTGATCTGTCCCCCATTGAACACCTATAGATGGGATGTGCTTGGTCGTCGAGTCAGGTGCGATTACAAAGTACCTGCGACCACCCCGAACCAACTGACACTGCAGCTCACAGACCAGTGGTTGGTAGCCAAGCTCACCAGACGCATGCCAAAGAGGGTCCAAGCTTGCTTGGAAAAGCGTGGTGGTCACGCCCGCTACTGATGCATGCAGCCTTCAAACAATTAAATGTTCCTTTTCAGGGCCACCACATCCCACACGAAAGAGGAAATTGAAGCACTGACCAGTGCAATAGGATAAACAAACTTCCCACACACATACATATTTTGACCAATGTGTGTGTGTGGGGGGGGGGGGGGGGAACCAGGATTTTATAAAAGTGTGAAAAAAATTAATTTATTAATCCAGAGTGCACTGTGTGAAGTTTTGCATGGAAATGCAACAATCAGTCTCTGAGCCTTTGTCACAAAAATGTGATGAAATATAACGTCGTGCAAAGTGTGTACAAGAGGAGTTTCTTCCAATTCCGTTTTTGTGATGCAGATAACATATAAAGCCGACAAGTTTTAAAACAAATAATTACAGAAATTATTTTTGCTTAAATCTGTAACTGTGCCAGTATAATTGCATTAAAAAGCGCGATACACTTCTATGCTATGCGCATGCGGTTAATGTTACTGCTCATGTGACCACGGAAACAAGTCTTGTTTGAACTTCTACCTGGTAAATGAGAAATTTTAACTCGTCAGTACGAAAGCCACAAGTCAATGTAAAAGCCATTGATTTGGGTCTTGCCATCATAAAAGGTCTTATTTACAATTCCCGGCATGTTTTTATTACCACGATATTTAGATAAAAACATTAAAACAAGCCACACTTTACATCTGTGTGCTTCTGCATGATTTGAGCGGTAAAGGGTTAAATGACGTAACGATTACACATGAGGGACATGAATGGATGCAACTATTGCAATCCATAGGATTTCCTGTACAATTATGTAATGGATTTGTTTGATAAGTAACCTAAAATAACGTATCAGGGTGGGGACTATATGATCATTAAAAACACGATTCTTTCTGCAGATATTTGCGGTATATATGTAGGTTGACAAATTTAAACAGAAATTTTGAGAAACTGGTAACTTTTCGTGATTATGTTCTTTTAATTACGCCACAATTTTTGGCTGCTTTAGCGTTTAGTAATGTTATATGCTTACCTCGTTTTCAATTGGTACTCATTAATAAGAACCAGCAGATAAAAATTCTGCACGGAATACAACGCGTTTTCATCTCATTGCGTTCTTTGTGTACCTTCTTGGCACCGCTGCCATCTTTGGTACGCCAAGCGCCATGTCCAAAGGGTGCAATGTTGCTACGGAAGGAAATTATGAAAAGCTGCTGGGTCGTGTTTATTTCCAAACTTGTTTCATTATTTTATAAACTTCATCCTCCTTATTTTGTATAACGTTAATACTGTGAACTGGAGATGCATTGAACATGCCCGGCCTTACGCATAAGAGACAAAATCCGGTCCAAAACTTAAAGAGAGCCAGAACGTGAAAGAATGACGAATTTATTTCTGAAAATTAAACAATTGTCATGCAATATGGTCATTAGCTGTGGGAAGGCTCTTGATCCACGTCGTGTTATCTTGATAGGTCTTTTCTGCAATTCTCATTGAAGTTGGTTTTCATTACAGTTTGAAATTAGTAAAAAATATTTAAGCAGGCGGCATTTGACCACCAGCGGGTTTTGGTTGATTGACAGGGTAAGGGTTATTATTCCCACATGGTCATCAAATATATCAATCATGTAAACATGCGACTTCACAAAATGGGTGCTTTGTATACCTTTACCGTATGGTTTCATGACTGACAAACACATGTATTCACATGATAGTAACAGTGGTTACATTTTGAAAATTAGCAATTATTAATTAATTTCTATATCTGTACAAAATTACATTGCAGACTAAAAGTGGTGCAGTATTGCCCTGTCCAATTAATATTGTGCTTTGAGTGTGACCATCCGATGATATAGATGAACGGCACTTCTGCTATTGACGCGATAACTTGAGCAAACACGCTTTACACAACATTAATGGAAAACTTAATTTGAAAACCCCAAACTATAATATTGTTGTGGTCTTCAGATTCAACAGGTAAAGATTGAAATATATTGTAGTACTACAATCAATATTACAGAGAGAACAAAACTTAACGACCTTTGCTAATGCTGGTGAATTTGTATTCCCGACTCTGGACTGCATGCCCACTCATTTACTGCATAAGTGTACGGTGGCTTTAATTTTGACAATGCCTCCGGATTCTCTGCTTTCAACTATCTTCCTGTAATATGTTTCTGAGCTATAAGAAAGGTAAAGCACCTTGTATGTTCAACTTTTCGTTGCATGCAGAAAGTGCACCTGGCACAAACACTTTCACTACACTTTCGTGGCCTTCATTTTATTTATATATATATATATATATATATATATATATATATATATATATATATATATATATATATATATATATATATATATATTTAAATTCCCTACAAATCACCTTATTGTATGGTTATCAAGAGAAGTTAGAATGATATATTATATCAGAGAAATTCAACTCTATCACAGTAGGTTTAGACATCCAAAATGTACATGGATATATACTTTGAACCAAAGGACGGACATTTTTTTTTCAGGAACACGGGATTCTTAAGGCGTGTAATTACTGGTTACTAATATTGACGAAGTTCCTTTATTTCGTTATTTTCTTTGCAAAGTTAAATTTTGTTGTCGTCGCAATGTTTGAAATGACCGGGAAACCGTAATACACTAATATATATATATATATATATATATATATATATATATATATATATATATATATATATATACATATATATGTATGTATATATATATATATATATATATATATATATATATATATATATATATATATATATATATATATGCCCAGTTTTTGTCGTGTCACTTTTCGTCAGGTATAGTCGATCGAAAATATTGTTGCTACCCAGATAAATAACCTTACAAATCCTTAAAAGACAATGTTGTACTGAGAAACATACATGTGACTATCTATAGCAAGTTGAGGCTACAATGCTCGTCCAAACTCTTAACATGACGAATATTGCTCTCTCTCTCTCTCTCTCTCTCTCTCTCTCTCTCTCCCTCTCTCTCTCTCTCTCTCTCTCTCTCTTCTCTCTTCACTCTCTCTCTCCACATAAACCAAATGTCAAGACACAGGCTCAAATGGAACAATGTAATAAGATATTAGCGGTCTAATTTTAAGATGAAAAGCCTTTAACCAAGGTCAAGAGGTCAAGTACACTTACGCATTGTAAATTATAATCGCCAGAATTTTATGTCTGCAAGACCAAAATTAATACCGTTTTGAATAATGTTGATAAAGCGATATGTGATATAGACAATTAGAAATGTGCACCATATTGATGTTACTTCATTGTGGTACAATGTTGCTTCTGTTGGTCTCATTGCTATAAAAAATGCCAAATCAAAACGACCGACAAGGCAGTTACAGCAGCAAATTCACCAAGTTTCTTTAACTAAAAATTACTTCCATGACGCCCTGATCTTACATTATTTTCAGCATATATTTTAGGAAGTGCGACAAGGGTTGTAGAAGATACGCTGGGGCCCTCAGGTAGTTTCTGGTGCCAGGCTGCTGATGCGCCCCGTCTTCTGACTCTCTGCGGGCGTGGGTGATTATAATCGCAGATTATTGATGACAAGTTGGTACTGTGCAGCGCCCTGGGCCCATTCATCACACTTAAGGGACCTTTTGGGTCCCCATACAAGAGACAGTAACACTGGCAATGCAGCTGTCTCGCATGCGGGAGACACGGCATTTCATAGGGACAAGCATTGCAAATCAAATCTAAATTTATGTCAGTTTTTTTGTATTCTGTGCCTCATTTATCAGACGCTATGTAATTTGGGTTAAACATATATTATATATATATATATATATATATATATATATATATATATATATATATATATATATATATATAAACTAGTAATGACACGTGACAAATGGTGTGACAGTACAGCTCAATGTGATGTAATCTAACTTGCCACGAAGTAGCTTACACAACAGCTGTTCGTACAAATAAACTCAGAGAATATCCGGGACACTAAATAGGACCAAAGGTCGCAATATTTCATGTGGTTATAATGTATGTGGTTTTGATAAAGTAATGGTTTCCTTCCGTTTAGAATTTAGTCCCTCGTTGTCACAGCAAACTTAGACATATAATGTGCATATAAAATAGCAAAAGAAAGTCCACAATGTGCCATGATAATGATAAAAAATGATAACACAATTACGAATTTTGAAGACAACAATGTCCTATGTAAGTTGTGTATGGGCTGTTCAATTCAATATATTAAAAAGTGGACATTCTCTAGTAAGGATACAATGTTGACTCGCAATTTGAATCCGTGATTAACTGCAGTGCAGTATATGTGTTATCCTATCCAACGTCCCACGCATGTACAGTGACTATACAGTGCCGCCGGAAAGTCGGGCAGCCATTTTCCAGTGGTTCCCTGGTGGTTCACACCAGTGATCTCGCAGAGGTACATTTGCTGGAGGTCTGTTACAGGGTAGACCCCATGGAAATCTGGTTTTAATTACTGGTGTGGTGTTGATGGGTGGAGTACATTTAAACCAAACCAGGATGTGCACTGAACATGTGTACATAAAACATTGGCTTCAGTTTTAAGATTACGCTTATGACGAAAGGACGAACGAACGAACAAAGGAACGAAAGAAAGAAAGAGAGAGAGAGAAAGAAAGAAAGAAAGAAAGAAAGAAAGAAAGAAAGAAAGAAAGAAAGAAAGAAAGAAAGAAAGAAGGAAAATCGGACGAGAACTCGGCGGTATGCTTTAAAAAAGCAGAGGGCAGAAGGCCGGTTGCAGAGATTTGTGGCATGTTTAAAGATTTTCATTCTTAACCGTACGAGACAGGTTGCTGATCAACTCAAAAATGATTTTTTTAACCTCTGTGTTGGTAACATTGCACCTGCATTCAAAGTCACGTGGCCTTGGGTATGTGCTCATACAATACGTATCCTTAATCTACGTTACATTCATGGGAAGGCGAATTCAGAGTTCTTCCCCACACGAGAGTATTTGGGGGGATCACTGTGTATTGGTCTGGTGCGATTCTTAGATCAGTCTGGGCGGCTTCAATGGAGTCTGGGATTGGTTTGGGCAAATAAAATGAACTCTGCGATTGTCTCGGTTAGATCTGGGATCGGCTTGGGCAGCCTGAGATCGGTTTGGGCGACCCTGGGTTCACTCTGGGTAGGCTGGGATAGATCTGGACACACATATAACAAGGGAGTGTTAGGCTGCAATCAGCTTATAATTTCCAAATCAATGCATATTTAGGATAAGACGTTGATAGAAGTAAAATGAACCAAAATATTTCAACTTATTATGTTAAACCCGATTTGCCAGACTTTTGTTGTCATGTACAGGACTTGCAAAAGGTTTGAATGCTGCAAATAGGTACCGAATAATCCGGTGACAGTGGACGAAGAAGCCAATGGATGTTATTAGTGCGGCGTTGTCTGGGCTTCTGTAACAGGATGTATTCATATCTAAATGCGGTCCTACTCTATAACCTATTGAGCAAAAAAGGGAGCCACCTGCATCAGGGCAGATCCATGTATTTAGCATGGTCAAAAGTACTTTCTCAACAAAATGAACAACACAAAGACACAATATTCTTAAGAAAATGTATCAACATATATTTGAAACACAAAGGATGCCTAAAATAATTAGAAATGGGCCCTCTTTTGGCTGAAAAGGTGTTTTTATGGATATTTATGTAGTATATAATGCAAATCTGCCCTGATCATGGTGGAAGCATCAGTCTGTTGCCCCGGCAACACAGGAAGTGAGCAGGATCGCAGTTAAACATGGATGTCTCCTATTGTCTGGGGTCAGTGTGGAATCGCTCCAGCATCAGTCTCCGATTGTCTTGGATAGTCTGTGAAAACATCCCAAATTCGAAAGGATCCCATAAAAATGCGGAAACACTAACGATCTTGACATTACAGAGAAGAAAAAAATGAGCACAGGGATCCCAGACTGATCCCAGACAAAGGGTTCCCAGACCTATCCCGTACCTTAGACAGAATATTTCGAAGGAGCCCATCTTCCTGTAAAAATGATGGTTGTTATAATGCACCCCCGTGGACTGGGCACAACTGGTAATCAAAGGTAGGTACCGCACTTTGGAAGTGCGAGAACGTTGGCAAGATTTCTTTGTATTTATTTATTTATTTCTAATATGGTTGAAATATAAGCTCTTAAATTGCCACATTTCTCCCTTACCGCCCCTCTGTTCATCCCTTGACACATACATGTAATTGTCATGTCGTACTTTTCAACTGACTACACACGAGTCTTCCAAAATATTTGAAACAGAAAATGATAACGGCCAAAAAATCATCCACTGTCAAACGTATATCAAGTCCGCTCCCACAAATAGGCGTTGTTGCGAAAAAGACATTGGGACATCCAATAAAAAACTAGTGAACAACTTAAACATGGGAAAATATATTGAAATTCTCCAACAAGACAAAACACCATGAGATACTCCAGAAGTTTGGAAAAATGTTCCATAATATCTCACAAATGCATTTACATTTAGACGAGCAGCCAAACAGAGAGAAATGAAAGGATTCCTCTCACGCAATTGCTTCTTAGAATATTTTGTATTGTAATTTGTCCCTCAAACATTTCTAGGCCTATGTTTAGACTCAGGAGTAGGCCTTCATAGGCTTGTCTATTCACATTCTGCCTGGAAGCTCTGTGCCTATGCTTTCTTACGAAGGCGCGAGCATAACATTTACTGTAGACCTAGGTCTATACCCCCTGGTGTGAACAAGACACACACAGTGACCCGTAGCATGACATTGGGGTGGTTAACTTCCGTCAAGTTGATGAAGTTCCTTCCCTTAACCATAGAGAATTTCACCCAACGACCTTTCACTGCTGTATATTATTAAGTTATGAACAATAAATGAGATGTTTATGCTAATACGTTAAAAGCAAATGTAAATGAATAATATAGCATGATCCAATTGTCAATGACGGTTCAAGCGATTGAAAAATCAACTGTACACACAGTATCTCTGTACCTGCAACCTATGTAGTTTTCGATTTCAATTACTGATTTAATAATCTAATATATCTGCTTGAAACTCATAATAGTTTCCACTGCAAGAAGTGCTTTACTATTTTATATTCTTTATTATGCGAGAGAAATTCATAGACACCCCCCCCCCCCACCAGTTTCTTGTTTAGTGTTAACATATTTTAATCAATTCTTCAATCTCGCTTCCGAAAAAGATATATATATATATATATATATATATATATATATATATATATATATATATATATATATATATATATATATATATAAAGGAATGGGCATGCTACAAAGGAGAAAATTGTAAGGACAGACGTTACATATCTAATAGCACAGAATACTGCACGTGATGAGTAAAACACAGATGGTGCAGGCGGGGGTTGCCATGTTACGTACTTGGAAACATCATCGTGTCTCTAAGATACTGTTAGACCGATTTAACTATGTTTTGATTTGGTTCAATTGTACGTATTTTTGACCCATGAAGAATGGCGGCCCATGTAAATGGCGCATGTGGCAGAATATTGCAATGTTACTTCTCCCGTTGCAAAACGTGTCTATCACAATGAAAAAAGTGCAGAATATGTTCATAACCTTTTCCACAGGCGCAGCAAGGAGAGTGAACAACATTCATCTTAAATAGAGAATAATTCAGCTGTCGGCGCAGTTAGTGTGGCTCCTCTGGGAGAGCCACAATAAATGCTCACATTTTTTTTTGCTATTGCCTTTAGAGGAAAACTGAACATACCAAACCTAAGCAGCACAATAAAATTCCAACAGGCAAATTCCAAAGCTTTTAAGTGACTATTAAAGGAAAAGGGCCTGCAAATTGTTCAAATTAGACTTTCTCTAAAAGTATCTATTTCTATAGTAAATGTTTAAAGTGTTCGCTTTTAGGCACACATATGGTATCCTCATGTCATGGATGAAAAATGTATATATACCTTTCCCGATCTGAATTTCAACTTTAGGCTCAGTAGAGCTCAGAAGACAGCTCTTCTTGGAGCATATTATTTTATTTGTACCACCTGTCTAGGTCAAAAGCGGCTCACTGCTGAAAAAGTGGCGTCTGCTTTATTTGCCAACTAATTTCAACAGTAATTAAAAAAATAAATATGCATTGCATGAGGAACCTGTGAAAAAGCATGACCCAGGTCAACAGCTTTCCTTGGCGTGAGTTGGGCGCTTGGTGCCCAATCTATGCCAAGGGAAGCTTTTGAAGAAGTCTCTATTCAAGGACAAGGGGTGCGAATAGCAACAATGTACGGCTTTACCAAAACGGCGGACAAAACACCATATATCATTGCGAACTACGTTCTGATTATCCATTTTGACTGGTTCATAAGTGACTAGTTTTAGTCGATGGCCTGACGAAGATACAAACATTTCATTGACCCAATAATATAGAGATCATTGCCTTGAGGACTTAAGATAGGGAAAGAGAGGCAAAATAATTGCAGACCACTGTAAACTGTTAAACCTCAAACTGCAAATATAGCAGAATGGTGTCTTCATCAGTCAAATACGTATACTTGTCATTTTGCTGGTTGAAGAACATTGTATGAACTAACAGTAATATAAGTTCTAAAATAGTTTTAGTTGAGTGCGCACACGATTTACCTTGTTCACATTTCATGGACAGATCTACACGCTACATATTCTATTGATCTTGGAATGCAAACCAGTTTACAAGCGATAATAACTTAATTTGTTCATTCCAGGTGACAAGCTACTCAGTATGTCATCTTTTTGACGGTAACGTCACAGGTGATCCCTGGGCCTCACAGCAAGATCTAGTGATCCCTCCGGCTTACTCGAGATATCGTGATATCTGAGTCTCGCAGCGACATCTCGTGGAGCCTCCGGCAGCAGCAATATCTTGTGATCACGCAAAATGATCCCCCATACAAGTAAAACCAGGGCTTTACTATTTCCAATGCCATCCCGCTAACAAAAACAACAAGTAGGAATAGTTCTATGCGTTCATTAAAGCCGGAAAACGTGCCAGTCTGTGGATATATGGCTGTATGTGCCCCCTTACAGACCAGCTGCAGGCAATATATAAACATCAAAATTTGAAAATTTACATTAATTATGCTGACGTGCCTGGGGTTTAGTTGTAATTAAAGCTTATTTTTTTATCAAGAGTGTCCTTACATCCGATGCATTGAACAGCTTGCCAGTCGCACTGACATCAAATACAGAGCAGGACCGCCCACCCAGACAGAAATTTGCGTTCGTATATCATCATACTACCTGTTATACTTGTAAGCAGCTACAAATTTTAAAAACATTGTAACTCATCAAAGCACATCAAGGCAAGTTAAAAAGTGTACAAACAAACATTTAAACACTCAACCTTAGTAAAGGTAAGCATACTCCTGAAGTAGCGTACTCCAAAAGTGGGTTCGTTTACTTCTTCTTGGAAATGGATAGGCACCATGATTTAAAAAAGGCATAACGTGAATAATTATAGAGCGATTTTTTATGATCCTAGACTGTGTACCTTTTCAGAATCAATACATGATTCTGGCCTTGCTAAAGTACATCTACGCTACTTACTTGGCCCAAAAAGGCTAAAAACGCTCTTTTTATAGGATCCTTGCTTGGACAGAGACAAAAAAAGTTTGTTGAATCAGCTTGATCTGTGGTATCAACCTACACATGTTTGTCTTGTGACATTGTGTGTCACTCCCACCTGGCATGCATACGTTTTTCAGTACTCGCCTGTCACATTCGATGGTTTTCAAACAGGAAAATTCGAAACTTGTGTGACATTGAAGAGCCGATCCTAAGAATTATTGACATTGGTCGACTGTATTCATGCAGGGATTTCTTGCCGGCGTTATCATGGGTCCCCTCCCAGGAGCCATCTCAATCTATAAATATCTGCATGACGCCAAGGTTGCAAATGTGAAAAAAATATGACTTATGCTCTCTTTAAAAATATTTCCTGAAGTGAACGAGCTTCAGTGGCAGAGTTTGTCCACGTCTGGTAGATTAAAGTACCTGCTTCAGAAAATTACCTAGACCTCAACGGTTGAACCAGAAGCCAGGTAACTGGTGGTGTCAATCGCATATATGCTCTTATCACAGGTTGCCCGGAATATACTGCGGTGAGTCAAGGTGAGACTCTTACCGACTAGGCTATCGTATCTCTGATTACTTTCAGTTAAGTATGGGTATCACTGGGGAACTGGCTCCTGGTCGTTTCCCCCCACAATGAATACCTACAAGTATGTTTAGAGATAAAACAAAAACCGCTTCAAATGACCATACACTTAGTGGTGAACCATTAAAGCTTTACTCACGAAAAAAGCACTTTGGGAGAATAGCCACACGTCTGTACCTAATTCTGTTGCTACTGACTGAAAGGTGAAACGCTATCCGATGGCTCAAGCCACAGTCTTCCGGTCACCGTTTCTAGTCAGATTAGCTTTTGAATTTGCCTGCTTGATGATTGTCTCTGCTTCGACCGCTGTTAAAGAATCAAATCCAGCGATTCCCCTTGAGCAATTAGATCCTCGGGCAACTTTGAAGGTTGATTCAATGTATTTTAATTGGTAAAATGGCGGTTGTTTGGGATATTAAAGTTACAAGGGAGTTGCCTCGTACAAGGGTTATAACGCTGACGGTTATGACATCACTTATGTAGCACTTATGCTCAAAATAAATCTTCCCTGGTCATTAGCTGCTTGGCGACTGTCCAGTGTACCGACTACTGTCCTCTTGTTCAGTGCAAATTTTAGCGAACATTATTTACAGAGTAAGCACCCTTATGCTCAAAACCCAGCTCACTGATATTCCTTATTAGAATTACTTCGGTTATACGAATTTGAACTGCCTTAGTACTAACAGGCCTTTCTCAGGTCAAGCGCCTGCAACTACTCAGATTTAATGACACACACCAGGTCTGTCAATGAACTAAACGTTCATTAAAATCATATTCAGCGTTCAAAATAACCGAAGTGTACATTTGCTCAGAGCAAAGGCACTCCACGTTTAAACCAGTGAAAAGTTCTAACACTCATTCTGGAGTTTTACCCACTCGTCCCATATATAATTGTCTTACTTCGAACGAACTTGGCTTCGAACGTGACGAACTTTTATTTACAAAATTGAAATATCTTCCTTGTGAAGTAGTGTAAAGTGACAGCCTTTCTTCATTGGTTCAAGCTTGAAAAGTCTTGAGGTCAGAAAGGTTAATACAAGGGGGTCCTCCGTTGACTGTATCCCGCCAAGACACGGTCATGCGATGACATGGCCTTAAATCAAACACGCATGAACCGAGGACATACGTTGACTTTAAAATCACACACATGAGTGATGATGCAAACGAAAACTCTGAGCATGGCTTCATTGTGACGTGGAAACCAGGTCATCGGGGTTATGGCTTTCACACCTATGTACTCCTTTGCTGCGTCCTGCTGCCAACATGTACCTGCGTGGTAAGCTGTGGTTCCCTCATAGGATAGGAGTACTTCGTGGGTGTCTTCCTCAAAGCAACAATTTGATAGGGGATTTTAGGGCCATAGGTGCATGAGAGCCACTGAGAAATGCTCCACTACGATTCGGGTCTGACGTTGAACCTCAATAAAATATGATATACGAGGGATGCTTCGGAGCGCATGATCGCTTCTCAAATTCAAGATATGGGGAATATCATGCCCAGGGAGACAAAAGCCTCGCGAGATAGAGAATAACACATGTTAAGGAAGCAACGTCATGTGCACTGTCAGCCATATCTGTCAAACAAAACATAGCAATACCGAAAGGTAGCAAAGAGCTCGTAAGAAACGAAGCTGAGCTCTAGAGTGGATCAGCCCACTGGCTTCATGTAATGACCAAGCTGCTGTTGATGGACTGAACGGATTTTTACATCTGACGTGATTATTGTCGCATTTCATATCTTTTGATATTTCAGGTCTACACTTAACAAATATATTCACGTAGGGAAAAAGGTGTATTAACTCTCAGATTCGGAACAGAGTGTATCTGACGGCGCTGAGAGGCCCCCCTGCGTGAAAGGTGAAAAGATGGATAATCAATCACAGACCTACTTGCCACTGGAGTTTGAAATTACCAGCGTATTTGCCTGCCAAGCAGATGTCCAAACTCTTCAAATGAGACCTGGTGTCCCTTTAACATGTTACTCTTTACGTACTGTTTGTTGTGGCTCGGCGTGTGATGGATAAACAATTGAAATGAGAAACACAAATCTCCTTCCTTCCTCGCTCTCTTTGTCTCTCTCGCTCTCTCACATACATTCACCGTATAAGAATATACAACAACCCTTTTGAAAATGTTTTACAGACTTTTTTACAGAGCTTTCTTGAAGTTAAACCAGGTCTTTCAGCAGGGTATGCCGATTGAGCTATCAGAATATTACGGACTAACGTACAGCCGTAGATGTAAAATATTTCCACTCAGAAAACACAGCATTTGTAAATGCAAACAAATAAAATCTAATAATACAATGCATGCTGTAGCCTTTGGCGGTATTCATGAGTTAACCTATTTCGATAAAGAAACGTAACTTTAAGTATGATGATTTCATCTCCAATTTCTAAAATTGTAATAAGTATTTTCATTTAAAATATATACATGAAGATCTGGGAATAATTGTTATAGGAGATTAGAAAATGTATTTTAGGGATTATGCATATTATTAATGTATTCTGTGTTAGACATGTTTCAGCATTTGTTGTTCAATTTTAGTCTTGTTCTGTTCTTATTAAGTAGTCACTGATATTTATAACACACTCACACAAGGAACAAAACAAAAGAAAAAATGCATACATGTAAGAATTCAAGGGCATTTTTTCCTTTGTGCCCCAGGCTACATGAAAACGTTAGCATCAATACAATATTTATATAAACATTTAATTCCATGGCGTAAAAAGGCACCGTTTCTATGATTCAATGGTAACAAAAATTCAATTTGTTTAACGACCACGCCTACGACTGATGACGTGACGTAGCGTCCAATACAACAGAAATGTACTGTATACATGTATGTTGCTTCATACCCAAAGCAGCACAGTGTATTACGCTATGTCGCCAATTGGGTACTGAGTAGCTTTTGGGCAATTCTATTTTTAAGCATGTTATCGCCCACTCTAATACCTTGGTGTCATATTGAACATTTTCATGACATGTTTTCATGTAATATTAAAAGCAAGGATTTCTGAATTTTTCTAATGCTCAAGTGTAATTACATATGAATATTTAATCATTAATTCTTGACGTACGACAACGGTATGCGTATACTTCAATCTAGAGTGACTAATAAACACGAGCCACAACAAGATCAGTCCCAAAATATGAACATCAATTCGATTCTTTGATTGCGTCGTGATTGGTGTTTCAAAGTCATCTGCGTATATTAGTATGTTAGTACTTTCAATGATTTAATGTTGGACCAGCAGGTTCAGAAAGCCCTGACCCGAGGTGCACGTTAGCTATGAGGAAGTTACTAAATAGAGTATAACGAGCGACATGCCTGTTCCGAGTGACATCACTGACTTTTTTTTCAGAACATGTGGTATTCGCATGGTGCCAAAGTGGCTTCCACTGGAGGCTTATTATATGCTATCCCCTGTAAAGTGCAGTGCCCGTTTAGCGCTGCCAGAATGCTGTTGTGCAGCTCAAGCAAATGCACTGTTTTGCATGAAATATAAGCAAGGCGCTTGTCCTTTGATCTTTCCCGACAAGGTGTGTTGTGTGGTATGTGTTGTATCTTACCTTGTCGTACACCAACACGTTAATCCATTCCTGAATAGCCATTGTTGACATAATACAGTAGGCAGCTGCCATGAAGGCATTTTTAACAAACAAGCTGCCAGTTCTCCATGCAGCCATGACACTAACCAACATTCTACCTGGGGTCAGGGATTATGTTTCCCGTCACTAATTACTCTGCTCTTTTAGACACTCGGCACAATCTGCCCGCCGAGAGTGTAGCATTTTCTTAGCCGTGCAGGTGGGGCATACTCTGAGACGTGTGTGGTAGAAAACTTGTTCACGGGCGGATGGTAGACGAGCCATAGGGGTAAGATATCTGGCAGCTGCCGAGATTTCTCCAGGGCTCAGGTGTGTGGGTCATCGCGCCATAAAATCACACTGCACCTAAAATTACTGCTGTAAAAGCCCGGGCGCAGGCCACCCTGCCTGCCGGCTCTGTCTGCTCATCTCTCCATTCCTCTGTACTTCTCTCTATATGCTTCACAGATCATGTGCTCCAGTATGAATTGCGCGTCCTGAGCGCTACTATATACACAAGCATCTTTGCGCTGCCCCATGATTTAGCGTTTAGATCTGATACCTATACTACACCTCTGGCTATTGTAAACTTTTGCAAGAACAGTCGGTCTTAAAAATCATCCAGATTACGTTTTCATAAACTAAAGTTGTGCATGTTTATATGTGATAGGAAGTGCCCTCTGCAAAAAATACTAAGTGCAAATGAGATAATTTTTTCCTCTAAAAATAATACTTGCAGCTGCGCAAAATATCTGCTTTCACATATGTTCATTGCAAATAAAAAAAATGCAAATGTTCAACAATATTGAACTTAGTACCCCTTTTAGCTAAAGATGCAGCACAGGTGTCTACCATAAAACGTGTAACAGGGAAGCTTACCGTTTCGCAGGTGGCGTTCACCGTTTGTTTCCCGTGCCAATTACGATTCTACGCTGTCAAATTTTACAGATGGAGCCAGTTTGGTGGCTTTAAGTCCCATGACGGTTACCAGCGGCGTTTAAGTACCACGAGCCACGGTGTCATGCACTGAGATGATACCCACCCCGCTCCACCCACCCCCACCCCACCCCCAATTCTCTGTGCACAAGTTGCTTTAGAGATTTGCCAATATGAAACTTAAGAAAGAAAAAGTATTTCTTTAATCTCAAAAACAAAATACGGGGATCGTATGTAAAACCATTATGACGAATTTTTTCCTCATATAAACATTTTGGTCTGATTACAAATGGAACATATTTTGACTAGCTCTTTCAGTTTACTGGGTATGCTTTCAGGATCTATTGTTTTTAGTTGCAGATATGATAGGCAGGATTCGTCCACACTCGTATCTGTTGAAACGGAAAGTGTTTTTTACCTTTTCAATGTTATGAACATTGAGACATCTTGCAGCAACATCAAACATGTACAGACCCGTTGACAGTCCATCTTGACTGAGGAAGAACGTATGCTGTATCGTTAAAGTCACATGTGTGATGTGTTTTGACATGAGCTTGTTTAAACTTGAAAACTGCACGTCGAACAAGCACAATGATTGCTGCCCTGAATCGGGTCAAATGCAACTGAATTTTATTTTCTCTGATTACCAACATAGACTGCGCTGACAATTCTTTCGTCATTCAACATCTTATGGCCCGGAACACGTTGTTTTCTATATGCAACAATACTGATATTTTTATCAAAGTTCTTTCGGACGAGTCGCTGCTGGATGGTCGCAGAATTTGGACCGCCTCGTGGTTTGAGTCTGGTGTTTAGACGGATCGTGCCAGTAATGACTACATGACGTGTTAAATCGCGTTGAGAGTTTGTCTTTCCAGTGTTAATCACAGCAAAACTCATGCTAATCTGAAACTCAATAGTGACTGTAGATTTGAATATCTCATTAAAAACAGTCATTTAATGCCAGCTTCCATTTCGGGAAAAGAAAAATTAAGAAGAAGCATCCAAATTCCACAGTGTTTCCTCTACATGGTTTGGATTGCAGAGGAATCGAGCCACGGAAAGCTCCTGAACTAGTTCAAAAGCTGGCACTCAGTCCAAAAAGCTAGCTCTCAGACCAAAAGCTAGTACTCAGTCTAATATCGCTAGCACTGACAGAGTTAAGCTTATCTGAAATAGTTCCTTAAATTTGACTTCTTTTGACGTCCTGCTATTAAAGCAATCTGTTTTATGTTTGCCTGTCTTAGAGGACCACTGTTAATTCTTTTGTTGTTATTAAAAACAATCTGTATAATATTTGCCTGTCTTTGAGAACAATTGTTAACTCTTTTATTGCCAAATTCCACAGATGCCAATGATTTCTGAATTTGCATAATGAAACCTGGTTCACATTCTTTATAAACTGACCTTTTAAAAAAGAAAGAAAAAAGAAAGAAAGAAAGAAAGAAAGAAAGAAAGAAAGAAAGAAAGAAAGAAAAAAAAAGGAAAAAAAACACACAAGAAGGGTCCAGGTCAACAGCTTTCATCAGCGCGTTTCGGTTCATTGCACGCACGTTGCACCGAGGAAAACAATGTCGGGATTTGATAGTGAGAGACCTCATCAACAAAAGCCAAGCAGCCATGATGAACTTAGACTTGGCAGATGAGTTGCAAAAGTCCAGTGTTTTCAGTATATATTGTATTTGTGTCTTTTTCGTCCAGAATCACTTCCTGGTAGTTATTGCCCTTCTTCCTAGTCCAAACGCTCTACACTCCAAGCAAACATGTCACGGTCTAACCTGTATACACATGGAAGTACTATTGTCAGGTTCTCCCGTAGAATTTTGACATAGGCTGCATTAGCCCAAATGAATGTAAGGCTCTTCAGCGGGTAACTACTCAGAAAATGTTTTGGAGCTTGTTACCCTACATGTCTGTCTGAGTATCCGCTCCTTTACAAAGCTAAATTTTCAGCGAAGACAACCCACATAATAATGAATAAATTCGAACGTGTCAAATGATGAATTAGCTAAATAAGTGAAGTTTTGCTTGTAAATGCAGAGCTTCAATATGAATACAAAATACCTATCAAACCAAACATAATCATTAAATAGGATAGAACAAGTTCAGATAAGAATTATCAGTAACATCTTTGAAAAACGACAAGCAATCTCCACCCAAGAAGCCACATTTATTATTATTATTATTATTATTATTATTATTATTATTATTATTATTATTATTATTATTATTATTATTATTATTATTATTATTATTATTATTATTATTATTATTATCATTGTTATTTGTTTGTTTGTTTGTTTGTTTGTTTTGGTTTTGTTTTTGACAATATAACAGCTACCCGTCAATTACATCCATCCTATGCTTGACTGCGTAACTAGCCAGTGTTTCAACTTATGGTTACGAAACATCAATTGTGTTTAACATGCCGCAGCCACTACCCCTAACAGGGAGTTTTCTGTTCGAACACCCTTAAAAGCTCACCTTAAAATTTATCCATAAATTTCGCTTTGTTTTGACAGGACATTTGCACTTACATCCATCCTATGCTTGACTGCGTAACTAGCCAGTGTTTTCAACTTATGGTTACGAAACATCAATTGTGTTTAACATGCCGCAGCCACTACCCCTAACAGGGAGTTTTCTGTTCGAACACCCTTAAAAGCTCACCTTAAAATTTATCCATAAATTTCGCTTTGTTTTGACAGGACATTTGCACTTACAGAGAGCCTTTTTTTATTCATTCTTATCATTCGTTGATATGTCGTACATGCAGAACAAAGCTGGGACTTGCACGTCTTTATTCTAGCAGGATTACACTTGTGTACTGAAATTTGGCACCTGACATGTGATTTGTAACCTTGACCTTCAGTTTCAAAGTCACGAACTTTTCCAGTTTTTTTTTTTTTTTTTTTTTTGTTTTTGTTTTTTTTTGTTTGTTTTTGTCAATATTTGGAGGTTCATACCTCTGAATTACCAGTAACCTCCTTTGGAACACTATTGGCCAAAGTAAAAACCACTTGTAATACCCTTTAAGATGAGGCATTAAATTTGTGAACATGACCTAACTTTAAGGGCACCACGACTTTCTTATGGGAAACGCGTTTGGCCTTTATTTCAAAAAACCATCAACGGATTTGAGCAATGTTATATCTGTTGCATAGCTGAACTCTAAGCATAACTATGCAAATTCACATATGACTTTGAAAGGTCAAATGTCAACATTATTTCGCGATTTTAAGATTTTCAACCTGGCATAAATTGCTCAACTAACGTCACTACTCGTCCAATTTTCATCAGGTTGGGCTCAAAAGATAGGACAAAATTTGACCTTTAAGACTACAATGTCAAGGTCTTTTGCCATCTAGACACATATAACTGGCCGTAAGTCGCTTAATGTTCATCCGATTTTGATCTGGTTGGGCTCAATGCATAGGGAATGCAATAACGCACACATCTATAATTAACATACACATTGCACAAAGAGTTCGGACTGCAGAATAGGGCAATGACTTCCAGGAAGTGGTTCCGACCAAGAAGACTCCAACACAATATGACATTTCAAGGTCAAGTTCACTGACCCTCAAAAACCTTCATTTCGCCATGACTCGAGCAATTTTTATTCGCTTTTGTTCAATTTGGGCTCAAAATATGTGAAATGTATCGCAGCAGAAGTTTGAAATTTACACATGACCTCTAACGGTCAAGATCATTTGACACTCTTGAAATTTTCGTCAGCCATAACGCAGTCAAACTTTTTCCAATTGTAATCATGTTCATAGACAAACTGTAGCTATTGAACACTGTACAATTTTGTTATTTGCATGGTACCTATAAAGGTGAAAGATCAAGGTCATTTGGCCCTTTGAAATATTCATGGAGCCATTATTCGATCAACTTACATCCACTTTGGACCATGTTGAGATCAAATTTAGCTCTTGTTACAATATACGATTTTGTAGTTTATTCGATAATTTGAAGAGGTAGTTTAATTGCAAAATGTATACCTGAATATTTTTTTTGTTTGTTTGTTTGTTTTTTTTTTTTTTTTTTATTTGGTTTTTGTTTGTTTTTTTTGTTTGTTGTTTTTTTTTTTTTGTTGTTGTTTTTGTTTGTTTGTTTTTTTTGTTTTTGTTTTTTTGTTTTGTTTTGTTTTGTTCTTTGTTTTTGTGGTTTTTTGTCGTGGTCCCACCCGCCCCTGCCCATGAATCCCTCGGGTACCACTTCACACAGTAACTTGAAAAATGACCAATAGGGAAGACAGAGTGGATGCTCCATGTTGATGTAAGATGACGTGGGAAACAACAATTCAGACGTAGAAGATAATTGTGTTTCAATATGCATAAATAGTCATAGCTAGGTGGCCGATGAACATGCAAGAAGGTAAAAGTAGTAATTATGTTTGCGTGGGGACACAAGTGAGTCGCATGATCACCCCATATCTCAGTTTCGTATAATTATCATCTTTTTTAATCCATAAAATATGAGAAAACAAAAATATGTTTTGACAATATTCCAAAATATCAGAAGTGGTGTGATATATGCGATAGCATCCTGCTGATAAGGGCATCTGAGAACTCGCAGTAGGCGTCTGCTGCTGGTTCTAATTGTAATTTGGGCTCTCCAACTGTCTAGCATGAAGGTTAGAAAAGCGCGCCGATTGCATTTGGAGGGGGTTTCATTCGTCTTTCTTTTTTGCTTTTCGAACGGGGATGAAAGAGTCAGGGCGTTCTGTGCTTGTTATGAGAGGTAAAAGGTACCAACGGATCAAACAGGCGGATTTGTACAATAGAATAAACACAGCGATGTCAAATCCTTACACTTTACACAGCATCAAAATGAGATACTTGAAGAAACTGCCCTAACAACATACTCCATGCAACTTGTCTGCTTTCACTAATTACATCTTTTATTTGCGCAATCTGAATTTGTCAAGAGGCTTAATTATGTCGTATATTTCACATAATCTTCTGTATATACAACTCGTCGTCCTAATAACATTGGCTGAGTTTGGTCTCGCTATCTATAGTTCACGTATTTCTGAATAATTTAAACTGACACCACATAACTTTGACTCACTATGTTTGGACAAACTTTCATTCAAGGCATTACAAGCTGAAGATCGACTGCCCTTGTTAGCCAGCTTGGTGAACGTACAACCCAAAAGCGCTGTGGGAACTACGGATTAACCTTTGGAAAACTGAGGAAAACGGATATGTAGTTACGAATCAATGTCAAAATCATTGCAAATGAGAGGGAGGTTGCAGCGGCATGTGTACAAGAATTTCCATAGACATATATATTTTCTCCACGCAAAACTCCGCCCTTTTATATATATATATATATATATATATATATATATATATATATATATATATATATATATATATATATATATAAATATATATATATATATATATATATATATATATATATGTATATATATATATATATATATATATATATATATATATATATATATAATGATACTGATTTTCCAGTATAGTTGACCATTCGCAAAGGGAATTTATTAATTCATTGTCAAAGTTGGTTGTCAATTCTATATGTCAAATATTAATGCTTTGAGGATACACAACCAAGGAACGCCTGACCTAGGTGCACATGCTGCAGTAGCGTCATCTAGTGAAAACTGTAAAGAAATCTGAATATAAACTGCGGCGCGAAACACCGTATGAAGCAAGGCTGCCCAGGGAAACACCATGACAAACGATGTGTGGATTCGGATGCAAATTTAAACGATATTACCGGATCCTTCGGCACAATTCAAAGGATTTCTACATGTGATTTTAAGGGAAAAGGAAGTTTCACAGTGTCCCATATAGTATACATTGTGCCACGTCCTATTCAAAGGAAGAAATGACCAACAAACAATTTGCACTGACATTTTGTATGACGCCTTGTTATTGTTTGTTTAGTTCCAGGTGCCAGATCTTGATAAATCCCCAGTGCACACAAGTAAATTAAAACTTTAATATATATAATTCTGAGTTGTAAGTGCGTCACAGTAAGACCGCGTAAAATTGTTTTTAAATAACTTTTCAGAATCCCATCGTGGGCAGCTTCCTCAAAGGTACGGAAATTAAGGACATATAGGAACGACGTAGGTTTGGAGTATTGATACCTCTTTTATGGTTCCGTATCGCTGAACCTGTCAAGAGTGTAGATTACGCGAGAGAGAAAGCCCAGTGCAATTCTCGGTGTGCATTTTTTCTCAGATAGGACAAAGATATCCTGCATTTTTTACTAAGATAGGGTAAAGAACAAATTAATTGATGATAGTTACTTTTTCTAGCATTGAGAATCCTTCCTCTTGAATATGATTTCCATTTTATACTTTTCCTGCTGCACAAAAATGTGTTTGAAGTTTATATCATCTCAATAACAGAACAGCCAAACGACAACGTCTATGTCACATCACGGTTACCTCTTCCTGAACTGCCCGTCTCAAATAAAGTACACGCTAGTCAACGCTGAGTGGGAGCATACTGCGCAATATCAATTAGGCTATCAATAGCTTTGTGTCTTATCCCGCTTGTCAGCGCTATGTTTTACCACGTCTCTTTCCCTTGAATACTCTAATCAGAATCTCTGACATACAAGGCGCCATGTTAGGCTCTGATAGCTTATCCATAGGCTGTATTACTAGAGTTCACTACTTGGTATATAATTCCCAGATAATAACTAATGTAAAATGGAATCAAATGACATCATTCGTACATTTATTTGTGGATTGCGATAAAGAGTGTAATTCACTTGCTGATATTCTCCAAAGCATTTATGGCCGCAGAATAGACTGTAACTTTATCAAACAAATTGAAACGGCTGGGGCGCCGACCGACAGGTTTCTGATCGCAAAGGAGAGCCCATCTTCTGTAAAGGAAAAAAAAAGGTGGAAGCTGTTGATGGCTGTATATCTTTACCTTGTTGAACAGAGAACAGTCTCCGAAACCTGACCCAGCAACTCATAAATATTGTTGCAGAAGCGATCTGACTGGTTGGTTAGTATCCGCATTTCAGGAATCCCGAATGTTTATGTCATAGATATGTGTATTTCTTTTAGGTACACAGCAATAATACTAGCACAAGAAAGGCTAAAACAACTAAGGGTTAATTTTGCCATTACAATAATAATTGGAGGAACTTCACCACTGCACACTGCAGACAGATGTAAACCAGGGGCATGTCAATTGTCCCGACACGGACGCTTGTTACATTTTATCATGACACGCGTGCAATTTTATTTCTAAAGGGCTGTAAACAGGATTCAGTTTCTGTCTACACAGAATTGGGTCATTTGCATGCTGAAAAGTTGAAAGCGTCAAGCGGATGGGCACATTCCCTTGCAACCGCAAGATATTATCAAACACTGGGTCTGGGCTAGCATATCCTTCAGCATGGCATGTCTCCTCTTTTTGCACTGATATAACAGATATTGTACAAAGAGAGTGTAACGCTAGTACTGTCATAGGAACCTCGTAACTTGTACATTTTACTTATCTTGCGCTTAGTGGGGAATCTGATGCGCTTAATGCAGATCACAGTGACGTCAGCCGCCCTTTGCTGGCCGGTGTAAACCCAGCACGTGCTCAGGGCCCACTTATCACTCTCCAAAAATAACTCATCGGTTCCCAAAAATAGCTCACAAGATTCTAACCACTATACCTGTCTGTGGCATTTTTAAGACAAAACAGCTGTGCAAATGACGTAAGTGTGCGGGAAGCCCTTTTGGCAGCATAGCGTTGGGTTCACGATGCCAGTGCTAGACAAACAAATTGCTTCCATTGGAACCAACTTGTAATGAGATAATTTAAACTTTCAGTGACCTCTTTTTTTAACAAAATAAACCCGGAATTTGATGGAAATATCTTTCAACGGCATTCGACTCAAGTTCTAGAAGCTGCCGTTACCGCACGTAGTCACAAAAAGCTGAAGTTTCGCATACTGCTTAGGCTTCTACAAGTCACACATTTCCCGTTGCCGTGCAAAGCAAACTTTATAGATGTACCTGAAAAAATTATGTTGCTCCACGGTAAGTAAAAGTGTGTGCCAGATAGGACTCCTGCTTCCCGTTACATTGACACCACTGTTAATTTCTAGATTGCTATTTTTATTGGCTGATTCAACATTGATTTCGATAGGACCCAACCGAGGACCCTACTGCCTAATGCTTTTTTAATCGTTTCGTGTAACTTTCAGTGAATGTGCGACAAAGAAAACCGAAATAAAACATATTAACAAAAAGAGACCGCCCTTCCCCTCCAAAAAAGGACCAAAAACAGGTGAAACCAATCTTCTAATTCAGGTTGAACGGTACATTGTTGAAATGTACTTTACAAAGTACAAAGGCTGTGCACACCAACATCTCGCCATGTCCGTATAGTCTGTATATGTATACCTGACACATTTCAGTTGTAGTTACCTATTGCATTTTTTATGACCACACCTATTCTGTGAAAAGTACATGAAAAAGCACAGGCCTCGTTTAATTTCGGGTGCACAATACACCAGTATATATTTTCCAAAAGAAAACATAGCATCAGCAAAATCTTAGTAAAATTTCACAAGTGCTACTAAAACAACGGTAAATAAATATAAGTCTTTTCATATAATCACAAGGATCCGGCCTGTCTTGCCCTACCAGGGGGACTCAAACTGTATTTCAAATTTTGAAAAAAATACGGTTTATTTCTGATTGTATTGTTGTTTATTTATTTCTTTTTAATTGTAACCTTAATCTAAACATCAAATAAATTCTAAATCCTTATTCAAAATCCCAATTTACGGTGTTGCTGCTAGAAGGCAACTGTTTTATTTCCCAGAAGAAAATAATGTTCCCAATATTTTATGTTAGTGCTTTTTTGCTGTCTTAGGATTTGCAGAAAATTCATTATTTTTAATAGCTTGATCCAAATGTATGCTTCTAGAACATTATATAGTTTATATTGTTACTTCAAAGTGGCTTTCAAATTCGGAGGTAGGGCCGAATTATGTGCGTTTTGTACTGTCTTTGTCTTAGAAATGCAATGAAGGCACGGTAAATGATCTCGAAATTACACAAAGTCTCTAGTATTATTTTCGCTCGAATTTTCGACCTCTATGCTCAATAACAGAGTGGTATAACCCACTACAGTGGTATAACCCACTACAGTGGTATAACCCACTACCTTGACGCACGATTTTCAAATTTCACCCTAGAAATTTACAGTATTTTATCATAGTAAGATTTATACAGCAAAGCGAGGCTGTTCTTGTGCGGGCACAGAGACGGCCGTGGTGAAACACGGTCAGTATATCAGAAGCATCAAACGAGCAAAAACATTACCTGGGAAACATTCTGGGGGGACATAAATTATATAAGGGATAAAACAGCGTTTTATAAAAGATCGTTTTGAGGAACGCACAAATAGTAATACTTGACTACCTCAAACACTGTTCAGAAGCTAAAAAAAGCGACTTAACTGGTTTAACCACAACCTGTCCTACCAATGCTATGATTGCGTAGACGGGCTTTTTTCGGAAAGCTGATGACAGCAAACCTTATTGACGACAGGGTATTTTGCCGAATGCAACAATTTCGAAATTGCCTCATGGAATCAAGTTTAGAGAAAATATTTGTGTTTAATGTTCTAAAAATTCAAATGCATTGTTGTTACTTTGGTTTTACGATGCAGTGCATGGCATATGTGACAATAGATCGGTCTCAAAACCATTAGAATAGTGGTATCATCGACGGCTACTGGGACGAGCTCTAGATAAATGTGTTACGTCACATTGACAGATTAAAATATGAGACTTAAATCTTGGATAAAATTTGGCATTTTAAGACACACAAAATTCAGAAACAACGTCCTAAATACGAGATTCTAGATCGCCCCAAACATTCTTGTGATGTAGCGGCAATGTCTTTCAGCGAGTATGTGGAGGGTTACTTGTGGCAATTCGTTTTTCAGGGAGAGGTTATTATTATGTCTGTGTGCTAACACAGACATATTGTTTTTCTATGAATTCTTTCTTTCTTTCTATCTTTCTTTCTTTCTTTCTTTCTTTCTTTCTGTACAGGCAAATTTGTCCGACATTTCATTTGAAAAGTATTATATGTAGAAACTTGCAAGAATTATACTTATACTTCTCCTGCCTTTTTATAATGAGAGGTCATGCTTTCCGAATTATGCAAATGAGGGCTAATTAAAGTTTAAAATCTTCAATATCTTATATACTATAGTGGATGTTGTTCCGAGTATATAGGAGTTCGATCATAGCAAGACCAAGGTCATCTCAAATGTCAAAGTCGTGTCAAGATCAATTGCCAATTTAAAGTCAAAATGTCATTTTAAAGGTCAAAATCCACTTCAGGTAGAGGTTATCTCAAGGTCAAAGGCCACTTTTGATGGTGGCTTTCTTCTAGTCATAACTTGGTCAATTTTTATCCAATTTTGATCACGAAGGGCTCAAATTGTACCTATTGTGACACTGCACATTTTGAAACTTATATGTGGCCCCTAAAGGTCAAAGGTCTACGTCATTTGGACCTATGAAAGATTCACCCAGCCATAACTTGGCCAATTTCCATCCAATTCTGATCATGTTGGACTTAAATTGTCGGTATTGTAACACTGTACATTTTTGCAATTTACATATGACCTGTAAAGGTCAAAGTTCAAGGTCATTTGGACTTTGAAATTTTCACCCAGCCATAAGCTTAATGGAATGTGAAGTACCAAAGGACGAAATGTGTAACTTTTAATAATTACTTTTGAAGGCACACAGACAGATTTGCTTTGAAGCAAATCTTCCTTTTTAGTATTTTTGTTTCTTTCTTGGCCAGAAAGTTTGTCCGACATTTCATTTGAAAAAAAAATTACATGTAGAAACTCCAAACTTGGCACGATTATACTTCCATACATGAAGCCTTGAGGTTTTGTAAAGAGGTTCAATGGTTTTGAAAATAATGCAAATGAGGGCCATTTGCACATTTAAATCTTTAATATCTTCAAAACTATAATCGGTACAGGTAACCAATCTAACTTCAGTTAATATGTTTGTAACGCTGCGCATTTTATAATTTACATGTGACCTCTACAAGTCAAAGGTCAAGGTCATCCGGAGCTTAGAATTTTTTATCCAGTCATGACTCGGTCGATTTTTATCCAATTTTGATCATGTTGGGCTACAAATTGTACCTATTGTAACACCGCACTTTTCGTACATTACATGTGACCTCTAAAGGTGAAAGATATATTTCATTTGGACCTTTGAAATTTTTATCGAGCCAAAACTGGGTCAATGTTTAGCTAATTTCGATCATGTTGGGCTCAAACTGTAGCAATTGTAACACTGCACATTTTTGTAATTTACATGTGACATATAAACGTCAAAGGTCAATGTCATTTGGACCTTTGAAAGTTTCATCCAGTCATAACTCAGCCAACTTCCATCCAATTCTAATAATGTTAGACTCAAATTGTAGGTATTGCAACATAGCACATTGAAAAACCTGTAACCTCTAAAGGGCAAAGGTCTAGGTCATCTGACCCTTTGAAAGTTTCATTTTGCCATAAATTGGCGAATTTTCTTCTGATTTGGTTCATATTGGGCTTAAATTGTGGGTATTGTAATAGTGTACATTTTTTTGCAATTTACATGTGACCTTCAACGGTCAGAGGTCAATGTTATTTGGACTTTGAAATTTTCATCCAGCCATAAGCTTAATGGAATGTGAAGTACCAAAGAACAAAAGTTGTAACATTTAATATTTACAAGTTTTGAAGGCACACACACACAGATTTGCTGTGAAGCAAATCTTCTTTTCTAGTTTTACATCAATTTTCGCAAACATTCAACTTGCAAAATTTATACAAAAACAAAAACAAAAACAAAAACAACTTTTGTGATCAATCGTCATGCTTAATATAACGTACCCAATTTTTAATATGATGAGAATTTTGAACAAAGGGGAAACAAATATTTTTTATTGTGGTGTGCTGATTAACAAGAAAAAGAGTTTATCTATAACCATATCAATTTCTCATAATCTAAGTAAGTAGATCTTCGATTAAGGTACGATTCCACTGTGTGTATAATACCTGCCCTTTATCACCGATACATTGGCGCATCATGGCCATTGTCTCCCAAAACAGACATACCCAAATCGTGGTAATGGGTAAGAAGACATTTTTGTTTGTTTGTTTGTTTGTTTGTTTGTTTGTTTGTTTTTTGTTTTTTTGTTTTTTGTTTTTTGTTTTTTGTTTTTGTTGTTGTTGATTTTTTTTGTTTTTGTTTGGTTTGTTGTTGTTTTTTGGGGGGTGGGGGGGTGGGGGCAGGTCCATAAAACTCTGACGGCAGAACGAAACAAAAATCAATTGTGTGGAGGAAAGCCGTTGAATTCATTAGGGGCTGTAATATCGAAACCACAAACGGTAACCGTTACTTATTTATGCGACATAACAGATGCACTTTAGTTGCATAAAACCTTCTGCAAAGTCGGCATAAAACACCAATGGCGTTGGGGTAATTAAACAAAGACAATAACAATTGAGTGCACTAGCAATCATTGCTGTTGCTAAACTTGCAAGAACCTGGGTACCGATACATATATTACAAGCATGAAGCAAGCCAAGCCAAGTGACTATGCCTGCATGTACGTGATATTTGATGGATACAGCGTATAGATGACAGGTAGAGACTTTACTGATGAGCGCAGCGGGGCTCTGTCATCATACAGTCACCTTATAACGACGCCTTACAAACATGGCGACTGTACCCATTCTGTCCTCACGTGATACCCCATTTTTATGCAAGTTTTGTTGACAAATACGCATGCTTTTCAAATGGAGCAGGCGACTATATATTACGGTTATATGTATATATATATATATATATATATATATATATATATATATATGTGTGTGTGTGTGTATACATATATACATGTGTATATATATATATATATATATATATATATATATATATATATATATATATATATATATATATATATATATATATATATATATATGACACTTTCAACCTTTACACCTTTATTGGTTGCGTGAAAAATATATTTTGACGTTTTGCCCAAAAACATACAAACACACCTGAAACACTTACATACATAATATTGCAACTACAATATGATAAAACGACATCACTACAACCACATCAAGACGAAAACGTCTGGAAATTTCGTGTATTCCGTCAAAATAAAGTGTAACTGGGCGGAAAAAAATTGCAGTTCATTAGAACGTGTCCATCTTCAACTGTTCCATATCTTTCACATCTTTCCTCTTCTAAATATATTTCAATAGGTCTTTTATGTCTTTTGGCTTCAATTTCCAGATTGTGGGCACTAATTCTGATTTGTTAATTCCATTCCGAATATTATGGTTATTTATGAAACACAAATATCGTTTTGGTCTGAAGGTGCAAATACCTTTTATATAAGTTCTTGATTTTTTTTTTGTCAGATTTACCATTTGCCAGGACACCCTGATTCCATTCATTCCAAAAATTTATTCCGCATTTGTTTTTTGAAACATTTTGTTGGGAATTCTGCCCTATTACCAACAAAGCTGTCCAAATATGATAGGCCCCGGACATCTGAAAATAATTTGCAAGCCACACAGGCATAGAAATTGTGTACGTCACAAAAAAAAACAGTATAACCATGATTGGGGGTTTAGTCTTACCATTTTAAAACAGTATTTAGACATAAGTGAACATATTTCCAATGATAAGGGACAATGGCCCAGTCCACTTAATACACACATACACACAGAGAGAGAGAGAGAGAGAGAGAGAGAGAGCGACAGACAGACAGACAGACAGCCAGAGAGAGAGAGAGAGAGTGAGAGAGAGAGAGAGAAGAGAGAGGTGCATTTGTTATACATTTGTAGAATATCAGCCGATGTAAATGTAAGTGGATTTATTTTCATTACACGGAGTGAGATACTTTAGCGCAAACATGCAAAAATGTTTCGTAATGTAGATTAGTGGCGTAACGTACCATGCTTACCTAAAGCTGTTTTGTTTCACCATAATGAAATTTGTCGGAATCTAGTAACCTAGTAAGCAAAGAAAAGGTCAAAACAAGTTTTGTTTACCTGTTAGAATTTGTTTTATTCTCGCAGATGAGCAGTCCACCTGACGCGGTTAATCACTCAGCAAATAGGGGTCGTTCACAGCTGATTACAAATATGCTGTGCATTACAGTTTTCTAATATCCTCGATGCGAGCAAAATGGGGTGCGAGAAAAAAACCCCGAACAAATGAAGTGTCAAGCTAGCTTGATCTGTTTTTGCAACTAAAAATGTGGTTCTAATCAGAAAAGCGAACACCCGGAGAAACCCTTAGGTAACTCGCCCTGGTCGTAATTTCTACAAGATTCCCGACTGCGGCTACACAGTATGGAGACCTGTATATTGCGAATCTAATAATGGCTTCCAATGGAGTGACCGAGCGAACGTCGGCCAAGATCACACGTATCTGCTGTACGTTATATGTGTTCTCTGTATTTTGGTCTTATATGTTGCTAATGGAGCGTTAGGGAACTTTGGCTGGTTTTCAAGGTTTGCAGATTAAACGAATTCCTATGCTAACAGCACATATAGGTTGAACATTAGGCATTAAGATTGCTTCGAGTCTGTGTTTCTACCTTAGATATGTGGGTATGGCTAAGCGAGACGTTACTCAATTCGGGTATGGACACCAGTTGTGTGTGTGTGTGGGGGGGGGGGTTAAGTACTAGATTATCTATCTGGGTAAGGACATTACTTGTGTAGGTAGGGCTACGCACGAGGTCATTAATAAGGGTAAGGTCATCACTGGTGTGGGTAGGGCTAAGCACGAGGTCATTCATATGGGTAAGGTCATCAGTAGTGTGGGTAGGGCTAAGTACGAGGTCATTCATATGGGTAAGGTCATCACTGACGTGGGTAGGGCTAAATACGAGGTCATCCCTCTGGGTAAGGACATTACTTGCGTGGGTAGGGTTCATGGTAAGATCCCCTATCCGGGCATGGGAAACAACCTGTGCGACATGAATACGCCATCAATTGTATAAACATGAGAATGTATACTTTTTATAAAATTGAGCCTGGGCAGTTCGGTTATCTTGATCTATGTGCAAAATCGTTCACATTGTTCACAACGACTGCACCTTTTTTAATACTGTCCCTGTGGTTGCCGTCGTTTGAGACCAGTAATTTCATATATTGCGTGATTAGTCATTTTACCTTCATTCACTTATTTTTTCGTCAAATGTTTGCAAGAATATATAGGAGGGAGCCTATGGGGCTAATAACCCCCATCCCGCTTACTTAGAAACCAAGTTAACCCACATAATGTTATTCATTTTGAGTTTTATTTCACTTGTATTTAAGGAAGACAGAACTCCCATTATATTATACATTATTTTGAAGCCTTTGTAATCAGGAGAAAATATCTGAATTAATCTCACTTGTATTTCGAACTGTCAAAAAGTAGTTTAATAAGGCAATATATGTTAAAAATTTGTGGACGCCTCCATAGCCTAAAGCAATCCAATGCAACCTCCCAATCAGAATGCTGTATTCAGCCGACCAATCACCAATTGTGTTATATACTCTAATATGAAATATGGTAACCATAAATATGCATTTTGACTTAGACAATTTCATGTGGTAACAAGCCATGTAGAGAGCTTTGTATTGCAAATGAAAAAATATAACCTACAGCTTATATGAGAAAACAATGCCTATATACACTCACATACAATTCAGGACTTTCCCCCACAAGTGGAGCCACTTTGCACAACTGCTTTCTTGCCTCCATTCACAAGAGAATCCCCTTTGTTTGGGGGGGGGGGGGGGCAAGCCTGCTTGATTGTATATTTTTAACATGGGCACCTATCCAGGAACAAACCTCGGGTGATGGGAAAATATGAATACATGTTCAGATAGCTGTGCATATGAAAAGAGTGTGGCAACTCAGCTGCAACAATGTTTACACAACAATGAGAAAAGGGAAATTTATTACAGTATATGAGGACAATTTTGGGAAAACAAACTGCATTTCCTCAATGAAATGCTAGCAGGTACCTTGTTCTGAGTTGATCTTTTCAGAGTGTGCACATACATAAATGACTGGTGAGTAGCCACTGTTGACTATGCTGCTGCATGGCAGTGAGCAGACATTCCTCAATGTCAAAATGTACTCAGTGCATAGGTGTCAAAACTATGCAGGTAATTGACTCAAAGGTCTCAGAATCACCTCTCCCCACACATGAAATAAAGACAGCCACACCTTGAAAAAGTTAGTTTTATTCCCCTCTCTTTACAGTAGAGAACTTAGCACATAATGTCACAGGAGAATGCAAGTAATTCAGGACTTCCCCCCACAGGTGGACCACTGTGCTCAGTGATTTTCTCACCTCCAATGCCTACAGAAAGCCCCTTTGCTGGGGTAAGACTACTTGATTGGATAGTTTTAACATAGGCACTTTCCACAGAGCAAGGTTTACATGGTAAAATAACATGAATATATCTCAGCTGAACAAGTTTAAGTATGGAAGGAAAAAGGCATCTAAACTATTGATGAAACCTTTCATAAAATGTTGAACTTAAGTTAAGACTCTTTTAGGGCAGTAAAGCTTGCCTCATTAGTGAAGTATCCAGGGCCAGAATTTTGGCGAGAATCCGAGAATCCATTCTTCTAAAGATTCTCCTAAACTTGTCTTTTTTAAAAAAAGAAAACTAATAGACAAAAATCCAAATAGGTTCTCGCAAAGTTCTCAAAACCTTTCATAAAATGTTGAACTTATAACAATAAGTTAAGACTACTTTAAGGCAGTAAAGCTTGCCTAATCAGTGACGCGTCTGCCATAACTGAAACAATGGTGTTTTGCCCTTTAAACACCACACTTGTATGAATGGTAATATCCCACAGAGCCATATCCTATGGCATCATGAGCACAGATTGCCAAAATGTATTCAGTTTAAAAGTTTCACAAACTACTCTGGTGATTAATCCCAGGGTGTCAGAAACCAACTGACACCTATGCAAGTGTGGGTGGTCAGTACATAGATACGGACTACCGTATGAGGGTGTCAATAATTTTGCCTGTAAAAAGTTTTCAACATCTTCATATTAAAAATTCCTGCTACATTACTGATGTTGAGAGCCATACTAATCAAAAAGTTTTACAATGTACGTTAACTTTTGTATAATTGACCTCAAATTTACTTTAGAGATTGGTACTTTTAACATGCGTTACCCTATGCCCACAAGTGTTCACCCCGCAATGCCCTCTCCAGTCTGCTGGAGGTGAGAAAAGTCAATGCTTTGCTGGTTCTGTGAAAGGAGTCAATTGATATTTCAATGCTCTTCTCTCACGCCACCGCTTTATTCTCCCATGGGAAGTCACTGAGTGTAATTAGGCAGGTTTCAAAGTATATCCTAACATTGAAATGGGAATTTTTGGGGCCTGCGTTTTCTTTTGATTTAAGAATTCCACACATGTATGTTACTAACTTAAACCCTCCCGAAAATATAATATATAATGGGACTTCTGCTTTCCTTTAATTAAACTTCAGCGGAGCCATGAGAAGCTATTATGATGAAAATGGCTATACAGTCTCATATATTCTGGCGGAGGCTTCGGAAATGGATTTTGTCGAGGCTCAGATAAATTGTTGTTCATTAGTTGCTTCATTTAAACGTCTGTTTCATATATATATATATATATATATATATATATATATATATATATATATATATATATATATATATATATATATATATATATATATATATATATATCATTCTGCCTGTTGTGATGTCATGTGATATTTGCTATCATACGGGTGGCAATTGTTGATTTTGCAACCCTGTATGGTGTAGCTTCCTATGTGTCAAGGAATGTAGGTGCAAAGTAATGTTACTTCACTCTGACACAGGTGTGAAGCAAACTGTAATTTCCCACAACATAGATGAAAACCAAGAGGCAATTCATATAGTCCCCATTTATGGTCTGAACCTATGGGACAGATCAAATTGACATCTATTTGATACAATATATAATAAAAACAAACTATCATTGATCTGCCTTGCAGTATAACTTTAAAAGGTGGATTTGGAGTCAGTATCCTTTGTTCTCAGTTCAAAATAGACAATGGGTGGCACGACTTAGAAATCGCACTATTTAGGTTGGCTATGCCTGACAGAAGACTACCTACCATCCATCAAAGGAAATATTTATATGTAGACTTAATCACCCGCATTATCACCAAAGCTAAGTAATGACGAGAAAATGAAAGTCTATATACTGTATTTTCACAAACACAAACACAAATTCGACGAAGTATGAAATAAGTATAAATATCAGAAAATACATTGAGGACAATTTCCTGCATTTCTGTTTTCATTAGCAAAGTGCATTGTCATAAAATATATCTGGTAATATTAAGGTGATATATTAGCTTTAATCGAGTGCATTAGAAAGATTACTAAAGCGACTTAATCAAGGATAATCAGATGGCCTCGTGCTTTCTCCAACGTTTTATTAATTAGATTTAGCATGTTCATAAAGATTGCCTATTATTAATGTGCTACCAGGATGCTGGCATCTGAGAGGTCCTCGTTTAACCTTACAAATATGGCACGGTTCTGTGTTGGATGGCCCGTGGCTTGTACATAACGCATGGTGCCGGCAAGTAGTATAGAAATGCAAATGAAATAGTGTTGTCACTGACAGGAAGTTGTGTAAACAAGAAAACAATATCACTGCAGTGGACAGTCCATGTGGCTCTGCCGAAAAGCTACACAACAAAAGACTTCAGCACAGCACGGGACACCCCAAGGAGATGTTTATACGCAGGCAACAGAGATTTGACATAAAAGCCTCTAAAAGTCTGAACAAATCCCAAAACCAATTTCTATATGTATAAAATATGCAAAATGAATAGAACAGCTCGTGGAGAAAAACAGATTAGACGATACTTTGAGGTAATGGGGACTATGCTGAGTGCTAGAAGGGTCCCACAGAGCCTGATGTAAATGACGGCGCACTCTAGGTACTGCTTCAAAATGATGAGAGAGTATGTAGTCGAATGGCCTTCATGCGTATCACTATTTCATTTCCTAAATGACTATAGACACTGTCAGAATGTCTGAGAAACCTGTGCGAGGAAAAATCTGGTAAGCAATGTACTTTGTGTGTCTTTTTACACCGAGCAGACTTTCACTACTAACGCATGAAAAATGACTGATGCAAACCACTTTGGCCTTTACAAAATAACATAATTGCATAGCGAGTATACCATAAGCCTGGTAACTGCACATTTGAATAAGACAGGGGTAACAAGTTATCGTGAAAAATACACAAGATACCATAACAAAGTATTGCTAGTTGATCTTTTCCTTTAGATCATTCATTAGAATTCAACTAATTTCCCCCTGGATGCTTCTGTAACTACCCTCGTGGTCGGCAAAGGCTTGGCACACGCTCCACAGGAGAATTTAACGGGGAAGTAGAGTCCTGATTGGCCTGCTGGATCGTGCTATTGTTGATGTTTACCTTACAAATGAAAGTTGAAACCTCTACAGAGTATGTTTGCTTGTACATTTAGGCTAGTCTGCTAGACATCTGTACATCTGCCTAACTTGCTTTAAATTTCCTGTCCCGGAGAGCCCGAAGACTTGACATGAGATGCAATTGTTTGCTCTGCCTGCAAGGCCATGTTGGATCAAAGACCACTTTGTACACATGTGTAATCAAACTGTGTCTTCTACCAATACCTTTTACTTTGCTCTCTTCATTTTTTGCTGACACTGTTTAGTCCTCATTGCGCATTATTTATGGAGATAAATTATATATTATCTGATATCCTGACCTTGGGGATTTTATTAATGCAGCTTGCTTAAGATGTAGAAACAGAAAACACAAATACTGGAAAGGTCTAGAAGTTGTACCTACATGATGTAAAATCTGATCCGATGGCTAAATTGGATCAGTTTTTATGAGGTAGAACTCAGAAGCCAACAACTGGCAGTAACGTAGTCTACATAGTTCCATATTGTGTTCCTGTTTCTCATGGTTTTCAATTAGAATAATGACACTAAATCCACAAATAAAATTACCTTTAAGTAGAGCATTGATGGGCAGTGATTTAACTACCCAGGTACTCAACCGCCGGGCAGTTCAATTACCCGGGTACCGTCGGGTATTACCCGACCCATTACAGCATACATACATACATACATACATACATACATACATACATACATACATACATACATACATACATACGTACGTACACACACACATACATACATACATACATACATACATACATACATACATACATACACATACACACCAAAAGCAACATATTTTTAATATTCTCGACACATGGGAGCATGGTCAATCGTCGAGTCCTGTCAGATTCCAAGCAAGCTGTCGGAAATAAGAGGACTTATGTCTTAACGGGTGCGTGAAGCATGCAATTGTGATGCAGGATTCTCCCAGGGCTTGAACCATTGCAAAAACTTTCGGAATACGGAATTGTTAACTGAAACAGAGCTTAAAGGCTCGTTCGTATTTTTAGGCCTTAACTGTTCACTAGCTCTCTGTGTAAACAAATGTTTTACTGATCAAAAGGCAAAAGGCAAAACACAGCCACTGAATCAGTTGTCTCGAGCATTCGAAGTTAGCATCAATTATGAAAAGGTACATTTTTCAGCCAGTGTCGGCAGGGCAAAATTCTATTCACATTGCTTTAATCAACGGAAATCGTGGAGCCAAGAATCGCTGACAGTCGTTTTTATAAAACCATACGCCATTGTCCCGTATGACGTATTTTGTTTGCTAAACTTTCACCTGTGCAATGCTACAACTTTCCACGTGACTACTGTCAATTTTCGACTTGGTATTCTGCACCAAATGAAACCGATCTTGTGAGTGGTTAATACGTTGTCATCTGACCCAATTTGTAGCACTTTGCAAAACCCCACAGTTTTGTGAACAAACTCCGGTATTTATAAAAATGAACAATATTCTGCCTTACTTTGCCATGGCAAAACCCCACGGTTTTGTAATTAATTGAGCAATGCAATAGCCATTGAGATCGCAACAAAACACGGAATGACGTTAAAAACCAAGGATTTTGTCTGAAAAACCTTTGGTATTGTGTTTTATTCGGCAATGATATTTCAAAATTAGGAATTTACTCAGTTTTATTTTTAGTACAAAACTCTGGCTTTTGAAATAAAACTTAAAGAAACCGTGTGTCGAAACCGCGGGGAGGGAGGGTGGCGGGGGTATTTGGACCAGTTTGCTTACCGGAAGTTGGCAATATCGATACAATGGTTAGATTGACTTCACCGCGCCCTTTGTCAAATCCATATGGCAACTATTAAGAGAGCAACTTTTCTATCTTGGTATGCCATACTGGACACCAAGAAGATGCCACCCACCTCCATATCACTTAATACCTGACTCTCTGTAATTACCTTCCTTTCTCAAGTAACGACCAGTGCTGTCCAACTGTCGGCGAGCCTTCCCGCCAGGTAAAATTACATTACAGGAACTTTCAGGTGCGATATAATTGTGTTGGTTGGCACAAACTTTGAAAACTGAAACTAATAGGTATATCAGTTTAAAGTGGTCTTTGAGATGATAAGATAAGAAACTTTACTTGTCAGACCGGAACTGATTGATGTGAATGTGGATAGTTAGAAATATGATCTGTTTGTTGATGTTGAAGAACCATCGGGCAAAAAGTCTATCTGTCAATATGAGGATAACACACACACACACACACACACGCACGCACGCACGCACGCACACACACATACACACACACACACATATATATATATGTGTGTATGTGTATGTGTGTGTGTGTGTGTGTATGTCACACTCTTTTCTTTTATAGACTGGTTGAATTTAGCAGAACTAATGCGCAGATAAGGTGCACCATATAGTTAGGAACAGACTATATATATATATATATATATATATATATATTTATATATATAATTGCAACGGAAAGTAAGCATATATGGGTGAATTCCGTGAAGCATCAGTCAAGTTGTCAACAGCCCCTTACATGTAGCCGCTATGCCCAGGACATGGTATGTACATGTACCAGCAATTTACTTGACCAACCGTGGTTCAGTTTATGCCCGACAGCGGTAAACATGCTCCGTACTTGGGACACGTTGTCTTTCACCCGCTTCAAAGTGTTCCCCGACATGGGGCCGCCTGAAAGGCAAATTGACATCGTATCCTTCTCCAGTGCACCTGGGAGTGATACAAAGTTTCTATTGGATGTGAAAGCCGGGCATAAATATTACTCTGATGTCTGCAGGTCTTTATCTAAACTGTTGCGAACCCTTCACATACCCACTTAAACTGACAAGTCTCGCATTTTTTTTCTTTCGGTCGTATTTTGAGGGCCGCATTGTCTCTGCAAGTTGTGAGCCCTCGCCGTGGAACAGAACCGCCGTGAGGCAAATCATGTACATGGTGGTCTGCCTCTTTCCCTTTTGTTTGGCATTTAGCGTCATCAAACAGTAAACACTACTCCACTGAAGGCTCCGCAATATGGCAGACTGAGAGACTAAACCGCCACGAGGCAATACGATACAGGGCAAAACACGAGCGCAGACAAATGTTGAATTGCACACATTTTGGGAAGCCAATACCGTGGTGGATTGTTAAAACTACAGCAACAACATACCAACGGCATAAACACCAACGAGCCCGGGGTGTAATTGCCTCGGTGGTTCAGTCCGGTCAAGCAACCAAGCCGACACTTTGTAGCAACAAATAATGGTGGGTAAGCTTTGCTACTTTGGGTTATGTTAGGAATAACATCAATCGTGCGGGTGGTTTTGTTTAGAGGCAGTCGGGTTGAGCTCCAGCCTTAAGCCAAACCGCGAGTAGCATTTTAGTGTAAAATCTCCGTTACTTTATTTCCAGTCATATGAATCATCGCGCCTCGGGAACTCTTACGTTACTCAGTTCCCAGTGTTCACCTTGAAAATGTAAATCTGTTTCTCAATAAAAAGTGTAGTCTGGCTTTTATTAGTTTTTTCGATCAAAGAAAAACAAAACACAACAAAACAAAAAACAAAAACAAAAGAAACAAAACGAAACGAACAAAAAAAAAAAAAAAAAAGAAAAAAAAAAAAACGAAACGAACAAAAAAAACCCCGAACCTGGGATCAAATTTACGACTCTGCTGTTAAGATGCATACCAAAATAATATAATGACTAAGATGTTACTTTGGCTTAAAAAATTACTTCTTGTGCATTTGGAACCAACATTTCAAGTCCTGCAAAATAAAATATACCATATGAAGATTCTTTCTGTTTTAAAGTAAAACACTCTACCGCTGTTTGGCATCAGCCTTTTTCTTTGGCCTGTTTTGCAATGAAGTACACTTTCCAGTTGTAAAGCATCTGTGATACAAAGAGAGTCAATCATTGTATGGTTCCTGGCGCATTGTTCATGAATTGCGGGAAGCTTCGGTTGTCGCGACACGTCACGAGCAAACAACGAAAAATCCGAGAACGGGTGACACAAATATTAGTCTGCAGTCACCAATTAATGATTCAGGGTATTTCCCATATGCACATCTTTTAGAAAAACAAGTTTTCGCGTCTTTGTCACTTAGTGCATGGCTGAAATTCAGGTACTGTAATACCTATTGTGTCACTGAACTCGGGACGTCATTATCACATTTTGCTATTCCGATTTTACACATCACCAGCGCAATGTTTTACAATTGTACATTATGCATGTCTGTTGATAACACAAATTCTTTTGACCGGTGTCAAAAAACAAAGCAAAAAAAAAAAAGACAATGAAAGAGTTATATTCCATCTGCATTGATTCTATCAGGAAGAGAATGCGTTTTCACCCCTTTCTTCTGCCAAGCCATTGTTACACAGATAAATCCTAAAAAGTCATCTGTTGTTCAGTGTTGGACTGTATTGTTACATAAGTATACTCATATTTCGTCCAGTGTTAGACTTCATTGTTGTATGAGTAATAATAGAATCTCTGCTTTCTTTTTAGCAAGAACGAAAGTTTGAACTGCAACGAATGCCAGATTGGTTACATAACATGATCAGTACTTTAGGTCAAGCGTGTGAAACAGATTCTGTCTCAGATAATTCTATATGTCATTCTTTAATTTCACGACATTTCTATGCGAACATTCGTTAATAGTCATATAGTTATGTCACACCAATACATATGAAAATGCCATGTCTCTCTGCAAAGAAAAGTCACTTTGCTTAGGAAAGTACAAAAGAAATATAAGGGAAAATATAAAAACCTATTTGTAAGGCACATCTAAACTAATTTGTGACGAATCAAAAATGCATAATTTAATCTATTTTTGGGAACACAACACAATCTCCTGTTTTTCTTCGAAAAAAGTCTCTCTCTCTCTCTCTCTCTCTCTCTCTTGTGTTGTTGAAACTGTACATTTCGAAGAATATAAGCAATAATACATATGTGTGTGTGTGTGTGTGTATGTGTGTTTTCCTTGTTACGCTGAAGCACGGACAAAATTCAGCCTTGTTATGTTGATTGATGGAACCATCTGAGCTAACGCTACGTATACATGATGAACATATATTTAACAAGCTTCGTTGAATGATTGTTAAGTGCGTTCCAGAAAATCAAAGCAATTCCTTTTTTGTGTGTAAACTGTCGCGAAAATCACTTGCAAACGGCTAGAAACGGTTCAACAAGAAAATTAAGATAACAGAGGTGTAAGTAAATTAGGGTAAAGGTATGACATAATATCTGATTCAGGTTTGTTTATTAACTTGATGTTTAGTACAGTCACAAAGCCCAGGAGGAGAATTAAACCTACACTATACCTCAATAACTTCTTTTCTACAAGTAGAATTTAATCGGAATGAACCGCAAAATGTACTATTTTGGCCTTTGGATATCCACAATTATTATTCAAAAATGTTGTTGTTGGTGTTGTTATACTTGGCCGTCCTGAATACCCTTGCATATCAACGATATATCCACACTGAAAGTGGTGCAACTGATGTTTTGCTACCATCTGTGATCAGGATAATGTGCTTATGTTGAATTCGAAGTCAAACACCGAATGTGTAATAACTTACATTTTTTCAGGTCATGACCCACTTTCTGAAATATGCCTTTTGGTTTATAACTCGAGATATTTTCACCAGGTTAAGACAAATTGATTCACTTTATTCTTTTTTTACACAGACTTTTTACCCTCTTTTGAAAAAAATTCAATGGCTGACATGCACCGAAATGGTATGCGCTGTTCTGGCATATTTTTGCTTTTGTTCGGGAGCTATAGGGGTACTGCCAAGCGGGCTGGGAATTACAGGAACCCAAACTCCATATTCGTAGCATCTGCATGAAAGAAAACAATCTTTCAGGTATCATTTAACATGTATGCATTTAACATGTATATGATCTGTGTATTTATGCTTATATGTACCTGTAACGACAAATAATAATTTAAGCAGTACGGTGAACTTTGTGGTAAAGCTAAGTTATATTAAAAGCATTTTCAGTGTTGTATAACCATGGTCTACATCATTTTTAATAAAATCATGACAAGGTTATTAGCATGAAGACCATATATATATATATATATATATATATATATATATATATATATATATATATATATATATATATATATATATATATATATATATATATATATATATGTGTGTGTGTGTGTGTGTGTGTGTGTGTGTGTGTGTGTGTGTGTGTGTTGTGACCACGGAATATCCGTGTTTTCAATCAGCAATTTTCGGTACCAATCAGCTGGCTAGAAATGGAAAACACACATACCAGCTACACCAGATCGCCATGGTTAAAAAGAATGCTTCAATGGAGAAAGGATGCGTGAATGCAATAATCTACGCGTCCCAGTTCATTGTTTTCAATCCAGGAAAAGCGCTGTATTCGGAGTTGTCCCAGATTGGGGACGGTACACATGTTAATCCACCAGCATCAAAGGAGCATCGAAAATATATAGGTTTTGGTATACAGTTGCTGGCTCCAAGGGACTGGTACATCCATCCACCTGTACGTTACTGTAGAGTCAAGGGGCGATGTGGCGAAGCACAGCACGTGAGCCTAATGCAAATAAAGTCTGTCCCGTCCACCTGGTTTAGTATTCCCTTGCATAAAATATTATTGTTGTTGACAATCGCATTTATTTTCACTCAGGTACCCTCATGTCCAGTTACATTTTTTATAAACAAAAAAAAAAATTTGTAAAACATGTATGTCAATAAAGATTATCATGTATATAAATACAAAGATACAGAGAGAGACACAGAGGGAGACGGAGAAAGAGATACAAATAGAGAGAGAGTACATCAGTTTGTACGTTTCCTTACATTTAGCATGATAATTGTCAAAATTTTCACTTGAAAATGTGATAGAAAAAGAAAAAATGAAATCAGTCGCATATCTTTTCCAACATATTTTCATTAGTTATGGACACCAGATCATCAAGGAATGAACGACTTTAAACATTTCCAATCTGTTTTAAGCGAGTGAAATATGTGGACCTAATAGGGAGCGGTCTTTATGGGGATATAATTTAATTAAAGATAAACAAAAACAGAGCTTTAAATTGGTTCTCTTATTTTTTTCTTACAGAGGTGGTATTAATTGTCAACTCTGCTATATGATCAATGAAAACTGTCGAAATTACAACACAATCTCTAGCGGCGGTTCCTTTAGTACTTGAAGATCTATATCTGCTAATTGTGGCCAAATTATCAAATTTACCAAGACACTTTGTTGACTCACTGCCAGTTTGAAAGGCAAGACGTCAAACCATTTGGCAGTGATTTATAAAGTCTAAATGCCAAAATATTTATTACAACCCTAGAATAGGTTCCCAGTATTTATGACCTTTCTGTATGCCCATGTTATGGAGATACATCATTCACCCAAACCTGAGTTTATTATAAATGCCAGCATGAAATCAATGTGAACTGAGCATTTCAATGCGTGTGCCATGTACCCAGCGAGATGTGTCTGCTGTGACGCTGGAGGATGCTGGTTTAACGAAATAGATGTGATGAGAAAAGTCTCCAAAATCAGCATCTATCTTCCATGCTTAATATTAAATATTTAAGCTAAATGGTGGATATATGCCTTAAAATTGCAAAAGGACTTCACAGCATGTTTTACCACAAATTTATACAAGTCATTTGAAAAGTGATTTGTCCTGATTAGTATATACACGTAACATACCAAACTTGTTCTGATTGGTATAAACACGTGACATGCCGAGCTTGCTCTGTTCTCATTCTAATGTCAATACACATTTTTGTTTTGCACTGGTCTGAAAAAGAACAGCTCTGCTGGCGCCCTCGGTTGAACCATGTATAATGTGGCGGATAGGATACAATCCATGGGATACTGCGACCTTAGAATAACACACCAATCAGGAAAAGTGGTTTAGTTTAAGAAGACACTTGATATATGTTTCAAAATGTTACCCCTACATTTATCAGCAGATTACAATTTGCAATGGCAAAAAAAGGCAACACACGGAAGGCCAAACTGTCCTGTGGGTTTTGCATTGTTTCCCACGTTTGTTAAGCTAGGGTTGTGACACAACTCACCCCCCCCCCCCCCCTTTGCCCCCGACTTCCCTTGTGCCTATCATTACATGGACATGGGCTACATGTGTTTTAGTGCTCCCATTGTTCAGAATCACCTCATACTAGTATACTGGTGTTGGGCAATAGATGGCCGATGCGATATAGCTAGATTGGACGCTAATTGGTTTAAAAGCGGCCAATCAGCAGATCAGGCCATCTTGCTGCGGTATATCTCTATTGTATCAATCTATTTATATAAATATTGAGTAATCATTTTAATCAGACACGTGCATAGTATCATGATCCATAAATACATTTGCTGAAGCTCTGAGTACTGATTAAGCATATAAATCAAATACATATAAAGTGTTATGATAACTATATACACACGTTTGTTAAAGACCTTCCAAATACTGATTATACACATATTTAGACATGGAATGTGTTACGTGTGTGGTGGATACGCAGTTTGATGAAGCACCCTCTAAACACTGAAAAGGTACAGAACTCAGACACGTGCAAAGTGTTATGATGTATTCACAACACTGGTGTTAAAGATCTTCAAAATACTGCTCCTTTGTAAATTGAATTTAATTAATGATACTCCATGTCGTGAATATTACGCACAAAAATCATCAAATATTATATTTGCTCATTACACCCGCCAATAAATTTAAGTGTCGAATGTCTTTAGTCTTCCAATCTTATGCATTCTGATTAATTGAAACTGCACAACGTACCTGTGTAAATCCATTTGTGTTCGGTTTCCATGCTAACCTAATGCGATCTGTATAGTATTCATAACATTTTGACTGAAATATAATATTCAAACCATCTCAACTAAATAATGTTAACTGGTCTCATGTTTAAACCAATTCGTGTTAGTGCACATGTAAGACGAAGCACAAATGGATTTATGTGCTAAAAGTTTCCATTTTACCACTCTTTCATGAGATCTACCATTTTTAGGGGGAGGGGGAGGGGCGAAGAGATAAACAAAACCTGTGGAGTCACATGCCACTAAATCAGTTCTACACTGAGTGCTTTCCATTTTCTGTTTGCAGCTCTTCTTCGCGAACCATTCTGCCTCAGGGCGAAATCTTGGGAGATGATTACGCTCTTATTTGATTGGCCAATCTGATAGGAGATAATTGTAAGGTTTCATTTATTAAGGTGCAGAGGTTTGGTGCCAATGTTGCATAAGGGACCAGTCTAAGACGGCAGTGTCTGCAAACCTAAATTTATTAAGTTGCTGTTGGAAGGACCCGGATATCCTACACTCAAATCCTTGATGTTGGACTTGCGTCTTTGCAAAGGCTGACGCGCTGGGATAAAGGTTATCTTGTCTATTTCTTGCGTTTGCTGAGATTAATAGTGTTTGGTATGTATTTGCACTATATACCTGAACACATTATCAAGTACATATAAAATATTTCCTTATTTTTGATATATAATATGCGACCTAAAAAAACAAACAGTGGTACACATGTGAACCACTCGCGCAATAGACCTTTCCAGTACGATAGATGGCGCTGGAGTCGTTTTCAGTTGAAAATACCCACAAGGGGACACTCGATTCTGGTACCAGCATAGCGACACCTTAAAAATGGCCTGGTCCAGCAGTGTCCCTGTGTTAGCTGACACCAAAGTTCGCGGAGGAAAGCCGTTGCATCAGTTCCCATGGAAACTTAGAAGCAAAAAGGTTGAAATCACGCTGCGTTTTCTCAACTTGTTTTGTATATGTCATATGGCCCCACAATTGTTTTTTCAATAGCCTTCTGGTGCTCAAACCAAACGCCGGTCAAATCAAATAGTTGGTTCCAGTGGGACTTTGCTGCAAAATATTTCGGTGTACATAGCGCAAAGTCGGTTGAACGGTAAGATTACAGTCCATGAAACCATGGCCGCTACAAGCACATTATCCAATGCTTTGTGGGTTGTGCTTGCCCTTTGTTCTCCTTCAATATTTGCATATTTACAGTACAAACGTATAAATAACCCGTGTGGCCTGGGCATACTAAACCAGCCATGGCTTTAAGACATAAACCATAACAGAGATAGGAACCGACTCGCATTTTGTGATCTAAGTAGCCACGAGGCATAAACCGATCCACTCCGCGGTTTACCCGACATCAATGACACACGCATAAAAAAGGGGGAGAAAAATCCCCAAGTTTAAGGTTTTAACACCAGTATTAGTAGTCAATGGCAATAAATTGACACAATATAAGTAATTTTGTGAAAAGAATTACCCATCGTAAAAAAAGGATGAGACGACAAAAACAAGCAGGAATAAATAATAAATAATGTAGGTACTAATTTAAATTAAGTCGGAATAAGCTTGCGATCTGGCATGTTAACAATAACCAAAACATGTATAAAATCATATCAATGATGTCATACATTGTAGCAATCTCTTGAGAACAAATAACGTTTATTAGGTGACCTGAGGAAGCTTGCTGTATAATTTCAAATATGCAAGTCCCAATTTATATATATATATATATATATATATATATATATATATATATATATATATATATATATATATATATATATATATATATATATATATATATATATATATATATATACATATACATATATGTATATGTATATATATATTTCTGCATACACAACAGGAAATATGGATTTCGCTATTTGAAATCATAAATCAGTGACATTCAGCGACCAGACTTTTTATATACGTAGTCAAGGTACATCATCAGCATGTTTCATTGCAACTTTTTTCAAAAGCAGAGCAGAGGAATAGGTGAGTCGTTTACGGCCGGCCAATGCAGACCCACATACAAGCCCACCTTACTGACATCCCAGCTGGCCTAAAAATAAGATAAAATAAAATAAAAGCAAAGCAACCGTGGTTATCATCAAATCACTCCATTTTGCTTACTCCGCCAATTCTAATTTGCTGTTCTGCATTTGTCACAGGGGGAAATAATTGGTATCGCCAGAAATGGTTCTTTAAATATCGAAAACAAAGAAACGTATAACAAATGCCACTTATGTTCGGCATGTGTGTTATACGAAAAGCTTCAAGCTTGATGTATGCGTTGTGTGAGTCCAGTGGAGTATGTGAATAAGTTGCTGGCCCTCCACCAAGTACCTTTAATTGCCGATAAAGAAAAAAATTTGTTGTGTTCGACCTACCTTGTTAATGGTGCAAAATGACCTGAACACACCAGCATGTAAATTTTTGTCACTGTAGGTACCGCCTAAACTGTTCCAACCTTATTAATGTGGTAAAATGACCTGAATGTGCGAGCATGTAACTTTTTCACGATGCAGTCACCGCCTAAATTGTTCCAACCTTGGTAATGTTGCAAAATGCCCCGAATGTATCAGCATATAAATTTTTCACAATGCAGTTACCGCCTTAACTGTTTTAACTGATGAAAGTATCTTCACGTGTGCCAGGATTCAAATATACCACATATACATGTAGCTTCCAAGCTACACAAGAACGAATGGCACCTGCATGCGCCTAAATTGATGATCTGTATTGCACGATTGCCAGTTGTACAAGGCTTCATAAACATGTAATGGGGACATGTCTATGTATGCATGCTTGTCGCATATTTTTCTCATATGGCATACAGGAAATAGCCCCGTGTGCTTACATAAGAACGGGGAGGTAAAAATAGATATCATACACATAAATAGATGTGTTACGGTGCCTCAAGGGATTGATCTGTTCGCGTTATAGCGAGCTCACCATACCTCTTGGGTCTTTGATTCGCTTTCATCTTTATTTTACTGTATAATCGTGAAAGTTCATTTGTCTTACCTTTATCGTTTGTTTTATGCGTTGACATTAATATCTGTCAGAAAGGAGCTCCTGGTGAGTTCCACAAACAGAATAATGATTAAGTCGAGGGAGGGGGGGGGGGGTATGCAACACCAAAGCAAGATATTTTCCAGTATCTAAGAATATTGAATGCGCTTTATAAAGTACTCTGAAGGATCAAGTTCCTGGCGGCAATAGACTGGGTTATTTATACAATCCAGCAGATTGTAATATGTACTCAGCAATGGGACAAAGTACAATTACGTCACTTAGGTCTGGCTTCATGTTCAGTCGTTGACACCGGGTCATCGAATGCTAACTATAAAATGATTCGTTTCAATCATAACACCTATGGTTTACCGAATACTAAAAAAGCAAAACGTGAGACATATTGTTTGAGGTTATTGTGACTTTCTAATACGTTTGACATCAAAATACTTCAGAATAATATTATATTAATAACATCACGTGATGCAGCCCCATGGGTAATGAACTGAAAACTAACACTCTTCATTATGTACATGTAGTGTTGTTGCCCATTAGTCATATACTGGCAACCAGCATTCTTCATCACCCATTCGTCATGTGCTGGCAACTGACTTTTCATTACGTAGTGCGGCCCATTACTCATATACTGGCAACCAGCATTCTTCATCTCCCATTCGTCATGTGCTGGCAACTGACACTATCCAGAGGAGGACTTTGTGTGAGACAGCCCATCATTATCTTCGTGAAACTTTCATGTGCGAAGAAATTTGCAACTGCATGGAGCTTCGCCCTTCATTTCAACTTAAAATAACTCTGCATGTTATTTATAGGTACTAAATAATTCCGTACTGATCGTTATTCTCCTTTTTTTCTAAAGACTAAAAAAAAATGAAAATGTTTCATATAATTTTGTCTTATATTTTTTTTTTAGCTGACCAAAGCCCAACATTCGCTGCCTAAATTTTACTTGTGTAGCAAGTGAATATCAGCATAAATACATTCGTCAGCAATGTATGGATACGTGCTCAATGATGAATGACAGCAAACCGCCTTATGCACACGTCAGGACCATGTTGCACAGTGGTTTCCTGCCACTTCCGCCTCATAATGCGGCGTTGTGATTGCACACAGACACCGTCAGCCACACGGCACAGACAACAAGGCAGGCCGCCCATGTCGAGCACTGTATTTAAATAAATCCATGATAAGCGAACGGTCAAGTACTTTCTAAATGGAGTTACTTCACAGAAATGGTTTTTGACCCCTATAGCTTTTTTTCTATTTCACCCTAAAGGTGCAACTAAGCTGGAAAATGGCGCCACACGGTCTTTATTTCACTACCAGGGTCTTATCAGTGTCCAACCATACTTTAAAAAAATAAGAAAATTTCCACGTACTCTATTCCTATATTCTGAAGTTCCATTGCACGAAGCTCTGTAAAATAAACATAGATGACTTGCTATCAGATTTGGCCCCAGCGTAAATTTGAAGTTTTAGAATAGTAAATTTCTTTTTTACCATTAGATCATTAAACAACAACAAACTGTTGTACATTAAAACATACGATTCTATGCTTGAAATCCAATTTAATTCAAGATCCCTAACCTCCGTATCTAGGTATATGTAATAAAGTTCCAGGTCCTCACTTCTGAACCATGCCCCTCAGCCCGACTCAGTCGGTTTGATGACTAAGGTTATTCGTAATGGAAGCGCGATACTTCCGCAGCATGGATATGGAACCTACAGGAACACATTTTGCAGCATACACTTACCTCCACCAAATCGTCTCGCCAGTTAAACCTTTTGCATGCCAGGCACGACAGCGCTCACACATATCTAAATTACCGTAACCCTACAATTCCTTATGAAAAGGCCTCTCATTCAATTGCCCGCAAATACAGCCTAAACTGGTTGGTTTCATTGAAAGCAAGATATCCGGATCGTTCTTTTTACGGGGGCACCATGGGCACGTTCCAGAGAAAGTACACAGCTTTTGACCCATTCTAGAAAGTTCCACGTAAAGGGATAGTATGGGTGTTTCAGCTCAAAAGCATATGTACAATCTTGTCAGTGAATTTAGAGTGTTCACTGGCAGAAACTTTATCAATGCCAACTGTGACTATGGTCGAACAACAAAGGACAAACTGCTCTCAATTGTGATAAGAATTCTAGGTCCATATTCCTTGTACAAGGGCCTTTCACTTCAGTACCAGCATAGCTCCAGTTCTGGAGAATATGATAGACCGCGTGAACAGCTTTTCTCAGCGCGTTTCAGAAGCACTGCGCTCAAAGAGCCCTGAGGTAAGCAGACCTCTTTTAGTGCCAAAATGTGGCACTGAAAGAAATCAGTATTAGTTGCAATTATCTGAGTAAAAGTGATAAAAAAATTTTTGCCCTTAACCATTTTATCTCGCTAAATTGGGCCATATACTTCGGTGCTATATTGACAAATATTACCTTTAAACGGAGTATCAAAATGAAGGTAATCTTTAGAATGTTAAAAAAGCCTGCTCTTTTAAATGCCACGGTACTTTTTTTTTTTTTTTTTTGATATGATGCTATTTTGAAAATACAAACCAAAAGTACATATTTCCCATATCCTACACCGAATGAATTAATTTCATCCAAAATATTATACAAAATGAAGGCTCTTGTCTGTCAGGACACGAGGCTCCAGCAAAGCTTGTTGGCCTTGCAATACACAGGAGCTTTATTGCTTTTTTTCAAATTTTGATGCAAGCTAACTGTTCCTGTCCAGAGAAATGTAGAACCCTTGCTGTATACCCAAAGCGATGTAAAATCTGCAGTATATGCCTGTAATCACCAATCACAGAACACCAAGTCGGAATGGCTTATTTGTGGCTTATGGTTACCTACGGCACTCAGTTTGGTTATTTGTTTTCAACTATTTGAACCATGTACATTTTTCTTGCTGACACATAGAGTTACATCCGTATGTCCACATGTTTTCGTCTGAGAAAGAACCGACAGCGAAACACCAAGGGCAACCATTTGCTTAAACATACGTGCTCTGAAAACATCTACGCTTTTCCAATGTGGCTTACAGCATGTGTGGAAAAGCTCTGCTGAGAAAAGTAAACACAATGAAAGACAGGGTGATGTTCAACTCGGCACAGAATTACTGGTCCCGCTTGAAGAGCTTGAAGAAAGAGATGTCACACTTGAAACACATGATTGTAATAGTACAACATAGTGCTGGACCTACACCCTTTGAATACACATTTTTTGAAGAAAAACAATATTGTGTCGCTTACATTTAACGTCATCAGTTCTACACTGTGTATGCAATTGCATTTACCAGCTTTGAGCATTTTTCATTATTCTGCTAAGCTCTTTACATTACCCCTGACTAAATACATGTCATGCAATTAAGTGTTTGCATCTGCGCGTTGTAAAGGGTCTATTGTTTCCTCTAGCTGAAACTTGATTTATCTCAAAGAAGTAAAATGTTGTACACCACTTCCATATCACCAACACACATCCGATAAACTTTACCCAAGTTAATTGCATTTAAAACTCAGCAATGAAGTTTTCTTGAGTTTAACACATCTACGCTTACAAGATGTGTTCTGTTCAACGTATCCTAGTAGACGAAAATTTGTACCAATCATGGCCTTTCAGCTCTAAAACAACTTAAAATCGAAAATTGGCGAGAACAGTCACAGTATCGGCGGCACATAGGGGTGGCCATCAAATTAAAAAAAAAAAAGAAAGAAAAAAACTGTTCCCTGATCTATCGAGAGATTAGGTTGGCCGACGTTCATGAACGATGTCTGCCGGCAGAGTGAGTGTTACGGCCAATTGTTTACACGTCCATTAAATACTGCGTTTTATCATGTCAAGAAGCCCCCGTACTCACCATTGTGTTGAAAGATATTAACAATGTTGATAACCACAAGATGTTTTTTTTTTATTTCGGAAGGGAGGGGGGGGGGCTCTGTACGTCCGTCTTTGCAGTTTGCATGCATTTCAGCGCCTTTTCACCAACATCAGTCCTTCGCGATGCACAACATGAAACTTTTACTCCCTGATCCTGATCTTTGGCTCTGCATGGCACATGGATCCTTTGAAGGCTTCCCATATTTCCATGAGTTAAGCTGAAGAGTTTGTCGTGGTAAGTTATAACATTACATGTAAACAATTTTGACGAAACGTTTTTATATTAGGATGACTTTGATCCAGAAAACACAAATCTGACTAAACATGACCATTTGTTCAAATATGTCTCGTCAGTTTACCAAAAATGAAGAAAGACCTACAAAATGAAGCTTTATCAGTTTGGCTTTAACCATTATTTTTCCAGATGCAAACAAACCCTTGTTGTGCTGAGTTCCCATCAAGCTCTGTTCTTGTTGAGCTCTGTCTTTAGAACTTCAGTGGAGGTCTGCCATGCCTGGTGAATATCTTCACAAATGCCATCTGACCTCGACAGAAAAGATTGATGTAGCGAACAGCACATAAATATTATATTAATGAACATTGATTTTTACCATGAATGATGAAATGTCTATTATGCAATATATATATATATATATATATATATATATATATATATATATATATATATATATATATATATATATATATATATATATCGACCCATCCCAGCTATTGGATGGTGTCAAGAATAATGTGTGCTTGGACTTTGTGCTCCTGCTTGTTATGCTTTAAAATATTCCAGGATGGCTCTTTTTAAGCCTCATTTACACCCCCCCCCCGAGCACTGGTATTAAAAATCTTATTGCAGTGCTTGGCGGACCAGTGTTTGTTATACGGGAACAATTTTGTGTTGCCTACTAAGACACAGCTTTCGCTTGCATGATTCTTATGGTACTACACACACTTGAAGCACCGTCAGAATATTGTCAATAACGCAGGGTGGGTCTGTTTGGCGAGCACTTTTTGTGGTTAAATGATTGGAACCCTACTTACAGAGTGACAAGTGTTAAAAACTTTGGATACCCCCCCCCCCTCCGCCAATGTACAGTGCGGTTTATCACCCGGGTTCACAACTGCGCAAACTTTTCACGGCTTCCATTATGGAATGCATAGAAGACAAAGAAGTCAAGGGAAGAGTAAACCAGGTGCATTTAATAAACTATAACATTATGACAACGAACACTTTATTTACCATTTGTCATGTCTATTTTCGAATCACTTCATTACACGCTGGTCTCAAAACGTTATCAACTCTCTCAGTGCCAAGTTTTGACTTAGGCAACAGCTTTCCCTGGTTTAAGTTCAATGTGCCCAAATGATACCTGTTGACCATTTTGGTGGTTTCTGCAACTATAGGCATGCTGATACTTGAATGATGAATCCATTTATAATGAATATTTATCAAGTATCGTTATGTCAAATTAAGGGATGTCGATCTTTCTCGAAAAATTGTTACTGAAAAGGTAAAAGGCACTATATGACTTGATGTTTATGTGAAGCTTCAATTGGCGGAACTGAGTATTCCAGATAGTTATCGACAAAATTGTTTTATATGTATATGTATATATATATATATATATATATATATATATATATATATATATATATATATATATATATATATATATATATATATATATATATATATATATATATCTTGTATTAGACCAACAGGTATTATATAGTACAAACTGTGCATATGTCGATAAACTGTTTTTGCAATATTATTACAGCAATTTTTCATGAATTTAAAACCTCTCTTTAGGAAATGGCACCAGACAAAATTGGATTTCTCGGGCAGTTCAGTTAATCCAGGGGTAACACCATATTTTCTATTAGACTCCATATTCCTCATTATCACAAGCAATTCTTAGGATATTAAACCAAGTGTTACTTCATATTCACTATTAGAGAAGGAGAGAGAGAGAGAGAGAGAGAGAGAGAGAGAGAGAGAGAGAGAGAGAGAGAGAGAGAGAGAGAGAGAGAGAGAGAGAGAGAGAGAGAGAGAGTATGTCCAAGATCAGACATGGACAACTTTTGACAATATACAAAAAACAAAATAACAACAACAACAAAAACAAAAATCATATCCTTACTTCAATGACGGCCCATGCAAGATGAAGCCTTTGGAAAAGTTAACTTTGTTCACTGGAATATACCAACAAAATGTCAGTATCAATTTATTGACTGTGGACCCACGTTTATGACCATAGGCTGTCCGCTTTAAAATTTCTACTAAGAGTTAGATTGAAATTTCGCTAACCGAAAACAGACCTGTATGTACACTCTGTCTTCAAAGAAGACCAGTACAATTTCTGAGACCTAAACTGCTTTGCCTGCTGTGTTCGAATTCTGTAAACAAAATATTTCTTAGTCTTTTAATCGTTATAACGCTTACTAAAGCCATAAACAGGGATGAGTTCGGCATTTAAATTTGTTTGGAACAGCTGAGTTCACACGCTGAATTGCTCACTGCTTGACTATTTGCGTACTGTGGACAAAATCACCTACTACCTGTCCTTAAGAATTTTTGAAACCTGTCATTACTGTTTGGATTTAGCCTGGAAATCGAGGGCCTTGTTTATTGTTTGGGATAGTTATCGTGTTAACTTGATGGCGCCTTGGTGTCCCCAGTTCTGTTCTTAGGTGTGAACCGACAGAATTGCGAGCATTTAGCGCGGGTCAATTGTCATTACCAGACCCGGGTTGAACCATTTCCTTGTCACAAAATGCTCGAGCAACACATTATTCCTGGATCATATTTCTTGGTTCAATGTCTGCGATGTCAGCCTCGTTTTTCAGGCTGATTTGGCCTTTGCTACATTGATCGTTGGCGTGGCCGTATCAGCAGCCAGGTCAGGCAAATATGCGCACCCTGTGACCCTTGATGGTATTAATGGTGTTGCCTGTGGAACTAGGAAGGTAACAAGGTCAAACGTGTACAACGCTGATCGTTGTTGTCAGCGTACGTCGTTATGTGGTGGTAGACCAGCGTGGCTTCTCATTAGTACCACTTCTATGGGGTGCCCAGTGTAACATCATCGATCAAATCGTAATACTTAACGTTTTCGTTGACGGAATCATAACAGGGTTCACATAATTGTAAGAGCAAATTACTGAATCGAAGTCCTACCACGAAATTAAACTATTCTTACGATTTTTGTGGACGAAACTAGAATAAAATATCATAAAGCTGGAAGTATTTCATAAAATCCAACACGATTCTTAAATTCTGTGCACGGAATTACAAAACTTTATCAATATTGTGTACACAAATGTAAGCTTATATCAATTTCGTCCACAATATCATTAAGTTTATCAATTCTGTCCACAGAATCCTGAAATTTATCAATTTCGTCCACAGAATTGGGTAAGCCTTTGAATTTCATCCACAAAATCCATCTATTATCCAATTTTGTGCACGAAATTGGGAGATCATTTCACAAAAGCCATAGCTTACTCGATATCATGCACACAATTGTAAGAGTATAACAGTTCATGTAAATCTTAAGATGATACAATTCTGTTAACAGAATCGTTAAGTTTCTCGAATAAAAAAAAATCGAAAAAACTACCTCAATTTTGTCCACAAAATTCTAAAACAGATAGAAAACGTTATCGATTTTGTGCATGAAATTGGTAAAATGTGACATTTTGAACCCCAGCATACCAAGTGTGACAGCTTAGAATTTCGTACCATCAGAGGCTCATAACGACGTTATATCAGAAACTTACAAATTTCGCACATGCGTCCATATTTTAGTTTTGTTCGATTGGCACGCTAAAAAAATTAAAAAGGATAATAGGCCTAAAAAAAAAGATCCGACTAAAAATAAAAACGGGAGAACCAACATTCAGAATTTCATTTTCAATTTTACAGAGGAACGTGTGCAATATAGACAATAGTAATTCCATATATATACAGGTTAGACAGGGACAGGTTAGCTTATGGAGAGTAAAGAGTTCGAACTGCGGAATAGGATATTGACTACTAGGAAGTGGTTCTAGGCAAAAAGACACAAATACAATTCAATATTGGCCAGTCGGCAATGAAACGCTGACAATCTCCTGTCGCATGGTCAATCCATAGCTTGCTGAATTGTCACAACGGTACATACTAAAATGCGGATGCGGACCGCGGAGCCTATAGATGCTAAAACGCAGAGCCTAACTGCGTACCCTCGATATCTTCCATACCGTCCCGAACTATATAGTTTACACACGACACTATATTCCTTGAAGTATAATTCATAAACCAGCAAAATATTAGGCCTTAAATGTGCCTATTTATCGAGACATTTAACGTTCTGCAAATTCTAGTTTGTGTCTGTGGGTTAGGCTTAAGTGAAGTTCTGTAACGCGTGTACGTGCGCTCACCATTGCGTTTACGTTCATTGATCACTGCAGTGCTCAGGCAGTGGCCCACTTGCCATCGGGTAAAAGCTTCAGTGATCAACATGAGTTTTCTTTGACTATCATACCAGTTTCTATTCTAAATATAGGCTACATTCTGGCATTTTTAAAAATTTGCTGCAAAGTTCATTTATTTGTTTCTCTGAGAGCTGCTGGACTAATGTTTCCTCATTCTTCTCCTGGCTTAGTGTTAAACCTCTGGCTTGTCTGTGTGTGTGTGTGTGTGTGTGTGTGTGTGTGTGTGTTTCGTCAACACGCTGCACATTTTTATTCTTCACTTCAGCTTTGTACCGTTGAAGGTTTCTAAATTGGAAAACAACCAAAAAAAGACAAAAAACAAAAAAAAAAAAAAAAACAAAAAAAAAAAACAAAAAAAAAAAAAAGTTTATAAATTGGAGAACAACCAAAAAAAAAAAAAAAAAACAAAAAAAAAAAAAAAAAAACAAAAACAAAAAACAAAAAAAAAACAAACAAACAAACAAACAAAAAACACAAAAAACAACCGGACTTGTCACTTGTATCTTCATACGCTGTCACCTGTAGGGTAGGTTCACTAAGTATTGATCACGTAAAGTTGTTTAAGTTAGCCTATACACCTACCTATATAGGCCTAGGCATTTATATTAAGCTTAGTCTAAATATATAAGTATATATTTTTCGGTGTCTCAGTTTTTCTTTCCTTTTTATTTTTCCTTCAACTTCTCCCCCAGTTTTCTTTGATTGAATTTGAGGGGAGGGGTACCGGTTTCAATTTCCGTGCTGGCGTACTGGGCATTTTATTTTCCGTACCAACGTATACGGGGCCTCTGGACATTGTAATAAACTATAGTCTGTAAAGGATAGGGATAAAATCACATAGGCCTATAGAAATTACCCCTGGGCCAAAGTTTGTTTGTGGAAATAGTGTTGAATGCAACTTGCTCAAAAATTGTAAACATTTAAATACGACACAAGAAGTCTTTGTTTTCAAAAAAAGTCTGTAAATTGTAAAACCAAAGACCTAATGTTATATACATGATCTCTAGGATCTTATTATGGTCATTTTCATTATCTCAATTTTTTTTAAACTTCAATAGCAACGTAAACGATATTATGTGAAAGTATGAATGTAAACCCTACGCGTCGTGTGCTGCACTTTCTATAATGTGAAAAGTTGTGTGGAGTTTCCTTTGTATTTATAAAGTGGTGAGTAAAATGGAGACAAGAATTTTTTTTTGAGCAGACAGCGTTATGTCATTTTCATCGTTTTTTTTATGATGACCAAGGATGGCAGACAGGCAGACACGTTAAGGGATTATAGCCAGTGCTCTTTTTTATTACCAATGCCTCATCCTATGCCTGAAAGAGTGTAGGCCCACTGACTTTTTGGAGAGAGAGAGAGAGAGAGAGAGAGAGAGAGAGAGAGAGAGAGAGAGAGAGAGAGAGAGAGAGAGAGAGATCTAACCAAGTGTTTTCGCACCTTTTTGCATATTGGCAAGAAAGCACAAGACCGAGGAATGACCAACATTTAATGCAGGCCCTCAGTTCACCGGTTTGAGCTAAATCGACACATACTTACATATTCGTAGAACTCTCTTGAGAAAGTTGCCTTTTGGGAGAGACTCGACTTGCATTGATTTTGAATTTTATATAGCTAGAGTTAGAAGGCCTGCTTTGCAGACAAGGGACAAACAAACAAGCGTAGAAATGGGCTTTCCAGCAAATTTTGAAACCGTCAGGTTTTAGGCCTACCGCACTGTATGCTAGACCTACACTCAGAAATGAAACTGGCAGTCAAATAAACTCACGTAAATGACTTAGCCATCGCCTGTTCCACGATGTAGCTGGGTGGGTCGCAGTGGCCTGTGCAGTCACTAACCCCGTGTCTCGGTCACTGAGGTCAATGGTGAGGGTGATACTGGACTCTGGAACAAGCTAGAATTTGCGGAACTTTGGATATCTTGATAAATAAGCATATCTAAGACCTGAAATTTTGCTGGTTTAAAGATTATACTTCAACGAATATAGTGGCATGTAAATACATTTTGGGGTCAGCGTTTCAGCATGGGATCCGCGGACTGCATCTGCGTTTTTGTATGTAGTCCAATCGTCACGGCGACACATGACTTATTGCGAGACATGGAGAGTGATGCCCTGTACAAGTCATTGTGGGAACTCACGAAAATGACCACCATAACGATTCTGTGGCTTTACACAATTTCGTAATTTCATTGCGATTCTGTGCACACAATATGTCATTCTTCCAATTTTTTGGCACGAAACTGGATGAATCTGTAGGATTTTGTGACAAAATTATACTAGGTTGATTTGAATTGTTGACAGAATCGATATGAATTTTTTGCAAAAGCCTACGTTGGTGTTTTTTTTTTTTTTTTTTTTTTTGTTTTTTGTTTTTTGTTTTTTTTTTTCTTTTTTGTTTGTTTTGTTTTTGTTTTTTGTTTTGTTTGTTTGTTTGTATTTTTTTTTTTCAATTTCGTGGACAAAATCGGTAGACTTACAGGATTTTCTGAACAAAATTTGTAGGCTCTCACTATTTTGTAGACAAAATTGGTAGCTTTACTCGATTTTGGTTGGCGGAATAGGATACATTCATATTTATCTGTGATCCTGCTCACTTCCTGTGTTGCCGGGGCAACAGACTGATGCTTCCACCATGATCATGGCAGCTTTGTATTATATATTACATAACATCCATAAATAACACCTCTTCAACCAAAAGAGAGCCCATTTATTATTATTTCAGGCATCCTTTATGTTTCAAATATATGTTAATACATTTTCTTAAGATTATTGTGTGTTTGTGTTGTTCATTTTGGTGAGAAAGTGCTTTTGACCATGCTAAATGCATGGATATGCCCTGATGCAGGTGGCTCCCTCTTTTGTTCAATAGGTGTTAGAGTAGGACCACATTTATATATGAATATATCCTATTGATAAACTTACAGATTCAGTGGACAAAATTGACATATTTAACAATTCTGTGAACAAAATTGTTAGAGTTTACGGATTTTGTCCACGAAATGGATTAAAATAACCGCAAAATTGATATTACACTTAGCACCCCATACCCTCCTAGGTATACGTCGTTGGCGCCGTATTCTTGTACTACCACGCTTGTTAGCGTTACGGCCACACTCACTTATATCACGTAATCTGTTCCGCCTCTTTACGCTACTTGTGTCCCTCCGCCAGCTAATTGCACTTTCATAATTTGCTGGTACCGCGGTACGATGTAACTTCAGTATAGATGTCGAATAAGTGCAAATTTAACTTGAAAAGGGAGCCTGTCTCATCTATCTTGAATATGTTTACTTATGTAATCTATATCTTCTACTCTTTGCCGGAAAGTAAGGAAACCAGGTGTGCCTTGTTTACTGATATTCTGTCTTTCTTCACTCAATTACATGAACATTCAATATTCAAGTTAATTGAAATGTGTTTTGGTGACTCGAGGGTCATTGTAGCTTGCTGTGCTATCGAACGAATCAGTTCTCCGTTGGTTTGCATAAATGTGAATGTATACGTTTCATTCTAATGTCAAACTTATATATTGATTTGCTTCAACATTACTTCACATAATACACACACACAATGGTTGGTTGTCTTCCTACATTTATTGATAAATCAGTTGTTTTATTATTCACGCCAACGACTTGCCAGTTTGAGGGTGCTTATCAGACTCCTCGATTTGATATTATAATAGAAAATATCTTATTACATGTTACTAAAATGGTAGTAATGTTTCACTGCAAGCAGAAGTGTACGACTGACCCTGAGCACAGTGTGTTGATACGGGTAACTGAGGATCCTACCTACAGGAAAGGCGATTGAATCGGACAGATGGACATGAAGTAATTGTTCCTAATTTCCTTGTATTCACTGCTGTTTTTTGCGGCACCAGGCTCAACAGAAGCATACTTGTTGACACAGGCAAGACAATTTCACAGATTGGACAGGATACAGCCGGTGCTATTTCAGACGGTCTGATATCAAAGGAAAATACTGAGCCATAATCGAAGTGTCAATTTCCAGTTTTTCCAAGAAAACAATAAGGATTTTTCCTTAAGGCACAGAGATTTTTATATTTGGAATGAAAGGCCTTTTTTCCAGTTAACATGGACTTTAAAAAACAAAAGAAGAAAGAAAAACCATTTCTACACACAAATTACATTATTGTGCACCGTGTCCCATGCGATTAGCTCCAGAGCCAACTGTGCAGCTGACATGTACAAAATAAAGATGGGCGTACAAAGACCTGATGCAATTGGAAGAGCTATGGTAAATTAGATAACAATGAGCTGTTTTAATCCGCAAAGAGAGTATTTCTTTCAAAAGCTATATGGTTCACCACCCACAAGCTGGTGGTTGAATTAAGCAACCTAAAGTAGCTGAAAATCCTATATTTAATCAAAGGATGTAGTTTCTTCCGCTCATGAACTCTGCAGGAAGAAGGGTAGGGGTTGTAGTGTTTGTTCCTACATTCCGTGCGCGCTACCTACTTTTATTGGCGCCACTGCGTTTCTAAGGTTCATTGAAATGTAAAACCACCATCTTGATTTGTCTGCTATTTGTTTCTTTTCGCTTGAACCATAATGGATCAAAAGAATGTCCCTCACCGCTGTATGTTACGAGACCCTGTACCAGTACATCAGAGCAGTGCACTAGCGCCTACGTTGTGCAAGATAGACTGGGCTAGCGACCTGGCCTATTTTTCCCGGTAGTATTCCACCACCACCCCCCACCCCCCAATCAAAACTAGATAAATAACAAGGCAAATTTTGTCTATAAGTCAGAAGGGCGATAAACATATCGGGATGAGGAGTTAACCAAGCATGATATGCATAAAAAGAGAAAATATTTAGGTCATTTGTTGGTCCGCATAATGTAATAAAAAGAGTCAGAGCGTTTTTTTTTTGGGGGGGGGGGTGAGACTTAATGTAAATTTTAATCAAATTTTTAAGTGTTTCAGGTCATATTCTAGAAACAGTGCAAAAATAGCAATATGTGAGTTTTTACTTTGACGAACATTTAAATTTTCAGGAGGGTTTAAATACACTTTCAGAAGCTGGTAGGGCTCTGGGAAGTGTTATATCGAAATTTAAATTCTTGACCAATGTGGGTTTCAAATCATAGACAAAGTGATATGGCTCTGGTGCAGTACCAGTGTCGGTTATTTTTCAGTACAGTGAGAAAGTGAAAAATCCCCTGTTCAAGATAATATTCATAACAGAGCTATTCGACATTTTCCAGGTGTCCAGTCTAAGACACCAATCCCAGCAACACGAGGTGATGGTGGGTGGGTGCCTGTACTTTACAGGCGCAGTGTAAAGCGCATTCAATATAGGAACAGTCTTCTTCTGGAAGAAGACAGGTTGCCAAATGGGTCACGTGAATGGGATTAATCAACAGGGGTGTGTTGGTGTGCAAAAACACACAGCTTCTTTGGGTCGATAGATTGTGCTAATATTTTTAAAGATAAAACGACATGTGATGTTGATTCTGTAAAAGCCCAATTTGAATGAAATCACTTAGATGAATGAATCATTAGTTTAAATTCAAAGCCAAAACTACGTTCTTTCATTTTGTATATATATATATTGAAACTTAAAAGTATGTCACCTCATGGTAATCCAGCTACAAACGTTCGTTACTGGCACATCTTTGAATAGGAATTTTATTGCTACGCATCGAGACAGGAAGATTCAGAGGCATACCAGCGGATGCACGATATTATGAACCTTGTGGGTCTGGTCAAGTGGAAAATATAATTCACTTTATATGTATTTGTTCTTTACACGTGGACCTACACAATATTGTATTTCGTAGAGTTAAATAAAAGTTTCCAGATTTTTTCACTGTGTGGGATCACGATAAATTATTCAATTTATAAAAGGTGATTATTTCAAAGATACTGCTACATTTATTACCAATGCGCGGTGCAGAAGGAGGCGTACTTATTATGGTCCTGTTGCTTTCATTCTGTTCAAATTTTACATCATAGATACTTTGTCTTCTTCCTATTAGAATTAGATACCAGCAGTTGTAAATTAGTACACGTGTATGTCCTTCCATTTATTCTTTTATGTTTATTCTCCTTTGGAAATTTACATTCAGTAAATTGATGAAGTGTGTATAAGCCGTTTGCCCTGCGTATTTGAGCATTTGTGCTCCAATTGTTACTTTATATCTTATATCGTGTATGCGCTCTTGTAATTTGTAACTTGGCAATGGGTGACTTGTAATCCCAAGAGAGCTGGGTAGTTTATTCTTTGCAATTGATTGTAACTTCATTGACAAGTATGTTCAAGTCACTACAATAAGAAAAATATACCATCCCTTACATGAAAAAATAATACAGACAGACAGACAGACACACACACACACACACACATATATATATATATATATATATATATACATATATATATATATATATATATATATATATATATATATATATATATATATATATATATATATGTTCATTAAAATATTTGACAGTTCATGGTCGCTGGTGGTGAAATGTTTTGAATTATATCTGTCAGACAATAAACGGCCCGTAATCCCATCTTCCCATGCAATTTAAAACCTTCTCCTAGAAGGAGAAGGCATTGGACGGATTGGTTGAAACTGAGCTGAACGCTAATCTACTATGAAAACAGAAAATGACCAGTATTGTGCAGTATGTGTGCAGCCCCAGTGTGGACAAATCGAAATGATCGGTAGTGACAGATGCAGGCACAAAGTGCCCAAATTTTAATAAACTCTGATTGAGAGCTCTGTCCAAATAACCAGAAGCGGTGTAAATTAATGGCGGGTGCAGGCAGATTGTCTGGATCTGATTTGCCTAAAACTCCATGTGACTATGTCTTGAATGGCATATGATGCCACCTCTATAGCAGAGAAACCAACCTCTGTGATCAAATAGTAAAGCAACTGTAACTGGTCACTAGTCTAAGTAACTCAGCACAATACAGTAAACGAGAAAAGCTTGTTACGTGATTCGCATTTCATTATCTTTATTGCGCTCGTCAGAAGTGATTCTTCTCCCATGCACGGGTGAAAAAGAAAAAGCATCCAAGGAGAGCCAAACGTTGTTACCCTAAAACTGGTAGAAATATCAAACTATTGACTGTTAAATGTAGAAAGTTAACTTGCTTGATAGAAAGATCCGCTATGACAGACAAATTGGAGCAGATTGACTTATGTTCTCTTGTCCTCTGCCCATTCGTATTATATGTGCCACCCATTCTAGCAGCAAAACTACACCAAGTCAAATTGTCCGAGTATCATGAATCCTTACCGGCCCTTACATTTGTTTAAGTTTGCTCTAACAAGCGATTTTCTGGTAATTGATTATGTAAGTACAGACTTTGAAATCAACCTAAATTTACTTTCTACAAGAGGAAATTTAATTGTATAAAGCAGCACCCTGGTCTGTTTTTTCTTAATTCCTTAGCCGGTTAGGAAATAAAACAGTCATTCTCATCGAAAACGTTGTATATTAACCTCTTGCCCTCATACATGTACCTAAAATTGCCACATTGGAATTTATAAGAGATGAGCGTCCATATATTAGCCTTAAAAACCTTTGACAATGCCATTACACATAATTGATTGTCTTTGAACCCCACGTCGTTATATCCTGAGTTTGACATGTCAGACATTTTGTCCAAATTTAAATAAAGAAGGAATCATTTTTTTTTAAGGAGGAAAATATTTTTAAAAATTCCAAATTTGGTCTGACAGAGTACTATACGTCTGCGAGCAAATAAAATGGCATTCCATTCTCCCATCCCCCTTCACTACCCCATTGAATGTTATGCCATAAAAAATATCTGGATAAATTTGTGGCACCAAAGGACTGTAACGTATTTAAGACAGGGATCAACAATGGTTGGCAGCTTATAATCCTAAAACTACGAAGAATATTACCTTTTTTTCAGATAATACTTCCAAGATGCGACAATGATATAGTATTTAGTACCTCAGCCCGGACATAAAACAAATTTATATGGCCATACCACATACGTGGGTTTGTGTCAATAAAGTTGTCGGTAAATTCATCTGGTTCAGTAAAACCACCTCTTCAGCTTTTTCGTTCTTTTTACGAGCACAGCCCGGAACATTGGCAGCTGATGCCCTCCGGTCTGAGGTATTAAGTACTGTTATCAGACACACTCGATAAGCTAAAAATGCTGTTGAATAACATTATTTATTGTTTGCTAGGAACATTTATGCACACTGTAGCCGGACACGGTTGTTGTAGACTTGTGTGTAAAGGCGCCTGGAAAAGGCTCATGAACCTTAAAAATGGGTTGACATGTGTTTTATTTGGTCCTACGAAAACGGGGCTGCAACGGTAATGATATTTGATCACTAACGGTAACCACATCAACATATTAAAGATAACGGCATCTGATTAATAACGGCGATCATCACTGGATACCATATCATAATTAGTGGTCACTAATGGTGACATCTGATGACTGACAGAAACAACATCTGATAACTTTCCAGAACGACATCTGGCGATAGCGGGATCACTAAAAGTGGTCAAATTAAGTCCCTTTTGATGAAAATGGCCAATAAAGTCAAATATATCTGTGCAATTATATTTGTCATAGTATGCTATTATTGATAATTTAATGCCCATGGTCATATTCAGAAAATTGGGCAGTGTCGGGTAAAAACAATATGGTAACCATCATGTTTTATTACTTTTCGTGAAAAAGAACCATATGTAGAACTAAATACTATCAAGCATAAAGAAAAAAATGTTGAAGAAAAAGCCCGGGTTCATTATTTTCCCGGTTGGGAAGAGTTACGCACTGTACCGTGCAAAAATGGCGTGCTGTTTTATCTCATTTTCTTTGTCACAACGCACGTGTTCACAGTGAATGCAAGTGATGGCACAGATGAATTACCTTTCGGCATTAATACACACAAGTGCCGCACTTATTAACTGGTAAATTCTGTTGTGAATCAACACAATTCAGTAGAAAGCGAAACAAAATAATTTGGTCGTAAAGCGAAGTAGCCTATTTTTGTTCCACTGTTATCAATGTCATTATCCTAAATAGACTTTCCTGTAGCCTATTGTCATAACAAAGCGGTTGCCTGGCATAACGTGTTGAAAAGGAAAATTGGTTGTAAAGCAAGGCATGGAAGACACTAGAATTGCTTTTCCACGACCAAAGCAAACGGCAGCCCCGTTTAAACGATGTCTCGCACTGAAGAAACATGAGGTCACATACCCAGAAAGGCCGGCAAATATGTATATCATTCATTATCGATCCTCCGATGAGACTAATTCGAAAGAGGTAAACTTCTTTAAGTTTTGATATGATATGATATGACCTTATATGATATGGTATGATATGATAAGATATCAAAACAACGTAATTTTTATGAAAACGTGTAAGTAAATCACGAAGCATCCAAATATGACGCGAAGGATTGTGCTTTTGCAAAATGTAAAACTACCTCCACCCCCCCCCCCCACCCCCAAGAACCAAGCAACCTCAAAAATGCTGTAAAATATACATATAGTAATCGCTACTAAAAATTAGCTAAAAGTCTTTTTGCTATGACTATGGAATGATTACGTGCTGCATTTCGGAATGATTAGTCAGTAGGCTATAAGTATGCGAAGCAACGAGCCCCAACCTTTGCGTAATTCAAAAAGCTCCAGTTTATCTAGGTCAAAAGTTAATGGTCCAGACAGACAGTCTTAAGTAAAGTTATATGGTATTCATGTAAGTAAGCCATCGTTTGTAAAACAAATGAACCGCGCGTTCGCCTTCTGTGATATTCAGTATGGTATTGACTCTGACGTTGTGCACACATCAGAGTAGAATTGTACTATCTAGCTGTCTGACAGAGTTTCTGGTTAGGAACAGGCCGGTTGTGTGCGCACAGCAACCCATCGTGCAGACAGCGCTCGAAAAGCTGCTCGTACCACTCATACATGACGTCATCACACTTGAAAGAAAAAACTCAGTGGTGTATTCCAAAGTTGTTCGCAATACATGTACAATCAAATGTCAAATTAATCACCGGGGTGGATCTGTATCCACCTTTCCGACTTAATAGACACCAAGTTAGTAGTGTTTAAAAACTTCTTTCATAACTCCCAAATTTGAAAAATAAAAAATACTAATGTTGAAGGGTCAGTTTAGTTTATGAGCGCAATAAAAGTCTTTGGGTGTCTTTAAGTATAAAATCGACTATCGACTATGATCGTAAAGTGCGATGAATGCACGTATTGTTCTAGAATTGCTTTAATTTTGTCATTATTATCAATGACAATATTAGCATATCTTCTTTTATGAGCATTTACAATAAAGTTCAAATCATATTAATATAAAATATTAATATGTCCTGGTACGGTGAATATATAGAGTAAAGTTTGGTTACATAAATATACGATATTGATATATCTTTAAATAAACCCTTAGTCTAAGAATATATATGGTCAGGTTCAGGGCCATATTGATATATATTGCTGATACGTCCTTGTCCTATGAATATATACAGTCAAATTCACAGTTGTATTCATATACAATATTAGTGCTTCCTTGTTCTATGAATATACAGTTACTGTCCGAGTCCTTTTTCATGCCAATCCCATTGGTATACCTTGCAAAGAAATAAATCAGAATTGGTAGCCTTTACTTGATTTGTTCTGCCGTTAAAATAAAAAGAAAGAAAAAAATCCATGCTTTTAATTGCTGGGCCACTGACCACAAACTCTGCCAAAGTAAAATCAATCTGTTTCCTTGCCAAGCCCAGACACACATGCTAAGATCAACCTTGTTGTCACGTTGCAAATTTTGGGTCCGTACTTGGGAAGGAAACAAAGAGGTGCGTCTGCATTGGTTCAAAGAGTATTTGTTACGCTGGTTCTGAAGGCAGGTGTTCATAACTGGTTTAGTTTAATTGAGTGAGGTTTACTCATACTTACATATAAGGGCCAAACCAGGCCTATAGTCAGATCAGCATGCCAAGCAGCTGAATTTCTTGAGTGGCAGTTAGTGGAACTGCGAGGGAGCATAATGACCACGCAAGGCAGGTTTGGCAGAGGGCGGACCCCCATGCTAAAGATAGGAATTCCTTTTACAAGCTGAGCTGAGCTGCGCTGAGCTAAACTAACCGACCGACCGACCGACCGACCGACCGACTAACTAACTAACATAAAACAACCCTAAAAATGAGATTGAATAAAAAATAAAATGATAATATTTGGTGTACATTTTAATTCAAAATGGAGTATAAAGTACCATTATGAAATCATACTGAGCGCCTCTTCAGTCTGCGTTTAAATAGTCATCAATTCATAATTAGGCATATTTATCAAAAACAAACAATAAATTATACGTCTACTGTTCCTACCAGTGGTTTAGTCACTAATTTCAATGAAACCACTGCTTATTTTCTGTTGTCTTTCAGGACTATTTGTACACCTGAGATTAGATATAGAGGTTTACTGGTGCTGCTGCTGCTGCTGCTAATGATGATGATGATGATGATGATGATGATGATGATGATGATGATGATGATGATGATGATGATGATGATGATGATGATGATGATGATGATGATGATGATGATGATGATGATGATGATGATATCAATGGACCCGGCGGATATTCAAACATTGATAGCCCCGACGGAAAATATGTTCTAAACGACCTGTCATAACCATTATATCATTCGGTTCGTTTGAACAAATCAACTCTTTTCTTTGTGTTGGTTGGATTTCTAGTGTATACAAGGGGAAGCTATGACACAATGAATGCATCTGAAGTTAAAAATTATAGTTTAATGTGGTTGTTAATATTGTTGAACAACTTGCGGTTAAAAGTACGCATGAATGGAACTGTCGTAAAATCAAGTTCAAAAACCATGGTTGAAAATGCAGGCACCACTCTAATGGTTGCTGATGCTGTGTCAGAATGACTAAAAAAACCACTGCGAACTTTGCACATTCGTGGTTTATTATTTGATGTTACACAATAGGCCACTCCTGCTGGTAGTTTCTCTTTGTTTCGTATATAGCCTACAGTCTGGGTATTGCCCGAGAAATGTCAATAAGTGTGCCGCTGGTTTTGTGCGCGATCTGAAAATCGGCAATGGGAAAAAAAGCACAGATGTTTTGCTGTATGGGGGTTTTATGGATTTTCCTGGGGCTAGGAAACTTGCATGATGTAATACAACAGTCATTTGTCCAGTTTGGAACAAAACTACCCTGCACTAAAACAAAACAATCGGCGGGGAAAGGTGTAGAACTCTAAGGTGAAATGGGGTGGCTCTTTAAAATCACATGAACCCCCATCCCATCCGCGGCTAGGGACCTGTACACCGCACCTCAATCAATACATTTTTTAGCAATGACCAGTTACAAATACGTGTGTCTACATAGGAAAGGATGATCAAGTTTTTTTTCTTCTTCCTTTCTCTTCGGAAGCCATACTGGGAAATATGTGCAAGCAACACCATTGTGGAGATTCTTGCGATAACTACTTTATACAAATATTCATGGAGTCTCACTATGTCGTAAGCAAACTATGTAGGTTTATTCAGGTAAGCTAGGCTGGTATGTTTACTGCACACGTTTATCTGTACCTGTGCTGCGTGACGGAACACACAGGAAACCAAACGGAAAGAGAATCCCTCACTGCTGTGATGTTTGAAATGGTATTGCCGGAATCCAAATCTTCAACAATTTTTTATGACAAGTCACTGACTTAAGACAGATTGCTCCGTGGCAACACATGCATATATCGATGGTTAAACTTGCTCTTCATGTCATAGTGTGTTGCTGTTATAAGAGAAGCACAACGTCACTGAATGGTTTATACAAAAGAGATTTGTGTAATAAAAGTTTTCTTGAACGCTAAACATAAATGCAGAAGGGTATCCCTCATTGCTGCGATGTTTGTAGTTATATTTCCGGAATCCAAATCTTCAGCAAAATTTGTTATGACAAGTCACTGACATAAGACAGATTGCTTAAAGGTTATATATATATATATATATATATATATATATATATATATATATATATATATATATATATATATATATATATATATATATATATATATATATATATATATATATATATATATATGATTGAACAATTTATGCTGTCTTAGTTTCTGGTTGCTATAAGAGATGGACAACGTCGCTGGATGTTTTATACAAAAAAGGTTTGCACAAAAAAAGGTTTGCTGAGCGATAAACGTAAACGTGAAACAGAAGTAAATAAGTACTTGCATAAGAGTAGATTACACAGCATTCATTCGCAAAGTACCATAATGAAGCAAATATCATCCACTTATTTCATCATAATGTTTCAAACCTTTGTATGGATTCCCGGGTATGGGCTAGACCTTCAATGGGACTCGACAAGAAATACATACACAGATGGAAAACAGTCACTGATATGAGAATAGTCAATAAACCCGTGGTCTCCTCACAAAAAACACACATTTTGTAAAAAGTAGGGCGGTGCGCAATTTTAGCAATTATGTTGCTGCGTTCTTTTCACAAGAGATGTCAAAACAGTCCATAGCATCCACCCCACTTAATGAAACAGACATCTAAAAAAGTTGATGAAATAATTATCAAGGCGGTGGCTGAGATAAATGATCCTTCACCAATATCATAATTGGATCAGCCTTTATGGATAGATAAGCATATGGGATACAGGAAATAGGTGAATGAAAATTAAACGAGATATTTCAAGCTGTGACATCTTGCTCTTTTTTTAAGTATTGCACATGCAAACATGCAGTTCAAGGCCACTTCCACATTTATACGGTGGCATAATTGTCTTTATGGGTAAGTTCCGCAAAGAAGATTGCAGCTTGTCTCATGACCAACCGTGACTGTGTGTATTACAACAGTAGACTGTTTTCTGAAAATGGTCAAAAAGGTTAATTAGCCTCCCTTTGAGTAGTTTGTTGCCTGTCGCAAATGTAGGAACCCGGGCAAATATGTACCTTGGCTTTATAGAATACGTGTTAAGAATGACATAAATGAAAATCAAATCTGAAGAAGGCACCTTATGATATTATTTCTAAACGTAATGTATAAATATCTGCAGTCACACACACACACACACACACACACACACACACACACACACACACATATATATATATATATATATATATATATATATATATATATATATATATATATATATATATATATATATTATATATATATATATAGGGAGAGAGAGAGAGAGACAGGGAGAGAGAGAGGGAGAGAGAGAAAGTAAAATCTCCACTAAAACTACATCCACAAAGAGAACACTTCTATATCAAGAGCACATTTGTAGTCTCTTAGATGAGTTCGATAGGGCAATACCACTGTCCATACATACATACATACATACAGACATGTATACACATACACACAAACGCACATACATACATACATGCATGTATACACACATGCATACATACATGCATACATTCATGCATACATACATACATACATACATACATACGTGGAGCTTATCGCATGGCTAAATCAGTACCTTACCCGGTACAGTTGCCCAGAGAGCCTATATACTCCCAAGACCCGAACCCAAAGGGTCGAGGGAGGATACAGCTCGGGGGGGGGGAACTGTATATGGTAGGAGACTGATTTAGCCATGACAAGATCTTAGTGTCCTAAATGTATTTTCCATAATTACACGAAAAAGGCAAATGCAGCTTTTCCTGGGATTATGTAATATGCTAAAGACAAAATCAGTGCCCAAAACATACAATCTTCACTTCTTAATTTTGTGTGAGAAAAGCCCACCTCCCCTGCAGGAAGAAATAGGGGGGGGGGGCAGCTCTTTGCTACATAATGCATATCCTGGTCAACAATTCTACAATTATGTTGACACTTTCACATGTGCAAGCTGAACCCATTGATGGTTTTCAGGCACTACATAGATGGTCTTTACCGAATGTGATTGTGCGTAGCAAACAACATGCCGGCCTGTGTTAATTGTGTCACAGCTGTCTTCAGTGTGAATATTACTGCACGTGCAGCACAAGACATCCGTTGCAAGCGCAGGCACTCGTAACGTTGTTGTCAATCAAGCTTCCGTGCTAATATTGGGGAAGGGGGGGTGAAAACATGGTGAACCTTGACTATCTATGCGTTCAATGGCCCACATCGGGCCTTATCTGCAATAAAAGATTGTGTATTCATCTGTGAAGTCAATTATTCGTGCTAATGAGATGGTGGATGATGGGCCTAAAACCACGACGTCGTCAAATGGAGCTCCTACATAAAAAGGTTTGAAACGAAGCTCATATCTGGACCACCATCCCGCTTCACGTTTGACATGATTTCTCCGATTTTTGTGCATACCAACAAGCTGTGACTCAGCAGTTTGTTCCAAAAAAGTTTTTTTTTTTTTTTTACAGGACTGGTATATCACACCTATAATCCATTGAAATCCACATATATCCACAGCAACACGCCTATAATCTTCGCAAATGTCCCACAAAATCCATTTCGGGCAAAAAGTCCGACATTGCAGCCTCAAATTTAAACGGGTATCCCATCCAGAATCGAGTTTGTTCCGTGGCATTAGCCGTATGACAACTGTTCTCAATTGTCAATCAGACCATATTCGTTGATCCACTCGCGGTTTTATCCTGTGTCCGAAGGGACAAAAGTTGCGTTGTGTTAGGGGATATTAAAGCTATATGGACCAATTATAATACAAGAACCACAGCTTTCAAAGACCAGGTAGAAGATAATAACAAGTATATAATATCACAGCTTTCAAAGGCCAGGTAAAGGGTCATATCAGGTATAATTTATGGACTATAAAGGATTTGGAAAGTCTGGTATAGGGCCAATTTAAGCTGTGAGCTGACACCTACTAACATTGGGGTGTCTCGATATAAAAGCCTGTATCATGCAATAACAAAATGAGAAATACACTTTGCTTTGTGCCATTTATTTTTTGGGGTTACGGTTTGACTTACTGGACCTTTATAACTCACGCATGACAAAGTGCACGCTGTCCCGGGCCCGTAAAGGAATGAAACTACAATGACACATACCATTTTGGCTAAAAGTGCTTTCCGTCAGACGTAATGGAATGTTTGCTTTGCTGATGTAATGAATGTAACTTATTCCTTTCGAAGAAAAAGAATCTTATCCGCAGTCCCTGATGTATGTCGGAGTCACTGTACATAATATATTACAATTTGGGTGGCATACTGCAGCAGCATGAAACACTTCATAGTTTTTCAACGACTTTGCGTGATTTCAACGTAGCATGACGCATGTTATCGGTCGTGTTTTGATCTGTGGGTTCATTTTCATATATTGATTTTATAGGAAGATTGCACTTGTAAAGGTCCACATAACAACCTTGAAATGCCGGTCAAAGAGCAATACCGCGCTTCAGCGATACGCAAGCCTACATATGAAGACATGTAAATGAGCTACAAGATTGTAAAATTGAGACTTGATATCCATGTCAAACATGCAGCATGCAGTCAGAGAAGCCCTCAATTTGATAAGTTTATGTTCAATCATTTAATGTTTACGATACGAGGAAAATGTCTGTAAATGAGAAAACGTTAGACCAACTGAATCACGAAAGAGTGCTTTGGTGTTCAGACCAAACAGAATATGAGAGGATGTGTTTAGGGAGGTCTATATTCAGAAGTGTTGCCACTTTGGTGATAATGGCTGGAAATGGGGCAATGCTTGACAACTTGAACCACGAGAGGGCGCCCCGGACGCCTCACCAACCAGTCTGTGGAAAGCTGGGTTTCCAGTGGTGTAAGTTGATGCTTTGCTCTAGTCCACTCGGAAAGCAATATGCCAAACTTTTGATGTTCATCACAGGCAAATGATGTTCCAGAATATGGAGCTAATTTGTAATTAAATAAAGTTGGTTTTTTTTAATTTATTTTTTTTATTTTTTTAAGTATCGTGTTAGGTGTGCACTTGTTTATCATGTATATAACACTGAAATGTAAATGATATATATATATATATAACTTGCTGTCTATCCTGGAATACTGAAGAGACAAACAGCTTCAATTCAAATGCTATAAAAATGAACTGGATGGAGAATGCTGAGTTCTCTCCCTGACGGGAACTATACTATCTGCGCTAATGTAACCGCCAGCTAGGCCTTTCTTGTACCAAAGTAGTTCTGAACGCAGACAGCCAGTCGCCCCGGATTCGTCCCTTAATAGCTTCCCGGGAAGCGCTCTAAACCTGCCATGCAGTATGTATTACATATGTAGCACGTAAATGTTTTGATAATGATAAAACTGTGTCGCAATCCGCCTCATCTCTTGTTTCAAGCACAAGTACAACATGCTGCTAAAATTGCGAACACCAAGGGACTGCATATATTTTGGCGTAACAAAATGACCATACACAGGCCAGGTAAAATAACCCTAGTGATTTTTTCAGTTTCCCGAACATTTCTCAATAATGCTTTTAACTAATATTTACAACACCTTTCGTTTTTTTACATAAAATTCGAGAACGAAAAGGTAAACATTATGGAAGGACAGTCAAGACAAGATATTTATAGTTTTCGTTTGTTGTTTTAATATGTAATATTCAATTACAAGCCCCGTTAAAAAGCACGATATCAACTTTGCATTAATGAATTTTTCCTTATCTCATCTAAATACAATGCACTACGGCCTCAAGTCCAAGGAATATACAAGATACATACAGCTACCTCCAGGAAAATTAATGTAGAGACTACATATGTTCGATTACAAAGGTGACTCTAAGTTTCTCTGTGCTGATAGCAAACATCATGCACGTTTGAGTCCAACTGACGGTTCCAAATTCTATATGCATATGCTAAAAAGACCTTTCATTATACCCGTTAACAGACTATGCTATCCTTTTTCTAGACAGAAAGGAATGGCGTATGCTAGCGGGCCAAGAGAGGTACTGACTTGATCTCCAATGTAGCAATGTATAGATTAATAGATGTACATGTCACAATTTTGATAAATTTATGGGTATGAAGTATTGGCGTCTTGATTGAAATTGTCGTCAGGGTACCAAGTGAACATGCTTGGAAAACATAAGTAAATATAATGAAAAGGTATAAACTATATTCTGTGTAGCAAACTTGATTTTTTTTCTTATACATCACATCGGATCCTGAGGCGAAAGTTATCCACAGCTGTTTTGGAAGAACAGTGTGAAATTTAGCTTTTGCTTACACGTACTGTAGAGGTCTCCCATTATTACTCTCCAGAAAAAAGACCTTTTGTCCCAATAAAATCCTTTGGCACTCCAATTGTTTTTCCCTCGAACAACCACCTATACAGTTGTATTCCTATTTACAGGCGTCTGACCCATTACAGCCTCCTTTTGCAGCCTGTTAACTCTTTTTTACAGACTACTCCCCCAATACAATCACTTTTTACAACCGCATTCCTGTTTATAGACCACGCCTCCACCTTTAAAATATTCCACATTAAGAGTACTCCTGATTATAAACGAAAATTTGCTTCAAAGCAAATCTGTGTACCTCCAAACACTTGCATAGATTTGAATGCTACATCTGTTGTTTGCGGTTTATCTAATGCACCTTCAGCAGACACATATGAATTAAATTCGGAATGACATCTCCACTGAAAAGAGCTTTTAAAATATTGAATATTAAAACTTGACAACTGGCTCTAATTAGCATACACTATAAATTTCTCACCTATAAGCAGAATGACAGCAAAACAAGGTTTATGTTGCTTAACATGAAATTTCACATGTTGTACTATTAATGAAGTGTAACCAAACACATTTTCAAAACTCCAGCGGTGCAACAATGAAAAACACAAACAAATAAAACAAAAAAAAAAGACACAAACACACAAAAAAAAACCACAAACAAAAACAAAAAAAACAACAAAAAAAAGGACAAAAACCGTTTACATACACAACGGCATTCTTTTCAGGGGAGGACGTGTACAGAGGTGAATACCGCGTATAAAAGCCAACCGTTCAGATTACGTAAAATTGCGAAATGAGGGATCAAACTGTGAAAATTAAAGTGAAAGCCAGAAACAAAATTTGGAGAATTGTAGCAGTTGAGGCCAGCAGACAGAGCGGCATAGACCAGGCGGTTTGATATACTGGCGACGCAGGCCTAGGAGACACGAGGAAGCTCTCTTGAGCTGCCACGTACACAGGTCATAGTCGCAGTCTTCAATGACTGACGTTCATCTCACATTCATATTGTACAAACAGTGCTTGTTTTGATAAACGTAGCCAAAGAATACATTCCTAGTATAAGCCATGGAATCAGACCGGAGACCCTGCCGTAGACACTCGTGGTTGCTGCATGTTGCCGTCTGCTGTTGTCTGTGCTTATATGATATTGCTCGACAAGACTGAAGAAAAATTCAACAGAATAACCACTGGTCTTTACATTTAAGATATGCACATATTGCAACGCCATTTACACAACAACAGTGGAGTCGTATGAGGCAACTAATGTCTTGGGAGAAATGATGAAATAATCCTCAATTTGCATGCTGGTCAACTATTGACCACTTTAAGAATCCACACAAGTTCAAGATATCCGCTTGCAGAGTACATTTAAATCTCACCTAAAAGCTTATGCGTGGCCAGTGCCCATATGAATAGGGAATAACACCTGACATGTGCTATTATTATTATATGTGCAGTATCGCTTGGGAAAGATAATACGATATGTCAAGTGATATGCCCGTGTCCCATCAGACAAGAATTAAGGTATGCCAAGTGGTGTACTCAGTTTCCTGCTGGAAAGATAATGTGGCATGCCAAGAAGGATCTCTTTCCCTCCTTATGTACAGAGGCTATGGCATGCCAAGTGACACGGTCAGGGTCGGTATGGAAAGGAACGAGGATGCCAAGTGGAAGACCCCATATCTTTTTGGAAACCGAATATACTTTATCAAATGTTACTCTCTATATTCTTTTCGTACGGAAATATGGTACACAAAATGGTACACTCAGTCTTGGTTTGGAAGAGGGATTTGGAACACCTACTTAAGTGCTAAGTATGTTAAGAAGAGAACAGGGTATTTGTACTCTCTTTCTTTTATGTAGAAAGGAAATACAATTGGGTAAGTGATATGTCCGGCATCCTTTTTATGGAAATAGGATGCGCTAAACCAAGTATCTCAAATGAGATTACATAACAAACGTTTAACAGATGGACGGTACTAGAGCTGCGCAGTCTATTTCTATTCAATGCCGCGGGGAGTCGCGAGAAACGCTGCTTTCCAGATCCCTCGCTGAGGGACTTCACCGATAATATGTAGGTACGACGAATGAACCAGACCATCCACCAGATATTTTTTCGGACAAGGAAGGGTATAGGACATCGCCTTGTGTACACACAAGCCCTAATTAGTATGTGTCGGAGTGTAAATTTACAAGGCGTCTTGTCAGCTGAACACCTCACTTTTGACGACACTCTGATTCATTGGCATTAAAACTTTATTTTTATGACAAGATAGAACACGACGACATCTTCCATGTTTCTTAATTTTTACGTAAGGTACAGCTCTTATTGTATTTAGCATACGCACGCTGTTCTTTGGTTGGATGCTTGTGTTTAAGTCTTTACTTTCACATGGGACAACGACATTGAGATATATAGATACAAATATTCATGCATAGTGGTTAAAGTGCAACCTTTCGCGGCCCCTCGCAAACTTTGTACGGTGGCTACTGGCGCCAGTCGCCTCCAAGAAAGTGCCATGCGTTACTGAAAGATCGTATTGGTGATAACGATACTAAATATTGCGCTTCTACGCTTCATGTAATCTCACCATTAACAGTCCGATGCAGAATAAAATAAATATAGTATCATCGGTAATAGTACAACTACTCTATCTTATAATTTTCAATATGAAATAAAATGGTTTACTCTTCTGCCTTGTATATCGATATGAACTGAATCAAAGTTGACAGGAACGGGCATGTCTTTCATCCCTGCAAACCCAAGCCATATGGGCCGTACTCAAAATATCTACGGAATCTAAAATGACTGTAGAATCTTCATAGTGTTGGCTGTTCATGCCGCCTCTGTGCCTATAAATGTTAATAAACTTACATTTGCATCAGACTATATCATACCGCTGCTAAATAAACGGAGATTTAGCTGCCTAAAATGCAGGCAGCTCCTCCATAGCACGATTCAAATTACAACAATTACCGTCATTTATGAGCATGTTTTACGCAAGAAGAGAACACGTGGTGCACCATGATTATTCTAGAGGGACCACCATCTTTCAAGATTTATATCCACAACTAACTGGAAGCATCCTAGCAAGATTATCATCTTCCCAAGTTGATACGCAGAGTAGCGATTGTTTGGGAGACCTTTGGTCATAACCAGGGCAGTTAAGGTTAAAAAGAATATATAGATGTCTATGTATCAACGGATGACACTCATGGGCGGAGAGGTAGGGAGCGCATTATAGTATTTTAGATCCCGGGATTAAAGATTACATACCCTCTGAAATACGCATCCTCTAGAGACTCACTTTATGAGAACATAAATTACAGATATTCAACTTTACATTATAAATGATTGCAAAGACACTGGCGACTTTGAGACACTCTTACACACACACACACACACATATATATATATATATATATGTGTGTGTGTGTGTGTGTGTATGTGTGTGTGTGTGTGTGTGTGTGTGTGTGTGTGTGTGTGTAAGAGTCAGATGTATACCGAAGTGTTGGAAATTAACTCTTTCGTTGCCAATTCCCACACAAATGTGCTTTAAATCGAGAAAACAATGCAACATTGATATGTGTGAACCGATCTTTCATATAAAGAGGCAAGCTGCCCAGGCTAGCCACAAGAGGCCATCTTGCACGGCAGTGGTGCGGGTTAACAACTTTCTTTGCCACACTTTGGGCGCATTGCCAAAACAAACAGAAATATTGTTACCCTGACTATTTGGGATTTTGGGGATTAACTGGGATAAGCAAGCTCCGTCTGTATACAGTCTTTACTCTGTCAATGCTGGGTACAGTGAAAATCGTGCTGATCTGAAATATTGTAATCATTATAGATTCCAATTACTGTCAAGAAGACCTTTCACTCAAGCGATAGCATACTATATTTCCAGAGCAAATCAGGACGGTCCTGGTCGGGTGAGCGTTTTGAGCATTACGCCCAAACGCGGGCCCAGCACCGCTGTCAAATCAGTCCATGCTTTTCATTTTAAACAGTAGTCTTTATTCATCAATTTTAAAGTAGTTGGTTGTCCATTTGTCCATACATCCCCAAATATAGTATAATGTCAAGAATTACAGATTCCTCAGGCTGTTATCAATGTGTAACCACTTTATATTAAACACATGCGTTTTGTTATTGTTCATCATGATTATTTTCAACACATCCATCTTCCTTTTTAATACCCCAAAGAAAGTAGCAAAGGTTCGATTATAATTTTCTCTGTAAATCTGGTTATGGACAACATATTTTGCTAATAAAGTACAATAATTTACAGTGGGTTGGAATGGAGAACTGGTGTACAAAAAAGTACACCTTCTTCATTTGCCTCAACTTGAACATTGGAAATATTAGACCACCATTCCTTAGAGGCTTGTCAATATTCCTGAGAGCTATTACATTCACAGAATCTATGCTATATGCTGTCAATGTTGTCACATGTATTGCATTTATTGGACTTAATTTTCATAAAACAGAGCCTTTTATTAGTAGTAATTATTCTATGTATATTTTCAAATTGATAGGTTTGGAGTTTAGTTTCCATGCAACATTTAAAGGCAGCTTGAGTTCCAGTAATTTTTTTTACTGGTTTAAAATTTAACTGGTATCAATCTACCTTCAATATATAATTTCAACTGATCTGTTGATGCATGATTTATATCTCGGTCTTTTATCTTTTGTTTCCAAGTATGCGGTAGTGCATCAAAGAGGCCATGGTACAGAAAAATATTAATATTCACATTAAACTTTTGTTGAAAGTTATCAAAAGACAACAGTTCCCCTTGTTCATCAATTAAGTCTTGCACAACCATTACACCTTTTTCATACCAATTTTGGTAGAAAACAAACAGGTTTGCCATTCACCAAAATTGAAAACAAACAGGTTTGCCATTCACCTTAAACAAGTCATTATACCATATGGATTCTCTCAATATATCATTCACTGTCTTTGGTAGAGACAACCATTTAAACTTGATTCATTCATGAAGCAGCTCTATGTAAAACTGTGGTACATTTTTATCTTTGTAGTCACTGGCCTTGGTTTTAAATAAATCAGCAAGATCAATCTTTGTGAAAAAGCTATTGCTTACTTTTTCCCACTTTGAGCTGTCATGTGCCAATAATCGTTTAACCCATGCCAGTAGCAGAGAGCTACTTTGGAGTTCAAAATTTAATATTTTTAGTTCTCCTTTCAATACTCTGGTATATCACTATATTTTTAACTTTGTGCATTTTTATCCCATATAAATTTGTATATTCATTCTTGGATTTTTCTCTTTAACTTTTCTAGAACTGGAGTGCAACAACATTGGTACCGTATTTTGGAAATTGCTAGTGATTCAATGACCATATTTTTACCAATTGAAGAGTGAGAGAGAGAGAGAGAGAGAGAGAGAGAGACAGAGAGAGAGAGAGAGAGAGAGAGAGAGATCTATGACCACACCCCTAATAGTCTGCTTATTCCACCTATTTTGTTTTCTATATTTCTCTCTTGCATAACCATTATATCTTCGTCCGACCAAATTCCTTATGTTTTGAAAGGACCTTCTGTCCGTTTAACTCTTGTGTTACCATTAGGTGTATATCTTTTTGAGCCAATCCACACTGCTTCAGATTTTTCTAAGTTCACTTTTAGACCAATAACTCGTGAAAAGTCTTTCAGCAGATCGAGCACCTTGCATGCCGAATTTTCATCAGTTCCTACTTGATACTCATTGGGGTAAATTTTTAAACTCTTCAGGCTGTCCTCAGAAATTTGATATGTACTTTTAGTTGACGAGACAAATCTCTGTCGCCCTGTGACGTCAGAAAAACTTGACCTATCGAGAATCAATGGCTGAAATATCGGTATGCAGACTTTGATATCAGTTACGTGTACCTGATAGTGTCCCATTAAGCATGCATGTATCGTATTACCCTCTGTTATTTTGACTCTTGAATATGCATCGCCGTAAACTCTAGCATGAATTTTCTGAATTCAGTCAGACCAGATAAAGTTGAATGAAATCACCAAAAGCATTCTTTATGTGCACCACCACCTTCCTCTGTTGACGTACATAACACAAATCAAAGCAGTATAGAGAGATTACTATCTTGCAGTCTGATATCCACATTGAACCAAAACATTAAAGACGTACTGCCATCTTCCAAGGCTAATAGACCCAATACGCTGGAAGCATTACAGAGGGGTTGCTATCTTTTCAGGCTGATGGCGCAGAACACTGGAAAATTACAAAGGGACCTGCCATTTTTCCAGGCTGACCGACATAAACACGACTATATCAACGGGACCACCATTTTCCAAGCCTAATGGACTAGCTACGCAAGGAAGATTACTAAAAGGACTGCCATCGTCCCTGGCTGATGGAAAGGAAGTATTACAAAGGGATTGCCATCTTTTCAGGCCGATTTAAAGAAATCGGGACTATATCGAAGGGACTGCCATCTTCCGAGGCTAAGGGACACAAATCGCGGAAGCAGTACAAAAGGACCGCCATGTTCCCCTGGTTTCTTCCCAAGCTGATAGATATAATACTCCGAAAGAATTAACGAAAGGACTGCCATCTTGCCAGGCGGATGGATATGATACAGCGGACGAATTTAGGTACGGATTGCCATGTTGGCGGACCGATAGAAACAAGATACCAAAACCAGTCCGGAAAGACCACATTTTCCATGCTGAAATGTAACCCGCACCAAATTATAAAGTGTGCTACCCTCATCAGAATCACGTTGCAAATATAACTAATCCCTGCCATTCTGACAATAGAGACTGAACCGTGCAATGTTCAAGTTTAATAAAAGCCTTAGGTCAAGATCCCCAAAAAGTTACGCCACAGAAAGTCGCAGTTCCATTTTCTTCATTAACAAAAACTGCTTTCAAATAGTTTAGCATTTGCCTATCAGAACTGCACATCAATACAGGAAAAGCGATAGGGGAAATGGACCGTAGAATCTCCACATTTACCGAATACCTTGGACACCAGATTCGCCCCGATTCCATTTGATCATGATTGCAGTTCCTTTTTTTTTCACACACATTCCCTTTAGAGATATCTGAATCCCAATTTAACAGGCGTACTTCAAAAGCAGGGGCGCAAGGTACATAACCCAAGCAACAACTACGTTAATTGATGCAAGTTCTATGTTGTTACACATTGGCAACTGCATATCAACTCAGGCTAAAGAAAAGTATCAGTAAGAAAATTTTTCAACCTATCAGGATACTAACCCAAAGGCCTGACCACGGAGGTCAACAACAACCGCCACCCAAGCAAGTTCTTCACGTCAGCAAAAGGCCCTAACATCTAACCTGACCGCAACCCCGAGGAACAAAGTCCACCAGACCTTAAATAATTGTTGGCATGCAACTGATGCCATGCACCTCAATATCTGTTTATATCCATATAGACGAAGGTTGGCCAGCCAGCCTACGAAAATGCAGTGTGATAACATTTTGTTATATTTGTTTCCCAAAAAGCAACCATAATAACTGCATACCAAACAGGGCACACTAACTTGTGAGTGTGGAACATTTTTGAGGCATGCAGCAGCAATATTGCGTGCCTTTTTCAGTGCAAGTACAGGTCAGAGAAACGCCGAACACTTCTAAACATACTGGTGCCCTGTTCAACTGCATCACACTGTATATACGACGTTTTTTTTTATAAGGGAGGACCGATTAAAACTGCAGCACGGGTTACAAATGCTTCTCTTTTTTTTTTTTACCTTTTTTTTTGGGGGGGGGGGGCTGGCTGTAAATACAATTCACCACCAGTGTGCGAAGCCCCGATAGATATTAATCATATATATTTACAGAATGTTTTCAACACCAAAGTGTTATGATGTCACTATGGCAAACTAAAGGCATTCCGTCATGACGAATGGAGACCGAACCTACGTAAAGTAAAAGAGGAAAAGAAACAAGAATTCTGGCAGTGAGAGCCAACTGTGCTCACCCAACTTAAACATGCATACCCCTTCCACCTTTCAGTAGGATATGAATAACGGTTTCTTTAGAGAGACACACATACAGACCTTGTCGTCAATGTTGTTTTACTACTGTACTATAACATATCTTTTACTATTCACCATGGCACTTCAGAAGCACCTGGATATGAAAGTAACAATCCATCTAAAACACACCAGCTTTGCATTGAAAAATATCTGGCAGCGGAATATATATATATATATATATATATATATATATATATATATATATATATATATATATATATATATATGTATGTATATATATATATATGTATATATATACACATCTCCCTCCGTACCCATGCACATTGATAACAAGACATGTAGAAAATAGCAATGGTGCTGACTGGAGAATACCTTAAGATAAAGCCCAGTCAGGGCACATCGCCACCAAAGTTTAAACAGAATCCAGCATTAAGTTTTTGGGGATTTCCAAGTGCAAACAGAAAAGACATCGCATTGGTGGAGAAATAGCGTCACAAATTATATCACGTTTGTTTATATGGTGCAGCTGAAATGCAATGCAAGTGTGGTGCAACTGGCATATTTGTTTTAAAGACGATTTTAGGAAAATCTGCCCTTAAAATAAACCAAAGTCCAAAGAAATCCTCTTTTCACTTGCCTGTAGAGTATGCTAAGTAGATACGTATATCTCTATAAACTTACTGTGGACAGCTAGAGTAATCTCTATCTACGTGCACGGATACTTCTATGTAAAAGGAGAGATGCATACATAAAAGATATAGCTTGACCCAAAACCTTTTATTTATGACCTCCCCCCCCGCCGTCAATTCTTACCATGTTCAACCAAACACCTGTCAATCCTGCTAAGCCGCAATATATATATATGTGTGTGTGTGTGTGTGTGTGTGTGTGTGTGTGTGTGTGTGTGTTGGAATAGACAAGTATTATCAAAGTCAGCATGTAATCCATTCGAAAACCAGAAACAAGATTCGCAATGCCACCAAAATCCCTGTAATTCTGTTTTTGAGAGCAACAAGTCAACTGCTAACCAAATACACCAAGACACACGGACATGATGTATTGCAAAACAAGTCTCTCAAATGACTATGGGAATCAAGCACGGACATCGGCCTTATCACATTTGAAACATTCAATGCAAAGCTACTTGTTCAATGCTGGGTGCAGTTATTGTAACTATGATATAAATAATCGCAGTGCACTCGATCAACTCACTGTAAAAATGACACAGGCGGCAATGTGCAATGATAATGTAAAGACAGAATCGATGAAGTGTTCTTTATATTGACTGGGTTATATAACAATATTCGTAATAGTAACACATATCATGTACTTAATCAAAGAGTCTGTGATCGATTTTTAATTCAAATGAACATTAAAATTATATCATATCAGTTGACTTTGAAACAGTTTACCAATGATTCTAGGTTAAATGCGTTAAGGCGTTTTTCTGGATCCCAAAACCACCCATCAGAAAAATGAGAACATTGATTGAAAATGGATCGGAATAAAGTTAAGCCTATATTCTGAGTTGGCCAAAAGTGCATAAAAATAGTCCAAATATAGCGCATTATGCTGGCTGATCGGTAAAACCTTCTCATTGAAGAAAAACATTGCACAAAGGTAGTCAACAATATAATATATTTGTCAATATTAACAGTACATTTTATTCATTAAGTCAAAGAAATAAGCATTGCATTGAAGCAGAGCACCTGTATAGCTATCTTGAAAGTGAAGAAACAGTGTTTTCATTTTAAATGTTGAAAATGCTTCTTAAATTTGTTTATTTTTGAAACGTTGTCTCTTGATTTAAAAATGCCTTGAAAAACCCATGTAATCTAATACAAAAGCAGAGACATACAGACCAAACTAGGCTGCTTATAATGTTTCGAAACATATGGATAATTAATTGTATCAACATAAAATACGTTTTAGATACAGTTTTACACACTTGAGATTCCCATCAGAGTCAAATATAAATAAAGATCGTTCTACAATGAACAAGTTGTGTCTGCTTCAGTCATTTTATTCTATTTTCTTTGATTCTAAATCGCTTCGATGCGCTGAAGATGTATGATATTTTGAGCATTTGTTGTCAGCTTTGATTAAATCTTCTGTACATGTAAAGGAAATATTAAATGCTTGAACGCTTTTGCCCGGTGACTTTTTTATTTTTTGTATAAGGACGTAATATTTCTGGTGAGTCAAATAAACGTTACCTGTACCTACAAATTGGCGCAAAATTAGTACTATTAAAACTTCATATTCATGCCACAAAGTTAAACGTCCTGCAAATTTTTCACGTAAGGACCACTTGTATAAAACTTTAACCATGAAAATTAATGTAAATACTATATTTCAGGTATTCACATGCTTGCATAAGCTGCTTTTGATTAAATGCAAGATGATTGTCCCTTGCAGAGTAACAGAAGAAATCATGTCGAGAACCAAGCACAGTATTATGTCAGGTATTCATTTTTTTCCAAACAACTTTATAACAAATGAATTAAATCTGAGTTTAAGTGAATATGAGAGAGGCACAGTAATGTAGAAAGTTGGCAAATCCCAAGAAAATTATATCTGCATGGCATTGTACTATCTGCTAGAGTAACCAGCAATGTCAAACTGTTGCATAACAATATTCATATCAAAATCCTGTATCTTTTGTGACACCCGGGAACCATCTACTGCACCAACTTTTTCCCCTATGCCCACAACGACCTCTGCCCTCATTAAGGACAATGTCAAATTTTTGTTTTGATCATATGAAATGTATAGTCAAGACATTCACATGTATGAAACAACACTTTCAAAGTAGGATATGCCTTTATTATTTAATACTGCGTTATTAATTTCTAAAGGTATTCATGTTTTAATGCTTATTTCAAGGCAAGCAATAAAAGGTAAACGATTCGCACCTCTAATTCATTTCAGAATGGTGACACTTTAAGAGCCACATGTATCCTGACTCCAGAGCACTGATCGGGTACAACTATCAACGTTTTGGCAAATACAAAGTACTGTTACCCATCTACAGGTACTCATCTGATGTTCGATGGAAGAGCAAGGCAAGAGTTCATCTTATTGTTGCTGGCAAGTTGTACCACTAACAGTATCGGTAACAATGAGCTGAAATCTCGCCTTTCAACAGAAAAACTCTTGAAACCTTTCAACTGATGGTAGTGGATGATCTTAATGATGGGAATTGTTGTCAATGTTAAAATGTGTTCGTGGAGAGGAATTATATTCTAAAATTATACATACAATTGCTTGAAAGGTTGCTCAGGCAACGAGGATTAGGTTGCCAAAAACACATTTTTGGTTGAAAGAGTTTTTTCCCCTGCCAGTGGTTTTTTTCACTATCTCTCCCCCTCATCCCATCATTTTATTTGCGGGAAACCAACAAGTGAATGATAAATATTGCTGGATACTAACAAAGGGATTTCGTGGATGCGATTTTTCTTGCTGTTTTAATTTCCTGTGTGCAAACTATATATCTGTTCATCTTACTTTGTTCACAATACTTATGTGTTCTAAAGAACAAACCTGAGCGAATCATGGCCTTAAGCCAGAGTGCAGTTATGTGATCTTTCTTGCACGAATCCTCGGGCAACGTGTGCTTCGTTCACCAAGTCAAGACTACATCAGGTATATCAATAAAGTGAGGTCAGCTTACTGATGTTTGTTTATTGCAGGGAAAATTTATTAACCTTCAAAGGTGCCATGGACACAAATAAGACAAATCAAAACAACCGTCATTCGATATTCTTTAACTTAAATAATCTCCCTAGGTTAAAGATCTGGTACTCTAAACACCAGAAACACGTGAATCGAGGTGAATTATCCCACTTGTGAAGTGAATAGTGTGATGGATGCTATATGTTTTTTCGTCATACAAAAAGGGGTTAGACGCTGGATTTGGACCAATATTATGTTAGCGGCCTCGAGAAATATGGATGGTAAATGTCAAGGACAAGAACCTGATGCACACGGACATGAGAGGAGGAACAATGAGAACACGGTAATCATAATCACAGAGAAATTTAAAGTGAGGTTTGAAAAATTCCATGCGGTCAAGCTTAGCGTTGGCCTTGCTATTTGAAGATAACCTGTGTCCTACATGTGTATCATAAGTATGGCCCCGTCTCTGACGCCATCTGATGTGAAACGTCATATCTGTTGCTGTAACCATGTAACATGTCCAGAGACGCATTTTATTATTTTTAGTAGTAGAAACCTCACGCTACATAGATATATACCAATTTAAACATAGTTTTTATATAAAAGATAGGAGTCTAGCACTGGTGAAATGGCAGCTTCCCAACTGCTAGTCCCCAAACTAAACAGGTAAATGTAGCCACAACCACACAACAGCAACATATAAATATCGTCAATTACCTTTAGTATGGAGATGGCTCAGTTTCAAAGTAGGATCTTTTTATGATCGATGGAAATCGGAAATGGCATTCTTCTATGTTCGAGTATAAAAGGATTTATGATTGGATTTAGGGGTCCAGTGCCAGTTACCGTGCGGCAAATTGAAAGATATAGCAAAACAGCAGCTCGTACAAAGCCCTAGAATCGGCCCTTACCAATTTTCATATTGGGAACACTAAATTTGATCAAAAGGCATATTCCATCCATTCCCGCAATAAAGAGTTTCATATGAATCTTTGTTGTTTGAGTAACTATTGTCTTCCTTATCCTACAAGTCTGTGTCCATATTATAAGTATGGTCCCGTTTCTGACGCCATCTGATGCAGCACATCATATCTGTTGAAGTCACTATGTAACAGAAACGCATTTAGGCACTCTGGTTCAAAAGTGCATATAACTCTGACAGTCAATTCAAAATATACAGTGTCATACTCCTCCATATTTACTTATGTGAACATGATTCCGAACATGTAGCTGGGACATCTTCATTGAAGTGACGGTAGCCGTCGTAATCTCAGAGAAGAAACCGACGGCCAATTACATAAATGGACTGCAGGAATCATGCTTTTGGCTCTAGTTTGCGCTGATTGTATCTCCATGTACATTGCTTGGAACTGCCCACGCATCCAAATAACCACCAGCTCTTACTGCCTTAGTGCAACATAGGGGTAATTAATGAATTTAGAAGAAAAGGGTTCTTCATTCACCACAAACTAACCCTCAGTTTACTCACGAGTTCGGTCTCTTGCATTATTGGTGACAGTTTCCTGTCGTGACCTACTTTGAGAGCACATTGCCGACACAGTGAGGCTAAAAAGGATTTTGACTCAGTCTCATGAGGGTTAACCGATAAATGATTGAGCCGAATCCATGCCAATGCTTTAATCATAACAATTCTTTGGGCAAACAATTAATAACTGAGCGGTCGCCCAAGGACTTAATGATGGTCTTATATATGCTTTGTTTTATCACGTATGTCCCTTTCAATGTATAGTAACTCTAACCGTCCTGTATGGCAGCTACCAAAACCGTTTCGTTAGTCATCGTCACAGCTGTATGTTTTGATATATCTACCAATCCCAACTGCCGACAATATGTCATTATATTCAAATTTAAATACAACCTAACCACAAAATAAAACCCATATTTAGCAACAGAGAAATACTACTTTTGGAGAAATGTATATCCAAGCTTATGATATTACAGACATGAATAATCACCAGATTTTTTTTTTCAAATAACGTAACTAGTATTTTGGAAATTCCATGGAATTTAATCAAAACCAGTTCCCTTACATAATATGTCTGGTCCCAATAATTTCTTAGATCTTCATGGCGCTTGATGTAATTCACTGGCAGAAGAAACCTTAATGTCTACAAGTTATCTGCAAGGAATAATTCCCTTTGCAGGTTATGATAGATATTGTGTTGCTATCATGGACGACCCAGCCATTGGTTGACACGTAATTGAACAGTGCCAAGAAGAAACCAGGCGATACGGTAGAGATTAATCAAAAGTGGTCATGTCTCAAAGGATCTTTGCGGATTAAAGATTACCGTTAACATTGTCTCACAATATACGAACGAACACATAACTAGAATGTTAATGTGTTCGATGCAAAGTACACAATGCCCAGTACTGTGTTAACCCATTTTAAGTTGTAAAGGATGGAGTCGCTAGCTTTCTTAGGTGCTGGTTGCTGGCAATGTGACCAACCACACCAATGGAAGCCGATAACCTGGGGCGTAGTATCAGGACGGATCTTACCATCAATTCCAACTCAATATGTTTGACGAGAAATTTAACTTGAAATACTGCAGCAGACGACAATTTTCATCCGTGCGCTTTTTGGTTCATTTTAATTGGTTAAGGATTATCAAGAGTTGTTATCAAGAAACTTATGTGCGGACACTTCTTCAACAATAAAGCCAAAGGAACAGAAAGCAAAGTCGCAGTACGTTAAGATTACAAAGTTTTAAGTCACAGACATCTAAGGCTATAGATTGGAGCTTTAGTGGTAGGAAATGGCCTATGAACAATGGCGTAATCAAAGCCACTTTGCTTTGACTTAATACAGATAACAAGCAGCTATGCATGCTGAAATGACACCCCAGCAAATCTATCGAGGGGCGTCTTATTTTATGGAGTCAACTGTAACACGTGATAAATGCTTGCAAAGTAAAAAGCTGCCAATTTGGTTGCAACATGATAAGTGGCCTTAACTTTGTGTTGTGTTAACCTCTGGGAACAAACAGTGTACTGACAGGTCAGACCGCGGCCCTGCTGCTGAAACCTGCGGTTGCATAGTAGATGAATACGGCAAGACGGTATCACTCCCACAACGCGATTACAAGTGCTTAGTGGCTGTGCTTTTGCCTTTGAAATAATTCGAACTGTTGTAGCTTGTGATCGGATGGTCAGACTTCTTCGCGCCCCCATCGCCTCCAGAATGTTCACAATTATATAGACTTATTTGACAGGACGGACTTTCAAGCCAGCTATGGTTGGATTAGGGTTATGCTTGAAATATTAGGATGACATTGATCACTTCAAAGCCACCAGTAAACCAATGAAATAGGAAGAGAGTACCTACCTATTGTAGTAATGACGGTAACCGCATATAGTAACGCGCCGGCAAAAGACCACTGCAGGCCGGCATCGTCCTTGCTATCCTTACCGTCCCAACCGTTCTCCTTTACCGCTGCCGTAACTTCCTGCTGGAATTCTACGAATATCTGTCGGACTTTATTCGTGAAGTTTTCTTTCGCCCACATTTCGTTAAGCTCAACAGCAAGTTGAAATATTTCTTTCACTTTTTCTTCTTTCCAAACTATAATTCTCATTTTCTCTGAGACTTCATACGGTGCCTCCAGTGCTCTGAATAGAAATCCTCCCATTATGGAGTAGGCGACCACAAGCCCACAGAGGCCGATATGAGAGAAGAGGAATGCGGTGGTGTTCTTAAAACAATTCAGCACTTTCTGGCGTTGTCTACGCCTCTTCTCTCTTTTCGCTTCTTCATCCATTATATGACATTGTTTGTAGATTTCTCTAGGCCTCACCTGTCCCTATGTATTTAGTGTCATCCTAAACACATTTACCCACATGTTTCGCAATACGCAGTAAGTAATTCCACAAGTTTGTTTTCATAATTAGAATGTTTGCCGTCGAAAGCGGATGCCTGTCCTCAACAGAGGTCCAACAATGGACAACAGAACACTCCGCGAAGTAGCCAAAAGACAACATTTGAAGAATCAATCTGAGACAAACACAGATCAGAATTGAGTACGTCATTGCATATAACCTTCAGCCATGTAAAATGCGCACACCAGACCCCGGCATGTAAAGCTTGTTGTCTTCACAGGTACTCTTGCAGGAGTACTTGCCCTGTGCACCACATAGTTCAATAACGTAAAGGGTCTCCTAACATCTACTTTTATAGGTGCAATCTTCACAACTGAGGGCCTCTTGGTGGACCATCAGAACACCGGTACCAATCCACATGACTGCTTTGATATCACGGCCCAATGTGAATGTGCCTAGCCCGTAAAGAAACAATTCCCAGGCGATGTATAAATAACCACTAGAGCTGCTCCAGTAGAAGTGAGCGTGTCTGGGCTTTTCGTGAAGCCACCTCTGATTGACACCCGTACTTGGCCTCCCTTTAGGCACAGTTTGTATCACAGGAGTATCACTGGAGGCGTGTGCCGGCCTGCTTCGATCATGTGTCCTGGGGCGCTGGACCGGTGGATACCACTGCCATAGCCGCGGTGGCCAGTGGGACGGTACAACTCGACCTGATTAGTTTGCACAAGCTTACAAATCAAAATATCTATTACATCTGAATGTATTCGCCATCTCGCCAAGGCGATTCTAAAAGAGGCTGACTGCGCTTTCATTATTTTTCATTCTTTCCTTTTGAATGAATGGAAAATATATATAATAAAGAATATTTCCACTTTCGCATGGCAAAAGATGAGCAATTGGTAGACAAAACAGAAAGAAGATTTAGTCCACATCACTTGAGCCGGTCACGGTAACTGTGTTTTATGGAATTACTCTTTCCAAAGTGTTCCTATACGTATCAGATACAGAGCATAACTTAACATGAGCCCTATATGTATGAAATAACGGAGCAATCACAAAAACTTAACTTATCAAACAATGCAGGACATCGATACTGTACCAATAACAATGCAATAGTATCTGTCTTCAAAAGTGAGAAAAATTATTTTGTCATGCCTATATCCCTAAAAGTTCATGTATTCGATATAACATAGAAAATGCTTCGTATGATATATATTAACCCTTTCAGTGGTAAATTTTGAACCGAGTCAACAGTTTTTTTTCCGCGCCAGAAAGAATAAACCAGGTCAACAGCTTTTCTCGGCGCGCCCAGAAAAGCTGTTGACCTGGGGTATTCTTTCTGGAATTATAGACATACTGGCACTTCAATGAAACATCTTTTTACGAGAAATACGAATTTAGGATCCTAGTGACAATTCAGGCTAATCTGACATAAGCAGATCGACTTTAGACGTGATTGGTACTGAAAGAGTTAACGTCATAAAAGAGGGTCATCATCGAATACCTTTTGGGCTAGAGCCAAGGCCACTCAACCTGAGAGTGTACTATCTGCCTCCCGCTGTTTCTAAGAATAATTATACCTGTCAACTTGACAGACCCTTGACAGACCCTTGACCTCCGCACCCCCCACCCCCATCCCCAACTTTACGAACATGCATACTGTGTTTTGAATGAAAAATGAAATTTATTTTATTTTTTTTTGCAGACTCGGTTTGTATAAACCAAATTCATTTTAAATGCACAGTGAGCTTCTCGATGTCATTACTGATTCATTTTGCCATGCCGTACCTTGACGATGGAAAACGTACCGAATAAAGAGTTTCTAATACTCTTTAATGTTGTTCTCATTGTTATTAGCATCATATTTAGAGTATGAACATTACATGTATCATAATAATCTGGAAATATAATCGCCGCGCAGCTTGGCCAAATGCATGCGGGAATCATATAAATATGACAAAACATCGTACTGGTTGATGCAGACACGGCGTGTTAGTTAGTCATTTTTTGACGACTGGAATCCGTTTAATAGAAGGGGTGGAGGCACACAATCAGCTCAATTATTTAAGGTGCCCCTGAAATAATTTTTCATTATTTTTCATAATTTTAAACTACAACACAGTCTGACGAAACCTTCGAGTGTGTTTAAACACGAAGCATGAAATAATACACATTTGACATTATTTCGCCATGACACATTGTCACCCCTCGTGCAGGAAGTTGATGACACTGCTCAATCCTTTCCGAGAGACTCTTCTGACGTACATTTGACTCTCCATAGATTATGTCCGTGGAATTTCTATTTCAGGGTTGTCTAGCTTTAAATTGTGACCCACTAGGGTGTGCCAGACGGTCAATATATTTTGATCGATAGTTACCAAACAGGGATATCATCGGGCGACAGCAGTTTTTAACTTGTTCAATTATTCATTTGTTTGTTGCACGAATGCAATCCACAGCGCCGCCATGTAGCCAACTCATCTCTCAACACTTGCCCCTCAAATCTGCCAAAAAACGGCCGGATGTTAGTTAGCGTACAGTATCAGTGATTTTAGCCAAGTTTTAGATGAAGAAAACTTTTTGAATGAGATATACAGATGAAACGTTCTGATTGCCTGCCAAGATCAGCAAGGTTTACCGGATTAGTTAAATATTGTATACAGAGTGTCGTGAACTTGAGGGCATGCTGACTAGAAAGGGGTAGAAAAACCATAGAAAGGGTTAATAATACGCCTTATCGGAGGTGGTTAAATAATGGGAAAGAAAATTCAATTATTGGTTTTTTTTACCTCCCTGATTAAAGCATGGTCAAGAGTGGCACCAATTATGCAATAATGCAGCTGTTTCTTAACTCCTTTGCTACCAATTTCGGTCAAAGTTGTTGTGCTCTGAGTTAACATGATACTGGGTTCATATTCTGTTTAAACCGACCTTTTATTCAAGAAGCATCACGCCTAGAGCTGCAGAGACCACAAAATGGCCCTTGTCAACAGCTTTCCTCGTTGCCTTTCGGCCGGAATGTGCTCATGGCGCCGTCAGAAAATCCGACAACCAAAACAAACGTTGCACTGGAAATTATTTAATCTGATGACATTCTTTATGTTCATGGATGATGATCATTATATGCGGTGAATGTCCACCATTCTCTCATATATTTATGGTTAACAGTGCAAGTTATAATAGGTATAATTAGTCGGATATAGTACTCGTACTAAAGTAATAAAATCTGTTTACGTATTTGGCCTAGTACTCACTTTGCAGTTGAAAATGTAGCCAAATGTATGTAACATAGACATGTACACATTATAAGCCCTCTAAATCTGATATAAATAAACCACGAACTTAACTCCATCTTGTTTGAATAAGGATAGATCCAGTTACCTAGATCTCGAGATATAAGATGCAAACGTTCTGTACAAATAAACTGATTGCTAGGGACCCTGTTTGTTTAATATATGAAGGATGCTCTCTTTTCTCTTTGCAAATTTAGCAGCAATGCAATTGGCTGCTCAAAGGTTCTCTTGGTTCTGGTGTGTGTTTCGTGTGACTTCTCCATATATTGTTAAAAGCAACAAGGTCTGCTAAGAAGGCAATTTATCGTAATGTGGTCAGTAGCGCTTTGAGGTCTGCAATAAATGTAAGCTCCCGCTTCAAAAGCACCTGGCGGCTAATGATGCCAGCAGACCGTCCAGTCGGTTAATGCTCACTGCTTTTATTACCGGCATTAACTCACCAGTCCACGGCTAGGTACATTAATTTATGTTGTCTGAATGTCAATTCCTAATCCAGTTTGTTGTAAATACTAGGTACAAATGAGAAGTGGCGTGTTTGTAAATATTGTAATACAAATGCTGGATGTTGCCTGCTAAACGACTTTTCTTGCTTCGCCGAGGGGCAGTGAGCAAGTGGAGCCCCGTAACCAGTCGCTACGCAGCAAATAGTGGATGCTAATTTGTTACAATGTATATGAAAGGTGCAAGGTACATGTTCTTACGCTTTCTGGAGTTTTGTTACAATGATTGGTTCAACTCTAGTTTTATTGCGGGGGACAAGAAACCTAAAATTGCGAATAATGCATGCTGAAGTTTTCTCTTCTTCTTCTTATTCTGCTTCTTCTTCTTCTTCTTCTTCTTCTTCTTCTTCTTCTTCTTCTTCTTCTTCTTCTTCTTCTTCTTCTTCTTCTTCTTCTTCTTCTTCTAATCATTATTAGTATATGTGGTTTCAAATGGATGGCAACACACCTGACTGCAACAATGTCCGATCTTTTTTATTTATTATCCCACACTTGATGATGATGATGATGATGATGATGATGATGATGATGATGATGATGATGATGATTCGATTTTTCAATATTGAATTTATATTTGAATTGCTTTTAGGTGCTTGTGAAAATTTTGGGTATTTTATTTGAATGGCGTAAACAAATGTCCAGAGCCTAAAAAGACCCCTGTATACTGGTGTTCTTACGCTGTAAACGGCAAAGATCATGCAATACCCATTACCACCATGTGTTACACATACAAATTGTTATCTGGCATGGGTTTTTACACCGCACCAGTCAGTAGTCACCATACTTCACCTCCGTAACCTAACCTAAGCACATATACCAAGTACTCACAATTGCTACACCCTTCGGGTGAACTTAACGTTTCTTCACTCAGCGACCTAGCCACATCCCCAATTCCCATTATTCAGGATGTCGGTTTCTATGGGAACTAAAGTGTATTGGATAAAAACATGGTGGTTTGTATTTGTCCGGTTTTAACCGACTACTCACAGGTGGTGTTTGTGTAGAGACTGTTAACTTTTTAGCATTTGTGTAATGCTGCACGGCTGAAATAGCTGAAGATATTACTTGGTTTAATATGCAGTATTAAGTGCTAGATACTGTTTCTTACAGTGTCTAGTGACTTGAAAAACCCACACGCTGACTCCCGTAACATTATCCATGATCAATGCGATTTTTACTCTTTGCTGGTCAGAATAAGACTGAGGAAAGCTATTGACCTGGAGCATGCGATCCTGGGCGCCTTATTCAGAATTATCAACAAAAAGAATATGTCCTAAAAGAATGAAATGAATGTAAAAAGCATCAAGGCAGACGACCATTTACATCCGGGCATCTTTGGGCGATTTGAGCGGGAAAAGGTTAGGTCTAAAAATATAAATGAAAGCTTTTTAATACGGCTGTATTGGCTCTAAGTGTGGGAGCATAAAGAGTGATAGCTGTATGATCTAAATTCAGACTTGGACAAGAGTATATAAATACAACTGTATTGGTTCACTGCATGCGTGGTCATAAAAGAGACAGATGGATAATCTAAATTCTGACTGAGACAAGTGTGCCTAAATACACCTGCAGTGCCTGGTTGTGAGCAGTAACATATAGAGACACACCTATAATCCAAATTCAGACTAAGACAAGTGTGGCTGTATACAGCTGTACTCCTGGGTTGCTAGCGGCAGCAAAAAAAAAATTCCTGTTGCGCAATATACATTCAGATTTACGCAAGTGTGTATAGCAGTAGGTTTATGATTACAGGTACCATTTGCTCCAGGATGCACTATGTAAGTACGTAAGTTAATGGTTGCAGGTACTTACTGCTCCAGGATGTACTCTGCTAGTACGGTAATGGTTTAGCGATTTATTGTTTACAGGTACTTACTGCTCCAGGATGGACTTTCTTAGTAGGTTAATGGTTACAGGGACTAACTGCTCCAAGATGTACTCTGTAAGTGCGTTAATGGTTACAAGTACTTACTGCTCCTGGATGTACTCTGTTAGTACGTTAATGGTTAAGCGGGTTATTGGTTACAAGTACTTACTGCTCCAGGGTGCACTTTGTCAGTAGGTTAATGGTTACAGGGACTTACTGCTCCAGGATTTACTCTATAAGTACGGTAATGGTTTAGCAGGTTATTGGTTACATGTACTTACTGCTCCATGATGCACTTTGTTAGCATGTTAAAGGTTACAGGTACCTACTGCTGCTTGACACACATTATTAGTAGATTTATGTTTAAAAGTATTTCCTGCTTTATGATACACCATATGAGTAGTTTAAGGATTACAGGTACATACCGCTCCATGATATAAATTAATACCAGGTTAATTGATACAGGTACTTCAGGTGCCTGGCACACAATGTCAGTTGCCCGGTGGTTCCATGTACTTATTGTTATCCCATGGCACACTACATTAAAATGTGAACCAGACTGTAAATTATCTTAACTTTGCAGGTATAACATTCACTGCATGCACTGTGGTAACACAATCAGGTTGCTCGTTGACACCGCAATAACAACACCATATGCGAATGGTGTTATTTCATCTTGACCTGAACATTGTAGACATATCACATTCAGGATTTGGTGCAGTAAGCATGTGCGTTTTCCCTTTTCGGCCAGGTGATTGATGTCGAAGGTTGCTGGTTCGATATTCGGCCATTCCATGACCACAGAACATTGTAATATGAGACTCGTAACAGTGCTGACTCCTCTGAGCATCCAAATGCAAATGCTTGTGTGTGACAAAATGATAGATGCCCCCACCCCCTTAGATATTTGCAATACCCAAATTACAAATAAATGCGTTAAATACCCCTATAAGCTTATGAATCACTCAGCGCACAGGACTCTCCGTATAACTAATTCCAACAAGACAGAAACAATGTAAGATATCACTAAATTTTGTTTGTGGGAAATTTCTGTACCATACGTGGATGTATTTGCAGGAAAGGATACCACAGCAATGTAAGCCATCTTTTGATTTCTCTACTTACTGCACCGCTATACTTTACGCTGACTTTCAACTCTTTTTTCAGTCGATTCTGTAATTTTGTTTCTCTTTGGTGACACATTACATTCTAGAATATATAACTGACAATAGACATGCCTTCTATGGTGATTCAAGGAGTTTAAAACGTTATTACCCATATTCATAATTTCAACATAACAATGACAAAACAAGAGATTCAAGAGTTATCGTTGTCTCTGTAACGAAATTTTCTTTACTTATAGCATTGTCCAATTCTTTACATAAGAAACGTATATTCTTTTTTTATTTTTGGAAAATCTGTGGCACACCTTTCCTACAGCCTTCACAACATGTATATTCATCTAGATAATTCTAGATACAGATACAGACGTTCATTACGTGTTTTGCAAATTTCTCTGAGCATACCACAAAATATTGTCTAAATATTGATAGAATAATACTAAAGTGTCGAATTACCTCTACCATAATTGTTGTTTTGAGGGGCTTTGCCCAGAGTTTATTGAAACGTATCTGTTTGACTTATTCCAACTTGAACTGTACTTCCAACTAAGTTTAGGCTTATTTTCCATTAGTTGAATTGGAATGCCTCGGATCACATAAATTCCATTTAACCTGTATTACATTATTGCTAACATTTTACAGGTCGGGTAGAAAATACAATACTCTTCTTCATTTGATTTCGAAAATTGGTGAATGCAGAATACGAGAATCGTATTGTTGTAATGTAACCTGATTGAACGTGTATATGTTTTCTTGTATTTCTATCATTCAAAATTTTTGTCGTCTTCCGTTTGCATGGTATTGTTCAATGTCAGTGCCTTATACAATTATTAGGTGTGCTGGTACATTTTGTAGTGCACCTAAGACAGAAAATGGCTTTGCATAAAAATGTGTCAAACGCAGTTTGGCAGATGTCTGTATTTGATTCACAAACTCCTCTTGCAGACGTATTATGTTGCAGCAGTTTAGTGTCGTTTAGCATGTTTGTCATAAAGCTGAGTCAAGATTGCTATCAAATGGGTAACTAAATACCACTGGAGCCTTGCACCTTCTATGTCTGTCTTTGGGACTTGATTGCATTCAAGTTGCTTTGTGCAAATTGTCTATTGGTGCACGTTTCGTGGCATATGCGATTTTTAGGGCTATGTACGTTTGGCATGTGTTTGGTGCATTTGACGGGCATCTGACTTCCGCTTTGTATCATTACCCATCTATCATTTAATTGAAGCCTGTCTATGGGTTTATAAAAGATAAGACACATCGCAGTGCATACATTTTGCCTCTCTAAAAAGTATTGTCGTTTGGTATTTTTTGATTGGCCACCGTCAATTATTTGACTGTCAATATCGTTAATACCTATGCAACTCTGCGATCCATTTCTTTGGGTTCACTGGCTTTAGTGGCTACAGTCACCTTCTGTGTTTTGCAATAATTTTCGGACTATCTAGGCTCCACATCAATCTCACCATACTGTATACACTTTAATATACGCGAACAGAAATTCAAATTGACTGTATCAATTAGGCATTTGGCTAACTTTCGGTATGGATATATAACTACAAGTTTTGATCACGTCCCACCAAATATAGCTTCGCGTGTTTGACAAAGCTGCTGTTTTGTCATCCCTTTTTTATATAGTGAAAGTCGTCAAGCTGTTTGATTTTTATAAACCGGCAAGAGCAATTGCATGTGTTCAGATTAATAGCAACAATCAAGCTGAAAAATTTTATGGACTCTCTATTCAAGCTATAGATTCTGGTCATATTAAAACTGAGAATATTTCTTTACTCAGGTACATAACAGGGCTCTGCATCCTGTGCGCAGTGCCGCTATATTGGCCTTGGTTGGCATCAACTGTCGTTAAATAAAACTACCATACATCTATACCTACATGTAGTTTGTATTTGTGAAATATGACTTGATGACTTCATGTTGGTCTTAATTGTAAACGAAATTCACATAAGCATATCTCTCTCTCTCTCTCTCTCTCTCTTTCTCTATCTCTCTCTCTCTCTCTCTCTTCCGCTCTCGTTTTTTCTTGCGGGGGGTGTTTTGTGTTTTGTTTTTGGTTTTTTGTCTTTTTTGTCTATGTTTTTTATTGTTTTTTTGGTTTTACTTTTTCTGCTTTTTAATTTTGAGGTATTTGGTTTTGGTAGTAAATAAATTAGAACATAAAATTCTAAGTTATATGATCTTTTAAAAAAATCCAGTTTTTTTGGCCGGAATCAACATGTATTGTTTATAATTAAGCTTAACCTTTGTATGCTTATAATACTACACCGTAGATCTACGGCGTCGGATAAAAGTGCCGTTGTTGTTCTGGTATCTTTGAGTATGAAATGAACAGCTTTACTTTAATCTCAACGTGTGTTATTACAAATTACTGAAATGTGTCATGGAATGTTTCTGCAACCATTACCACTAAGTTACCTTGCTGACAGCACACGGATCTAAACACCTATCTGTTAGCTTTCGTATAATTTTACAAAGGAATCCGACGTGTTGTTGGGCAATTCAGGGGAGTCACAGTACCCTAAATGCCCAATTCTCTGTTATCACAGGACGCTAATATTGTAATCCTTCCAGCCTAACATTAATATGGTGACCAGTTACATTGATCTAACAGAACAACCGGCTACACTGAAACTAACTAGACTCACACTAACAGTGTAACAAGCTGGAACAAGTGTAACGGGTTTCACTGATACCAAAGATGTGATCAGCCACATATTGGCCCTAATACTACAACCAGCTATACTGACACTTATAGTGTAACCAACTTCACTGACACTTATAGTGTAATCAGCTTCACTGACACTTATAGTGTAACCAGTCTCATTGACCCTAATAGTGTGATTAGCTACATGGACGCTAATTGTGTTAACAGTGCAATTTACACTGATAATGCGACCATCTACACTGACTCGAATTGGGTGAACAGCTACATCAACACTGCGGGACCAGTACACTGATGCTAATAGTGTGATCTGCTCCACTAACGCTAAGTGTGCGACCAGCTGCATTGACATTAATAATGTAGCCAGCTACACTGACAGTGATAGTGTGACCAGCTGCATTGGCACTGATAGTGTGACCAGCTACACTGCACTCGCTGTGTAACCAGCCACACCGGCACTAAGTGTGTGGCCAGGTACACTCAATAAGGCTGTAACCATCTACATTGTTTCTAATAGGGTGACAGCTACAGTTACTAAGAGTGTGGTCAGCGGCACTGACATACAGGTGTGGTTGAATTTCACGACATTTTCCTATTGAAGGGGTCTTGTATGCTTTATCATCGATTTATTTCAAGTGACCGCAGGATGAAAAAAAATCTGACTTATTGAGCTTACTGCCAGCTGAGTGTAGAGGGTACCTTTGCCAATACAGGCGTTGTAGTTGAGTTGACTGAGCATAAAATGTTTACAGACACACACTAAACATCACTTTCTACCACACGAACATGTATATTTTAATATCACTAAAACCAGTTCATAATTGCTGCCAAAATATAATATCTGAACACAGAAATACCATATCGTAAGGCCAAACGAGTTTTCTTATCACCAGCATGAACATTTCATGTCGAATATAGAGATATACTCGCATGCATACTTTTTCTTTGAAAGGTCACCATCATTTATTTCAATATTTCATTTTTCTGTGGTCGTGCGAAAAGTCATTTGGCGCACCCAGCATCAAGACTGCTGTCCAAAACGGCGGGCACTTTTGAAGTACAATTGAGAACATGATATTCCTCACCAAAATTCGTATTAGTTGTCAAATCAAAACCGCAACTTTTTTCAACAAAATCACAGAATGTCAGCCCACCCAAACATGTTCCTACACTTGCCGCCAGTGTACAAAACACTGCATCATGTTGGACATATTATAGCCCTGAAACTTGGATCAAGGTAGCATCAAACACATACTATACCTGCTGACCAGATTTATCATGTGATTAGGCAGACCAACGACAGCCAACAAATGGGTGAAATAATCGCAGACAACCAATAGACCCCATATATATTAGAGTATTCTAATCGCGGCAACTCCTCTGCTCTTACGAGCATTTGGGTCGGCAAGTGAACTGTAAAAATAAATTACCTTAGAAACAAATAACAATTTGTAACACTCCGGTGAAAATTACGGTAACTTTGTTAACAACTGCAATGAGTTTCTAACAGTACCTATGCAAGTAAACTATTCCATTACCAAAAAAAAATCATAAAGCAAATTTCGGCAGCCAGTACAAGCCAGAGCCAAGTGCAACATATGTGTTTCTCAGGGACATTAAAACACGGATAATCGCAATAACTTTACATAATGTTTACTACGCCCTTTCACAGACCACCTTGCAACGTACACATATCTGTCAGCTTCGTCAGTGACACAATATAAACAGACTTCTTGCTGAAGATACTTTACCGCCAAATTTCTAAAACATCTAAGGCATAAAAACGCTATCAGAGATTTATTAATGGTCCAATGAATTCTGAATTCATATTGTCTGCTCAACAGCTTATATCCATGTAGCATGGACATTTCTCTTTTATTCTTTGTATTTTGGAACATTTATGTAAATCGTGTGGGGGTAATTCCTGATTATCTCTTTAAGCCTGAATGTATTCCCAGAATAATTCCACGTTACAATACTCTAGATCTGAAATTTAAGATAGAAGTGATGCGTTTGCATATGCCACTTATTATTAGCTCAGCTGAGCCTATGTGACCGTCCGTCGTCCGTCGCAAGTCCTTCCGTCCAACGTCCGTCCGTCCGGCCGTCCACATTTCACTTTTTTTCTTTTCTTTTTTTTTTTTTTACTTTTCCAAATCCAACAGCCAGATTCTCTTCAACATTGGTGAGAATATGCCTTGGATTAGTCGTTACCAAGTTTGTTCAAATGGTTGCGCCACATTGATATTTGGATTTTTTATGGGGGCCATTTTTTTGCAAAACCTTAAATGACCTTCTCTCAAACTGCTCTGCCAGTTGCTTCAAAATTGCATCTAGGGACACTTCTGGGTGCTGTTGGGTATTAATATATTTAACAGGTGGTTCTGCTATTTTTTCTCTATTTTTTTTTCGAATGTTTGTGTGCTTTTGCTATTTTTGACTTTTCCTCGAAAACGGTCTCTCAGATTGTTCTGAAACTTGGTGGAAATGAAGCCTGTGGGAGGGTTAAACAAGATTGATTACTCGGTGGTGATACTCTGGATCCCTGATTTGTAAACAGTTACTTTATTTTTCATTTACTTATTTTCATTTCCTTTTTTGTATATTTATTTATTTAATTGTTCGTTACTTACTTATATATTCTATATCTAATTTTATTTATTATTTTCAATTCGGGTGCCTGTCGGTTAGTGCATGCATTTCTATTGATTGGCATGCAGTATTGTTACAATCGTAGGATAAATATTTTCCTTAATGACCATTGCCAATTGTATATATATATATATATATATATATATATATATATATATATATATATATATATATATGTGTGTGTGTGTGTGTGTGTGTGTGTGTGTGTGTGTGTGTGTGTGTGTAAATAATCTAGATGGTATAGTGCGTTATTGCATGAGCTGCACTTAGTGGTGTGGTCCACTTCTTTATAAAATGTGACAAACTCTAATGAATTTGTAGGTGCAAATTCTCATTTACAGTACGAGAACGGATATTTTTAAGTTTATATTCTGTGTTTACATTTACTTTGTCGCCACCTGGTTTGAGTTTCTACTAATCAAGGCATACCTGTCACAGATCGAGTGTGGCATTACCCTTTTGGCGAGCATACAGGCAGATATGCTTGGGGGCAAATCTCCCATCCTGCCATGCTTCATTCCAATTTCGCGGAACAATGTTGATGTTTTCTATTAACCCCAAGTCTGTCCAGCCCGTAATCACCACTACAGTGCTGTACGTCTACTTTGACTGACATGCAATCACGATCTAATGATATGCATACACAACTGCAAGATTATATTCTATGATTCGACAGAGCTATTGACCGGGAATCAATCATGTATTTTGGTACCCAAAACAAGTTAATGTAATGTCGACGTATGACAACTGTACCGCTGTGCCGCCGCACTTGTACATACTGTGTAATTTGTTGGATCTCCTGTACACACCCAGCGAACTGATTAAGACCCATAAAAACGAGTGGATCCCATCGAAGGAAAGCTAAGAATAATATTAGGCACCCTTGCGGGCTTGCAGCTGTTGGACAAATTCAAGATTTCAAGATCTAAGTGTAAGGATGAGCACACGTGCGGGTCAATTACCGCACTTTATTTTGTCTGCAAGCCATACTAGGCAATTGGCAAGTATCTGAATCTGTCAAGACAGACGTACATTATTCTACCAGGATAAGATTACAGTTTCTTTATATATAGAGAGATGACGACCAAGTTGAATCCATATAGACAGAAGTTGAGTAAAATAGAAAAACACAACTGGAACAAAGGGATCCATTATATGATACGATTCGCACTTTATGAAATCACCATGAGCAGAAATTCTTCATAACTTTCGAATATTCACGATGAGAATAAAATATATATTTTAGTGACCTAAACAGATGACCATATCCCTTTTGACCGATTGAACACGGTTGATGGCCGAATGTCATTTGCTTCACTGTTTTGGACCAATTTCAACTGTAATGAAACAATATGATACAAATTGTAGATGCACTAAGCGCCCAGCCCAAACTAACGAAAGTTCTTTACCCAGTCTTAACTTAGTATCGAACGGGATAAACAAAATTGATCGGTGGTAACTTGCAGAATGTCGTTCCTTCCTGTCATATAGGGTAGGGTCTTATGAAGAAGAGAAAGATGAAGCAAATTTATTGTTTCAGTTTCGAAAAGGAAATTCTGGCCTGAATATCCCGACTCTCTTTGCTTAAAAATAATCACTGATTTTTTTCAAGGCAAATTGAGGTCAGTCATCAGTTCTCTATGTTGCTTCCTGAATAACAGTAACATTACATTTTAAGAAGTTATTCAGAGCATATAATGTATCATTTCCATAGTCCTTCAAACAGAATTTAGCTGCCATTCATCAAGCAAGGCGTCTCTTTTGTGTTGTCGGCGGAAAGATTGAACTGCTCCATTATTGTTGCAGCATTGCGATTATACTTTTGTTTTTGAATCACAAAAGGCATCAGGAAATATGGCTACTTCAAATACACGAAACTAGGCCCAGGTGATTTTAAAAGAACATAAGAAACAGTTGTTGTTACCTGTTTCTTCAAAGTTGCAATCCTCATTTTAACAAGTATACATGTTAGTACTTTTCAAACATTGAAGGTGTATTAAAAAGCTTAATCATCATTTACATAACAATATTGCTTCTGAAAAAAGGATATGTCTAGTGTTTCACCGATCAACTAGTCTAAGTTATTTGACTCTAACGGCGTGCACTGATAAAAATTGTCTTTTATGCTGTTTTGTAGAACCATGAAGGAACCGGGTTTGTTTGTTTGTTTGTTTTCCTTTTTGAAGACTGGCATAAGCATGCTTTTTTCAGAGCATCTTCCTTCATATAAAACCATAAGCTACTGACCAAATACTGCCATGATATAATTACACACAGTCAAGTGTTCAAACTGTGTGCGGTAAGCATGTCGTCTGTCCATCCCCTCACGAGAAGCAAGCATCACGTGCACACCGTTTTTCATTTAATCCCTGGGTAAAGTGCACATGGCTAAAACTGCAAGTACGCACGAATATGCGCCCGTTAGCAAATTACTACATTGACATTTTTGAAAAATAAAAGCAAAAAAAATCAAGCATTTTCCGCCAACGGACTTTATCAAATTTCATGTTTTACCCCTTTATTGCCAATTGCAACAAAACTCGCTGTGCTGTGCGTTGACAAAACGCTGCGCGATTCATATACTTTGTAAATCGACCAGTCATTTATGTATCAGTGTGCCTGTACTTACCATTCGAGAAAAGAGACCAAACGCATGGCCCATGTTTACAGATTTCCTCAATTTGGACAGGCTAGGATAGCTGCTGACGCAGATAAAAGTTGGCACTAGAGACTTAAGGCAACAACCGTTTGAGCGTGAAACTTCAGATTCTTTGTTTCTACATTAAAGAATATACAAGTCAGTCGAGAAAGTAAGATGAAGGATGCCTAGATGGCTAAGCCTTATGCAATGTACGGTCATCCAGAAAATTTCGCTGTTCATAGTTTATTTGAAACTGTCGATAAAACATGGCTTGAATAAATATAACTGCAGGCTGATGATACACTGTTTAGCATGTATCCTGTCTAGGTACATAGGACGCTACAGAAAACTATGATGCTGGTAATATCATAAAATGTCCAAACATGCATGTTAACCAAACGTAGTGCAAAGACTGACTTGCTGTCAAACGTCATTGTACCTAGCGAGTTTATTGCCACAAAACATAACATAAGCACTGTAAGCATCCCATTGTGGCTATTTTTTCTTTTTGTTTTCCGTTTACAATCTTATGACAATATGGAATATCTTTCAACATTCACACAGCATGTCTCTACATCCAGTTACACATAATTTAGCAAGAGGTTGTGCAGATTTTTTTCAACAACAAAAAAAATCAATGGAAATACGATTATGCATTCTTGTCTGGTGCATGTTGTCGACACATAATTTCCTTTGTATCATGTCTGACAGACAAAAGGAAAAATGGGGAGACCCTGCCATTGATCATTGCCAAAAGGTGTGATGTTTAACCAATAGGAACTCGCTTCATACATGGGCACGCCACTGTGGGAAACTAGTCGTTGGATAAGTTAAAGGAAACATGGCTACGCCTTGACCTTTACAAGATGCACCGGTAGGATATAATTATTCAGAACGAGCTATTTATCCGTTTTACTTTTATATTCAGAGTGACCCGGCCAGCCGTTCGACTTGTAAATTCACCAGAGAGAACAGACTTAAATAGTTCCAATAATAAAACTTGAAGCTAAAAGAGCAGCCTGTTGGAACAGGGAAAAGCCATCTAAGTTTGTCGGGCTGTGGGATGATGTGAATATATAATTGGTAAAAGTCCAACTGTGATGGGGTTTGCATGATTCGCTGCAGTCCTGTTGGGGCATGACAGGGATAATCTATCTACGTACTGTCATACCACTCCAGGGGGAGACGTCACTTCGCATTAATGTTATAAATAAAGGCCACACCTATTTACCCTCAAACTGAGCAGCTGGCGTATCGTCAAAGTGTTTGGTCTAAAACAGGAAATACGAACTCAAGTGAACTGACATTTAGAACTTAGATGTCACCATAGGTCCAAAATAAAGATCCCAATAAAAATGTTTTGGATTTTTTTTAACTGTGAGATGATCTTTTAGAAATACTAATTTGACAATGTTTTGGGACACGATTGTCTGCAGGGATTTCATTTTGTGGCACGATTTTCTTGACGGTTCTCTCATTTAGACAATAGAGCACTTAACAAGGGCTCGGATGCAAATATAATGCAGAAATAAATCAAACCAAATGACAGATGTCATAAACGAGTTAAGCTTGAAGGAAATGTCCATCATCATGATGCCCAGTAAACATATTCAAAATATATTCAAGATCAGCTCTAAAGCCAAAAGCACATTTGCTTCAACAGGTATCCGTCACGCGAGTTTAATGACTACGGGTGAGATATCATCATGAACGACAGCAGACACATCCACATTTGGGGGTTTGAGAACAGGTAGCACAAAATACAATCACAAATCATAAAGTGAGCACTGAAAGCTGTGGTGCCTTGAAAGTGATAGCTGCACAGAATGGCACATCCATGAGTGCGGACTGTGCAATAATAAAAATTAATTAAACTGATCTAACACAAATATAATGAGATGTTCAAATTTTGAAACTGTATGTCGCCCTTTTCATATCCCTAGTTATTATGAAGATGGTATAAATGCATGTACTTATATGCTTTAAAGGTGACCAACGGAACCATTTAAGACTATGCTTTACATCATAATCTTTAGACCTGAATAAATTATTAGAAGAACATAAAAGTATACGAGAAATCCATTCAGAATAACCTTCCAGTGGATTGTCAATACTGGGGTAGTCATTATGACCAGACATTGATTCCAGGATGAAACAGTGATAAGAAAGAGGTATCTTCATCAAAACGTAATGTTTTTATTTTAGGTACAATTTTAATGACCAAAATAGTTGTGTGTATTACATCCAATGATATACTGTCAACTCACTCAAATCACAAGAGGTTAAAGGTACTAAAAATGTATTTGAAAGGACGGCACGTCATATTATTGCATGCCGGGTAACATTTGTGCGAGATTGTACCCTCTTTGAAAGACAAAGGTAGCATGTGTCACATCCGATTAACACCGCCATGATTTTATCTGTCTGGTCTCCAGAATGTTCACAGCCGCAACAGCCTTTGTGGGCTTTCAAAGTAGTTTGGCTAAAATATATGATGAACGTCAATATATTTTGCTTTCAATCCCAGATGAGTACACAAAGAATGGTTCAAATCGTCCAATACTTCTTATGCGATTTCCCCGAGTTACCAAACCAACCCTATTGGTGCCTGAGGACAGAGTTAAGAGACTGAAAAACGTTGCTTGACTGGCCAGGGGCTGATACTAAAGGCCATGGTTCGCTTCTCATTGAGATTTTCTCCCATAATTACCCATGTGGAAACACAATCAATCCCAACATATGTGTAGAAGGATTTTGCACCCGAAATGAAATAAAAAGAGTAGCTGAAAGTTGCTTTTGAGTGATGTACCTTAGCAGCGCAATGTAGAACGTGAACAAAATGGAGTCGAAACGGCTGCTGCAAGCACGCGAAACCAAGTAGGTTTTTGACAAAAACATAGGACTTAACGCTCTATGGGAAAAATAATTCCACATGGCCGTGTCATGGGGAATGGATTTAGACAGCACTCGTTTCAATACGTTCACTGCTTGCCAAACACCCAAAGTGAACAGTTTTAGAACCCGTGCTGTCTAAATCCATTCCCCATGGCACGGCCATGCGGAATTCAATATGTCCAAAATAGTTCCCGGCTTGCATGATGATTTATCCCTTTTGGTATCAGTTTGTTTCTGTCTTCTAAAGGGTACCTCTAAAATGACGCCATAGGTTTAATACTTTTAAACTTTGGTGTGTACCGTTGCTTAAGACACACACACACAAACATGAACCACACGCATTTAGTATACGTACATAGGACACAGGGTGTATTAAAACGTTGCACGAACAGCCAAACTTCGTTAATCAATGCACATCATTATTGCTTTATCTTGCTGACATGTCGCTAACGTGTGACATGTTTGATATGTGGACAATAAAGTCGCTTTCAAATTACTAAAAATGCATTATTTGGAAGCCTGTATGCACTTGTAGCAAGAGGAGAAAATGCAACGAGGCACTGCCAGTGCAGAAAAAGCCACTCAGCATGCATAACCCTTTCCAAGTTATATTTGATACGATGTCATCTTGCTCTAACTGAAGGAGAATCTCGATATAACTGACAGTTCCCATGAAATACACGAGTATTAAGATTCACTAGTTACATTAATCATATTTGGCCTGACTAATCAGAGATTATGATCTGCACAACAATGCTTAGGATCTATCAAAATTTGGATGTTTCTGCAGCATCAAGAGTGAATAGTGCCAACCTCCCCACATCTTCCAAAAAGTACGATGAGATGTCGCAGTAAATTGACTGGCATTTTGGGCGCAAGTCTTTAAAAGGCTCCTGTGCGACGTAAATAAAAGAAAAAAGCCAGCGACGTCCAAAAAAGGACACGGTTGTAAAGGTCGCTGGTGGTGAGAACGGCCGGTGCAAACCTACAAAGAGGAATACAGAAATTGGAATACAAGATCTGAAGCGGTCCCAATGAGAGGAAATTATTTGTTGACTAAGAGATGTACCAGCGATCTTGGCATCTGTATGCTGAGTGGAACGCAGAGACGAATTCATTATTTTATTGGAAAATAGAAGCACGAGAGTGTGGTAAAAAAAGAACATATCTATCACGCATGAAAATACGCTGGCGTATACATAGTATATTCTGCCACAGTCAGCTGTTTTGAAAGATTTTGCTTTCCACCAATAATTTTCCAAATTTGGAATGCCTAATATCGTAATGCTCTCTGAATCCCTGCATGCCTCACAAAATTAGTTCCATTTTCCTATAAAGGTTTAGTGTTTCCGAATACAAGAAAATACCACATGATCGTTTGTCCTCCTGTGGATCTCAAACTAGTGACCAAGGTCCCAAATATCACGAACGGGAAAGAAACTGGATTCTACAGGCACACAATCACGGGCGAAAACATGGGGCAAAGGGCAGCACGCCTGGTAGCTGAATATATAATAAATTGCTTGATCCCATTGTGTCGGTTGTCAGTAAAGCAAATGTACAAATAAATGAAATTGCCAGTTGGAAGAACGAGGGTTCAGTGGCAAAAGCGCCGTCTGGTGTCATGTGGCGATCAATATAATCAACCAATCTCGTGATTCGTACCCAAGTCTTCAACAATCCAGAAGTTGTAAGGTTTCAGAGCTTAATCATATTTTGGAATGACACAGGGAAGCTCCATATCAATTCGAACAGTCCACATCGGATGCATCCAGCTTTTTTAATCAGCATTTTTGTTTAATATTCACTCGGTGTGGTGACGCCGTGCCCCGTGCATCAACATCAACATTTACACACACACACACACACACACACACACACACACACACACACACACATATATATATATATATATATATATATATATATATATATAGTTTTTATTGTATGTTTTCGTTTTATTTTCAGCCCACGTCCCAGATTAAAGACACTCATGTTTAGCAAAACATTGTCAAGATATTTTCACTTTTTTGGATAAATATTTGCTATATATGATCTCTATCGGTATTTCCGAAACCAGGTTCCTTGTATTTAAGTTAGCGGGTGAACCGCAGTTCCAATGTCTGCACGTTTGTGAATGTTTTGGCTTTGTTTTTTCAATTTTCATACTTATGTGGGTTTGGCAAAGCGTTCAATGTGTTATTGGTATAAAGGGACATGGGCGTGTCACTTGTGCGTCTCCTTGCGTGTAAAAGTGAAGTATATAAGGTATCGACAGTCAAGATGATGTGTCACTTTCAAAGTACTTTGCATCTTCCCGGATTTTTCCAACAGGTCACCCTACATTTTCACATGGACACTTCCAGTTTAGTTGTTTTTGTAATGGCTTCTCGTAGCAGTGCAGCAGTGTGCAGAACGGACATTCAGACAAAACATCTGAATTCATCGGGGTAAACACAAGGAAAGGGCGACTATAACTTTGAAGAAACGTTCAGCTATAACAAGGTCAGTCAAGGAACCAAGAGAGGAAGCGGGAAACCTCGTTCAGCCAGAATATCATTGTTGGGCTACCATTGATTTCCTTTGTGTTGTTGGTCCAGTCAGCTGAAAATATAAACAATTTTGCGACATGACATCGTCGTCCATCCGTTTCACAAGGTACCGTGCTCAAATATTCCCTTTTCTTAAATGCACAGGTATACATGCATTTAAAACCTACTGGTGATGTTTTGAAATAAAATTCCTACACATGTATACTCTTGTGGCGAAAACCGTGTCATGTATTGCGCAAGATGTATGCAATCATGTTGTAACTTTTGCAGCTGATGCACCCTTAAATAGTACATGCGAGAATGAAGATATTCATAAAATTTTGTATCAGCGGTGCAATGAGCGAAAAGTGAACCCCTTGCAATATTATACCATATCCCTATACTTTACTATACAGACATTCGTCCCGCCAAAGCCACTCTTGTGTGACGATCAAAATGCTCTGAGACAATGTTCATTAACATTGCACTTGGGGGTAATCATGCGGCAGATGTGCACGAGAAAAGTCTTTGTGGACGTGTTTAATATAAATATCAAATGTACAAAAGACAAAGGTAGTTCGTTTACAAAGAGTACAAAGCGAAAAAGGATAGTCCCCGCACAAACCACAGGCTGTTCCGCCTCGTTTACGGGCTCTATGGGTACATTTAGTACAACCAAGCAAACAGCTTCTTTTGGTATTTTTAAATACAACGAAGAGAACAATCATTGAAAATAGTAAGAATCAAGCTTTACATGTTGATATTGCCTATTTATTTTTTTTGTACGGAGCCCTGCAAGCATTTCAAACGGCAGACTCCGCACCCCTGTCAGTTGCATCAGTTGGAGATTTGCTAGGGTGCACAAGGGATCACTGCACACTCACCAAGTCGATTCCCGTCTGACATGTCGGTTGCAGCTATGTTGTAAGCATGCGGTTCTCTGAAGACACTGCATGGTAAAGGCCAGCACTGGAGCCAGGTACTGCAGTTTTACGGTATGCATCTTAAAAGAAACTCCAGGATGAAGTGACGGGTCTTACCTACCATCACTGCTGGAAAGTATAAGTGGGCCATTTGTATCCACTTTCCAAGTCGTGTGCTATTTTAACATGTGGTTGATGCGTATTTTTACTTTATAAATGTATGAAAAACTCAGAAATAATTAAGGCAGGAGGGATATGAGTATCGAATCTGTTTACTGGTTTGAGGACTAACTTCTAGGCTTTGCATGTGTATACTGACAACTTTAGCTTTAATCAGTTTCCTTTTATGTGTAATACAAACTGCAGCACCAAATTTCACTTACAAATTTCAAAGAAGGAAACCGTTGTACATGGCTCCTTCAGAAACACGTTTTTTTAAACAAAATGGTAAATTAGCGTACTTGGCTACAGCACTTCACACGAAGCAACAGTTTTATAACCTTCATAGTATTGCCACCGTCTGTAAATGAGTTATTTTTATATTTACATGCATTTAGCTATGAAGCAGCTCGGTACGTTTGACACTGGTGGTCAGCGAAAAGTTTGGCAAAACAGCTAACACTGTGATAGCATTGTGTCCTTGAACTCCGCCAATATTGATTAAAAAAAATAGCAATGCTCCGTGCTTCTTCTTACGGTGATCATCATCATCATTGAATCTAATGCCCAACCTCGACACAAACACAGTTTTTAGGTCCTTAGTGGAGGCGGGTGGCTAGCGTATCCCTGCATCGAGGCTCTTTCTTCAAGCGGAGTGCCTACTAAAGTTCCTCCACTTAAAAACCGTTCTTTCTCTCATTGATTTGTTTATAAACCAGACTGCTTGATTGATCCCTTCAAGGTCACGGGAGACAGGACAATGTACAGCGGTCATGTTGTGACAATGTAGATCGGTCAGGTTGTGACAACATCAACCCTTCAAGCTTGGGTGATTTGTAGCAGGCTGGACAGCATAAATGAGACAGGTAGTGACTACAGTGACTTTTGAAGTTTGAATGGTTTGTAACGGACTGCACAATATAGATCAGTCATGTTGTGACTACAGTGTCCTTTGAAGTTTGAACAGTTTTAACAAACTGAACAATGTAGAGTGGGCATGTAGTGACTACATTGTCCCTTTAGTTGCGAGTGTTTTGTGTAGACTGGATAATATAGATCGGCCATATTGTGACTACGTTGTCCCTTCATGTGTGAATGGTTTATGGCAGACGGGACAATATACAACAGCCATTTTGTTACTTTGGTCGCCCTTTCACGTTTGAGTGGTTTGTACCAGCCTGAATAACGTCGATCAGCTAGGCTGTTCCTTCAGTGATCCTTCAAGTTCTAGCACATCGTTTTGGCATTTAGTCTTATTTGGCGACATCAATAAATCATTTAGTGACATCGCTAAATTATTTGGCAATACTACCCAATAATATCGTGCAATGTTTTGTGATATCGCTAAATTATTTGGCAATACTACCCAATAATATCGTGCAATGTTTTGAGATATTGCTAAATATTTTGGGATATCTATAGCAAATCTCCAATGTTTTTAGCTCTATCGCCAAATAATTTGGTGATATTTCTAAGCCATTTAGCGATAACTCCAAATTGTTCACGATATTCCTTAATGATTAAGCAATATCGCTAAATCATTTAGTGATGTCCCCTAACAGGCACGATTTTGCAATGTGTCCAAGTTGTTTAGCAACATCGCTATATCATTTGGGATCTACATAAATGATTATGTAAAGTATAACATTCCAGCAAACAGACTGTGTAAACGAGTACTTTGTGACTTAGAAACAAATTTTCAGTCCGGTCATAAATCTTGCTGGCCATACATGTCACAGATATCCACAATCTTGTCCGAGGCTGGATTAGATAATGTAAATTGCAGATATACTGGTGACTGGATCTATCCTTTTTGTAAGTTGTCCACGCAAAACTACGTATATGACTTTTTTAAAGATATCGACGAAATGTCCTCCTTGTCATATTACAAATTGATTAAGTATTCCACGCTTGGGGAGAGATACATGTTCCAGGTAAATGACTTCAAGGGCACTAGACTAAAATTTATGGCTAGAACCGGATGTCTAGGATTGGAAGAAACATTACAGAGACGGAATTTGTCCAACGGAATTTGTAAACTATGTAATCAAGGTATAGAAGATTTATTTCATTTCACTTTCACATGTGAACACTCCAAGGAATTAAGAATTAAGATTTGGCGAAATTTGGAAAAATGCCTGTTGGAACGTGGTTATACCCATGTATGGGAACATTTTACTCGCTCTTCCTTAACTACGAAATTTACGCTACTGTTTGGAATATCATTCAATTATGACCATGCTGTTAATGATATATTTGACAGTGCTTGTAAAACTTTCCTAAAAGAAGCATGGCGTTGTCGCATGGTAGCTCTTGAAGGTGCTGGCTGTGACATTTCTGTGTAGATTCTTAAAAAATTAACTGTGATATATAAGCTAATGTGTATGTGTGTGTGTGTGTGTATGTGAATGTATATATACACACATGTATATATATATATATATATATATATATATATATATATATATGTATATAAATATCTTCAACTGTGCCTGTTCACAGTAAAGAAATAGAGTTGTACAGTTCCCTGTAAGGTGCAGATTCCATAGATTTTAAATGGAGCTCCTATATTGTATATAAGTTCTATCTATTTTGAAGTGTACTTTAATTTTATACATTGTAAATACGACGATGATAAACATTTATTTTCTACATTGTAAACCAAAAGTGCACGATGTACTTGTCCTTACGCTTTCTAGAGTTTTCTCCCAATGAGTGGTTTATCTCTAGTTTTAGCGCGGGGGACAAAATTATGATATTGATGATTGGTTACACCGGTTGAAAGCAAACTTTAAATGGGTAAGATACTTGGACACATCATGGAATAAACCCTGTTCCATCGATGCCCCCGGTGTAAAGGGGTAGTTTTCCTGATAAAATTATTTATTTATTTATTATTTACAAACCATTGGCATTGGGTGCGGAATTCGCGATTTGGTATTTTGAAGAGGTAGCATCCAAAATGTATGTGTGATTAGTGTTAAGGGAAGATTAATTTGTCAAAAGAATGTAATGGACAATATATATGTATATATACATGGAGCTATGAGAAGCCTATTGATGGTTGCATGGGCATGTAAAAAGTAAATTTCAAATGGTAAATGGATGCTGTTCCATGTACGGCTCAATGCTGAACGTAGATACAGCCCTACCACACACAAATCCTTACTTGGTAATATAGACGGCTTCTTGTAATATACTTGGAAGCATCATGGAATAAACCCCCGTTCCATTGATGCCCCCGTTGTAAAGGGGTAGTTTTCCGAATAAATTTTTATTATTATTATTATTATTATTATTATTATTATTATTATTATTATTATTATCATCATCATCATCATCATCAACATCATCATCATCATCATCATCATCATCATCATCATCATCATCATTATTATTATTATTATTATTATCATTATTATTATTATTATTTACTTACATAAATATATCATTTAGTGATATCGGTAATCGTTTTGCAACATCGCTAAATGTATTTCTGCTTTTTGTCTCATTTTTGTCCAATATGGCTTCCCAACTAAATTTGCGCTTAATGCGGACACTGTGCTGAAGTGTCTATTGGAAACAAAGAGCCATACAATGTGAATAGGTTAGTTACATAACGCTACCTCTAGACCACCATTGTCAAGACCTCTGTGTCCGGGCATAATGCCTAAGACAATCGAATTGAGTTCACTCACTTGATTGTTCCCAAAAACCTGACAGTCCGGTGGTGCCATGTGTGGATCCGGTGGTGACTCCTGATGTGCATGCTCCTATCTTCCTTCCTCTTTGGACGCCATTACTGGCTTGATTAATCGAGTTAAAACTTGGCCAACTTTTGCTCATTGTCACTGTTCCAGTGCTTCACACACGTTCCCTTCTGTGGAAAATCCTTTCTTAGCGGTCCTGGACTCTTGGACACTTAGATAGCTGATATCTGTCCTGCAGATACCTCTAAAATAGTTGGGAGTAGAGCTGGTTGTTTTCCTTGAAACCTAAGTTTTCAAGATGCCATCTCAACATTCAGATTGCAGACAGCAGGAAGACAGTGCTCACCAGGCAATCACTACATGGCAGTGTGCTGTTAGTGTTGATCCAGTTGACCACTTCTTTGTCCTTGTTGGGTAAAGGCCAGAAGCTGGACTCGTGGAACCATTATGTGGCCACCTGGGATGATTACCAGAACTGCTTTGGTTGTCATCAGCAACCCAGTCTTGTCTGCTCTCATGAGCAAACACGCCCATATTGCTTTGACTGGGGAGAAAAAATGTGGCTGCTCTTCTAGCAGGCCAGGAGATAGAGTAACAGAGTGTCCCCTCTCAGTCTACCACTTTGGAGTGTTCTTTGAAGAGGCATATAAAACACAGGTTGGTAGAGCCGCCAACGTCTGGCTATCTTCAGCAAGGGTGACTCCTCCCAAAGCCAGGTATCCGGGGATATTGGTACTCTGCACCTGAGCAGATCTTTCCCTCCAATCCTCTCCTGGTGCATGCGGAATGGGAGACATTTCATGCTTAGCAGCCAAAGTCCATCCCTGCATCTGCCAAGGCCTACAAGAGGGTAGAAGGAGATGCCAGGGGACCCTTCTTTAAGGCATCTTATTAGGATATCTCTTTTTGGCTGCCATGGGGTCCCTCCTGGATGATCTCAAATGCTCTGCGCATATCATTGAGGCTGTGCGGGACTAGTTTGACCAACCATCACTTCTTGCAGCTTCTTTGTCAAAAGCAGCTGACTACCAGGTCTGAACCACCTGCTTGTTGGAGGCGAAACTTTGTTTGTTGCAGAGAGATGCCTACCTCCAGGATCAGTGGGTGCCTCACCCAATATACTGCAGAGCAGAATGGTGCCCCTCATCTCCAGAACCTGGTTTGGAGGAGTGAAGGTCAAAGTTGGTTGGCATATGCAGGACCTTCAGGGCCACTGTGCCAATTAGACTCCTACCAAGGCTTCAGCTGACACTGTTCGGTCACTTCATCCTTGGCCAGCTCAGCCCTGAAGTGTGGTGCACATGCTCACCCACCCTTTGACTCAGACACCGACATGTCCTAGGAAGAGAGGGCAGTTTTCCAAGAAGTGTAAGCAATTCAGCAAAGCCAAGAAGCTGGGCAAGCCTTAGTGTTATTGTTGATGGACTCCAAGGTCCCCCTTCATCACCTTCACCCTCAGCCCTTGCAGCACACACTGTGGGACAGATGGTCGAGAGATCAAGGCTATCATGTCCCCTTGCCAGTCCTCTCTAAGGACCATCTGCAGCTGTAGTTATGGATCAATTGGGAGAATGTCATGTTGAGACAGATGCTGGCTCCTTTTCAGGCCTAGCTTACCATCTACACAGACTCTTCTCAGTGGTGTGGATGGGTTGCCCATGTGGAGTCCTGCCTTTTGCTGGCACAATCCACGTCTCACCACATAAATTGGTAGGAACTTGAGGTGATATGCCGTGCCATCCTCCACTTTCAGGACCTTGTGGAGTGCAAACACATTCTCTTGATGTGCTACGATAGGACCATGATCACCTACCTCAACTGAATGCTTCACTCAATGGTGCTTGGAACATAATGTCTGCATGCAATCAACGCATGTCCTGGGACAACAAAATGTCCTGGCCAACCAACTGTCCATAAGAGGTCAGCCGGTAGGGAGAGAGTGGTCCCTCCACCCAAAAGTTTTTCTTGCCATGTGGACCAGATGGGGAACTCCACATGTTGATCTATTCAGGACAAGTGGAAATGCAAAACTACCGTTTTATGTTTTGCCAGTCCTTGACCCCCAGGCCTGAGGTGTGGACACTCTAGCCATGGGCTGGAGCAACATTTGGGCACATGCCTTTCCGTCTGTGCAGATGCTCCTGAGGGTACTGCAGAAGGTCTGGTCCCAAGAGAGCAATCTCATTCCTGTTGCCCCTTGGCACCCGAGGATATATTGGGCCATAGACCTCTTGAAAAATAACCAATGCATTAGAGCATCAGCATTGGTGGTCGAGAGGTAGCCTTCCATAACTTATGAGTAAAATTTTAATTAATTTTGGTATCAGTAAGTATACTTACCTCTCGACCACAAAAGAAACTCAAGAAGTCAATTGTCTTGGGCGTTATGCCCCGACACAGAGGTTTTGGTATTGGTGGTTAAGAGGTAAGTATACTTACTAATACCGAAATTATTATAAAATTTACGTATTAGGTCTGACTTTATTTTTCTGAAAATTTCGTGTTGGTTATCAAAATGATAAATGAGCGCAGGACATCATTTCAAATCGTGTTCTTGATACTAGAATGGCACTCGATTAAACAGAGTTGAAAAGGTAGACCCTTTTATACGATTGGCCTGTCTGGAAATGAATGGTAACTTGAGTGTTGTTGTTCCTAGCTTGGCGATAGCTGAAACAGTCAGGCTGAGGCTGTACTTGCTTTCAATGAAGACTGTATGCCATAATCTGAAGAGCATTGTAAATCAAACGTTATATGTGTTTATAGGTCCATATTTAACTTTCATGCATAAATGCCTCAAACTGTGGTAATTTGTCAAGAGACGCACTGGTAATTAGGTGTGTCATATCTCGTGAACTCTTGGTCGGATTATGTAGGTTCCAAAGCTCACTGTAGTCTGCACATTGTCAGATGAAGCCTGGTGTAGTTAAAATATACTTGTTTCTATTCATTATTTGCTGCTCAACAAGAGAGAAAAAGAGTATCTTGACAATTTTGGACAAACATCTTCAATAAAATGCTTTGAGGGATTATGAAAAGAAACGGATACAAATGGCCTTATAACCACACTGCTGTGAATCAGGATTGTTTGAAACTGCAAATCCATGACTTCACCGCACATGAATATGCTTAATTACGCAGTGATCCCTGGATCCCTGATGCGGCCAGCCTATGTGCCACAAAGTGATAGGAGCCTGGCATATCTTTATCCAACATGTGAATTGATGCTTGGATACTCAAGACATTTATGGACCAGAGTTATTCTTTTGCTTTCTGCGATGTGAATTCTGATTTAATGTAAGGGAGATGCATACTCCATTTCGGTATAGTTGCAGTTGTTGGTACAAACATTTTTAGAATGTTACATATTAAATGCTTAATGTCCCTTTTATTGAGAATTGTCCATCAATACTGACAGATCACTGGCTCATCTGATTAAAGCTTAATCTTGTGGGATCGTTCATCATTTTCTGACCATTAGAGTGATCCAAGGACCATGTTTGAACCTTTTATGCTCCGTGTAATAACTTGGGCGGTCTCTGTTGTCTGAAACTGATACTTACATGTACAAACCTGTTTGTAAGATTACGTAAGTACAGGATTTCTGGCAATGCGCACAAGTAACAAATTTTACATGATTGCCAGCCATCTAGTGGAAAATATGTTTGTTGGGTCTGTGGTTGACTGCTAGCAGTATGTCTTGTTTCACTGTAAACACTAAGGCTGAAAGCCGGTAGCAAATTAAACTGGCCTCATGCATACTTCTGGTTGTTGAAACCAATTTTGAATAAGAACAAAGGCAAAGTCTCACTCGACGTTGTAGTCTTCAATTGTCATACGCGACGCCCGCCCTGCCCCTCAGACCCAATTGACACGCTCGTGGCAACTTTTTTCAGGAGAAGTGGTACAGGAGAGGAATCAAGCAGCCATATCATAAGCATGTGTACAGCATTGCGATTGTCAAATTAGATATTTAGAATCGGTTTTTGTTGATGCATCACTCTCTGTTGGGAGTGATGGAAAAGTCTTCGAGACCTGCATCAATGTTTATAGGCTTGTCTGGTCACATGTGCTATCATTAATAGTTTAAATAACATGGCTTGCATAACAATTTGAATTGCAAAGTGCATACATGAATGCATTTTTTGGAGGTGAAGCTCGTGGATTATTTAGGTTTCTAAAGCTGGGACGCTTCACGTTCTTAATGAGCAACTTTAAATGATAAATGACTTTGCTACTGGACAAAGACCACTTGTATTCAAAATAAAAAGACAAAAAGTCCAATCTAGATTACACAATCGTAATTCTTGCGTAGGGGTTAATGTTATAAACAAACACGGTCTATGGAAGTATATGAAAACCATCAGTTGCCTTTCATGGGTTACTGCCTGTCTCAAGTCAGGGGTGAAATTTGTTTCTTCACATTGGTATTGGAAGATGAATGTTGATGCTTTGGTAACTCTAGAATCTCCTTGCTGTCATTGTTGGGTTTGGAATTTATGAATATGGGCCATGTTTTTCTGTACTATTTCACGCAAATATTGCATATATCACGGTCACCCGTTTTTTGTTTTTTCCCCCTTTTTTTCATTGTATATTACCTAGTGAAGTGAGCACTTACATAAGAGCGAATGAGGACGAACACGATATGGTAGCCATAACCGTATTCATAACAATTACTTTCAAAATATCGTTTCAAAATGGCCCCCAAGACCTGTATGTTATATAAGAGAGTGCAACATTGCCATTTTGGGTGCTTTATCGATACTTCCGACAACAATATCAATTTCATTTGGCTGTTTGGTGCACAATGTTTAAGACGCGGATAGGGTTGCAACGACACTTCACTTAGTCAGGTAACATTTAAGCTCGTCAGATTGCCAACAGTGACTGCCATGTCGAATGAACGCACGTTATGCTGTTGGCTTTGGGGGATAAGAATACAACTGTATTTCCACGCCTTTTCTTCTGACAACATTAAGTTTTGTCAGATTATATGTCAGATATAGATTTCGAGACTGCTTTGTCTTTTGCTTTTCCATCGCGAAAGCTTAGAGCTTCCATCATAATTCAGTTGCAGGAACCATATTATTACACTTTAAAGAAACAACCGCTCAAAATCTCTTTCATAACACCAATATCTTAACTTGTAGGTATAAAACCCATATTTAACACATACATATTGTGTTTCGGAGTGCCCCAAGCCAACTAGACGGACATTTATTCTGAACACCAGATTCACTGAACGGTGTTTATCACACAAATCTAAACACGCTTGAGCATAAACTGTGATAATACGTGCGGTATTGCGGATCTCCGCTAGCATGCTGGCTTCATTCTGGGTGCTAATAGAGCATACTGCTGTCCCAGTACAATGTAAGACGCACTTTGGGCCGAAATTGCAGGGAGGGTGTCGGGTAAATTTGAGGGGCTTAATATTATGCGTGCATAGCAGTATTGCCAAAAACTCTTGACCTACGCTCATTCTACGCATGGACTTCGGGTCTTCATTCCATCACAGTTAACCGACACTTAAGCCGGACGTTACGGTTAGGCATAACTTTTAACGCTAAGGACTGTCTCTTCCTGAATCAATATTCAGAAATTCAACTTTCGATTCCAAAAACATTGGTACAAGGGTTCATTGCAGTGAGCGAATATTGCTTTTCTCTTTACGATATATTCTCATACAGCACGGAAGTATACCAAACGAGACTTTGCGAAATGTAAATATTCTTACGTCTTCTATATTTCAAATTCCAAGTCGTATAATTATAATAAAACTGGCAAAACTGTGTTATGTTTGAATTTATAGTTGACGCAGTGGCTTTGAGTAGGGCCCAAATTCATAAGAACATTTGTCAACAAATGGCCACGTCACCGTAAAGGAAAGTACTCTGGTCATAGTTGACAAACTCCACACGGCTTCCAAGAAGGTAAACACAGTAGAATGCTGGTTGAACTACAAAGGCGACTGGCTGCATCGCAACATGGACGGGTTAGAGGTCTTTATAATTGCTGAATTAAAAATCCTACTGAAAAGCCACACAAAATTAAAATTATCTGCACCTCTTCACCTGAAGATCCCATGATGTTAAAATTAGTGAAAGGTAAATATTTCGTTTAAAGGCAAACGGCATTCCACTGTGTGTGTTATTAGCTTTAAAGCAGCCAAGAGATACTGTACCGCTTTCTTTACAACTCAGTCTTTGAACACTGTCCAAGATATTACATTTTTTTCTGCAACGGTAACCTGATAAACAAAATTTAATCAACCCCCTGTTTCTACGTGATGGACGATCTAGCAATTTCTACATGGATAACTGTCAAGAAAATGCGTTTTAGTGATATTTTCTCATGCTCCTCTCCCAAAAGCAACAACTGAGGATAGCTGATACAGCTGAAGCCTGAGGTACAATTGATAAGTCTGTCCTTCGCTGTGGCCTTACCGGCCCAGGGCCCGTCTCTTCTAATGCTAATGGCCACCAGTCTAATATCCCATGCCAATTAAATATATAGCAAATCCAATAAAGTAAAATGTGTGCAACTCAAAAAAAGATAAACCACTGAGTATTTGAGCGAAATAATGACCACAATGGTTAGTACAAAGTTGCTTGATGAAAGAATGCAATTCCCAAAACCCCTCGCTTGTCTCGGGCATATGGCAACTTGAGGCTGTGCACTTGACTGTCTGCCCTAAACCCCGAATAATGAGAATTGATGCATTAACGCTTGCTGGCCCAAGCTGGTAGCCAAATACAGGCACCACTACAGGTTGCTTTTTTTTCGTCTTGTGTCTTGAACTCTGTATATGACTTTATGAGATGTTTTAACTACAATGAAAAACATTTAATAAGTTTTGCTTCACTTTACCAAGTGATGGTGGAAAAAATAATGGTTACCAGAACAAATTCTCACAATGTAGTTTTATAGAACAATAATAGTCAGGTTCTCCAAGCAAGGCCACCGTTCCGTAGACCCCAGTGAGCGGATCTTTGTAAAAGAAGCATCCGTTTTCCCCTATCGGCAACTGGGCAAGCTTAACAGTTCTTCTGATAGAATGAGTGCAATCTATAGAGTCATGATTCATAAAGAGACTTACAGCATTATAAAAAAGCGAAAAACGGACAAAAACAAAGGAATAATAAAGCTTAACAAAAAACAAACAAACAAACAAACAAACAAAACAAAACAAACAAAGAAAAACAAACATCAGCCGCCACCCCTATAAACCAATGTCTGGATATTTTCAGCAACACAAGGAAATTATATTAGTCAGCATAAATCCGTTTTTAATTTACCGACGATTGCAAAGAAGCTGTTAACCATTTGCTACTTGGTCAGCGGATTATGATGAACAATCGCGCCAAGGACACTGTTTTTCAAGTTATTTGCATGAGGAACCTTCCATTATTCTATTCTGCATAAATATAAACCCTGAGCATAGCTACATTTTCTTTTTTTCTCAATTAAGTGTCTCACGTGTTGCACTGTAAGTCTTTACAACTTATGATAAATCGCCGGGTACTTGTTATTTATGTCATAAACTTTCGTCAGTTAGAAACTATTGCTGCTATAAATACCCGTTTTTAATCTCTAAAGTAAAACAGCTCAATCTCTGGCTTTGCACAAACACAGATAGAACAAGAGAATTGGGTGCCAAGCCATGCCTCTATTAAGTTCTCGAAATGGGTGATCTGAGTTGGTTTAATTTCTTGACACACAGCCTTTTGTTCCCATGATGCATGTTTGTAACACTCAGCAACCCATGACATTTGAGGTCAGGTGGGTCAGCAGATCCATTGCATTACAGTGAGCCCAAAAGTTTCAGCCTGCATATGAGGACGATTTTTGGAATTATCATCTTCTAATCTACCTAAAGTACAAATAATTATCTTTCAAATACACCCAGATGTGATAAAATAAATGTTTAATGCTTATTTGGCAACATATAGAGAGGTTAAATTTATATCTGTTAATTCCCCATGTTAATCTATTAAAAAAGTGAGGGTCATTGAAAGTGACCCCCAAGGTGTGGGCAGTCAACCATGAACAGGATGGGAAGCGAATTTAGAAATAACCCAGATATGCACTTTTGCCTTAACCTTTTTGTTTGTTTCTTCCTTCTTTTTCAAAGCTCTTCTAAGAGCCCTAATTTCTTCAGGAGTCTGCTAACATCCGTTGCGTGATCATGAACCTTTCTTTTATCGTCGATATAGACCCCTCGTAACTTCACACATTTCTCAGGAATGAAAGTGACACTGTTTCTGAATACATGATGCATACGGCGAAAGGTCAAAAGCTTTTAGTAGATCCATTAATGATACTATACCAGCCCATGCTTATCGTAAGCAAGTTTTCAGTCTTCTATGAATGGTTGTTATCAATAAACATAGTCAACTGCATATTTCTTTTTTGAAAAGCACACGATTGGGAATGAAGTATGTCATTAAAAACCAACTATTTATTGATCCTTTCAAAATATTGGAAATACGTGACAAAACATATACAGGAGTCTAGTTACATTTATTCATTGAATCGGATTTTGGTAGATGTGGATAACATCCGCTCCCTTTATATCAGTCGGGAATTCCCTGATGCGCGGGACATGTTTATGTCATCAGTCATAGAAGGACACAACGCCCTTGCTCCCGGTCCAATCAATCGTGTTTATTATTCATCAGGACCGCGTGCTTTCTTGTCATTCGTTGTAAGATTTGCATTTAAGTTAAGCATGGAAGTCAAGTTTCGCATCATTACTTCTCTTCCATTTTGCCAACAACAGCACCTTTACTAGGATGTTGTTGCCTTATTTTGATCCGTCGAAAAATCACTGGCTTTTGATAGGAGGCATGTATGCAGTTAGGTTCTCCAAGAAAAATCTTCTTCCACGAGTATTATTGCGCCATTACAACTACGGTTCGTTTTATTGGTTAAGAATAATCGTATTGCCTCTCAGAAAGAATTTTTGCATGTTCTAAGTAGTGCAAAAAAGCGTAGCGCTTGATAAACTGTTCATGTAGTACGGCTCCCTTTTTTCCTGAACTGGGTAGGCTTCCCATTGACCTTTGTACTTTTTACTTCGTTTACGTAAGGTTCGTTTAAGGTTAAAAGCTCTTCGCAGTTCTTCGTTTATGAATGGTGCCTGACTGGGTCTCACACGGTTTCTTTTCTGAGGCGCGTGCTGGTCCACTGTCTCTTTTTAAGTGAAAAGTCAAGAAAAGTCAAGAAACCATACAGCATCGCTGATGTCGTCGAAAAATGCCTGCAGCGTGAAATGGGGAAGCTTCTAAACCGACAATGTATTCGCTATCACCATAAGACTTGGACAAAATTATTTATTGTCCGCCTGTAAGGGTCAGGAGAGTTGGATATTATGGCCATTGAGAACAATACGATGAAAGTCGCTTATTCCCGAGGCAATATTTACTGATTCCGCGAGTCCATCTGAGCTATAAGCAAGTATAACTTCAGTGAGTCAGTATAACATCAATGGAGGGGGGGGGAGGGGGCAAGGGGGGGGGGGGTCTTGATCACAGTTCACAGGAAAAAAATTGTTTTCACAGTTCACAGGAAAAATTATTCAGCTTATATGCATATTCACGATTCACGAGCAATGGCTTAATCACGAACCCCGAAAATTAATTTTATTGTTTCACAGATCACGGAAAATAAAAAGATAGGATCACGAGTGACGAAAATACCCTTGCCCCCCCCCCCCCCCCCCCCCCCCCCCCCCCCCCCCCATCAATGAGAACGGGATATTTCTGCTCGGAGAATGTGTGATATTATACATGTCAGAAAATCAAGAATATTTACTGAGTCAAAATATTCAAGATTATTCTTTAGAAAGTAGCCATTTAAATCACCAAGTTATGAAGACTTGGGTTGTCACATTATTTAATTAATCCTTGTGTACAAAAAAAGTTCGGTTCATAATCACAACCATTCATTTCTCTCTTCTCAAATAAACCACGAAAATGATTCCGAAAACATGTTGAAGGTACTTTAAACCTATTCTACTTCCTTGTGGAATGATAAATCTTATACAAACCACAAAACCACCCTCGTGGCCATTGCGATCTGTTCTATTCATAGAGAAGTTTGTGGCATAAAATTGATAGTTGGTAAAAGGCTCATGTAGCTTGTTCTCAGCAGCCCAGAGATACAGCGAAATCGTTTGAACTAATTCAGCCACGTATGCACACCTATATTTAGGTGTTCAATTATGAGATCCTTTGAGTGTTTTTCACGGGAGTTTCTCAAAATAACTGAATCACTTTCCATTTTCTACTATCATTTCACAAAACTGCTTGCGTTCCTGTGTCTTGACTACCGAGGGCACTATATCTATCATATGTTGTAATTGGCTTATAGCTCTAGGTCCTACCTTCTTCGCCATATCCAATAATAAAGACCAGGAGAGGTGCGCGTGTGTTACGCTACAAAACGTCACAACTACGTTTTTGTTTTGGCTCATAACAACATAAGATGTAAGAGAATACCTGAGGTAATCAGATCGGCGCTACTAATGGCTACCTGGCGACACGACTGACTACCACTGCTGTCGTTTTGCTTACGGTACCAATGGGGAATCATGGGACTATATGTTCACCAGATGGCGTCATAATGGCGTGCATCAGCCAAAGACTGTCGCCATACAACATGTTTTGTGCTACGATCTTTAACAGTTTCAACACATTGAATCCCATGTAGTATGTAGTATTGCGTAAGCCAAAACTAATGGCGCAAGTACTGCTGTTCGGAACACCAGAAATATGAAACGCGTGCTATCTATGAGCGGTAATTAATAATGTAGAAGTAAAGGGTTCCCTGGATGACAAACTGTCGCACGTTCAATTATTGATTCCGCAAGATAATCTAGCAACGCTGTACTAGAAAAGCCCGCTGTCCACGTCTTTCTCATTAAGACCTGAGCGGAAACAGCCTGTTGTGTCTCTATCTCCGTTGGTACAACTTGGCTATCTCCCTGTTGACTACTGTATATCAGTAATTCTAATTGTTAATATTAAGATCTCTTATAGCCTACTCCGTAATTTCACTTCAACGAAATATGGCCCCAGAGAAAACACGATTATCTTGAAGGGTGGCCAATTACAATGCAAAGGACAATCTCAGATGACAAACTTTGAAAAGGGTAATTTTTTCATCATAACTTTTTGTTATAATTGCTTTTCTAAAGTAGAATTCAGACTTTTAATAAAATTTCAAGGCAAATTCTCAGATATTTAAGAAAATTGTATTTTCAAAAGTATTATTACGATATGTTGATAAAAAGGCGTAAGATATCTTTATCACTATTTGTTTTGGAATCAAGAAAAGGTACAAAGTAACAGAAAATGTCTCAGACGAAACTACAGCATTTCCACTGCCCAATAAACACACACACACGCACACACACACATATATATGTATATATATATATATATATATATATATATATATATATATATATATATATATATATATATATATATGTATAAGACGATTTTATCCTATATGTGGCTAGTAATACTTTGTAAACTGTTTGCAGTTTCAATGAGAAGTCATTTCCTGCCTTGTGCAAATATGTCATACAATAAATTGTGAGAAAATAAATCATTTTGTTGAAACACGTACCGTCACGGTGTAACCATTTTATTAACCTATGGGATTGGAACGTTACAAGAGTGTACGTTTTATGTATGTTAATATGTATAATTTTTCATAACTTACGCAAGCAAGTCATACAACCACGTAGGTTCTTACGTATATATATATATATATATATATATATATATATATTCATATCATAGAACATTTTGCATGCATTTTCACACGCCCTTTTAACGAATACACATGTTTATCTATGTCACTTGGCAACACCAAGCTAGGACTGTTTGTTCTTTGATTTGTTGCCTTGTACACGATAATGCAACACATGGTTAATTTCATTTATATATTTAACAAAACGGCGGTTAAAACAACCCAGAATCATATCCGTACGGGACTCTTCCTGTTAAGAATAATGTTGACGGGCATCGTGTATCTCGTGATATCAGACCTGTGATTGTATTTATGGCTGCGGGATGCTATTTGATGAATGTACTTGCGACAGGCCCAACACTAAAATTTATGGTTTTGAAAAAGGTCCTACACTTCACAACGAAGTATATGATTCTGTTAACACGAATTTGAAAATGTTTTCCATGCCTGAGAAAAAATTTCAAACGTATGCCAATTTTAAGATTGTTTTAATTTTCTATTATTTTTTTTCTATTTTTTTTTTTTTTAATTTAATAATTTTTTGTCATTTATTTAGCATTTTTTGAGGTAGTAAAGGGGCGGCAAAATGCCGATGAGACTGAAGCAATTTTTCAAAAGGTTTTCGGTAGTTAGCTGGATAATAATATTTCCATTTTTTAATTGCAGCAAGATGAAATTGCAATGCAGCTCGAGCAAAACTGTTATGCATGGGCGCTGCTATTTATCTTGTATGGCTGTCTTTTCGTTGATGTGTATAGATATATGATTGATATATCTACAATAGTTTGACCTTGAAAACTACCGTCTGGTTGTTTTGGCGGCGTGTAGAACGTTGCACTGTATCGTGTCTTGACGAAACATGAATTGGTTATGAGCTCAATTTCCGAGAACTTTTAGTGCATGGCTCTTTGCAAAAGCCACCCAGTTTGCTTTGTAGATGAAATGATATCCCGTACATTTGGGTACTTTGTTGACCAAAGCAGCACTTCAGTTAATATGAATGACGCGAAAAGCTGATAGAAAGAAGAAATTTCTCTGTTTTTAATTGAAATATGCACCATGAACACCCGGTGATTCAAGAAATATGGAACATGCTTTAATCAGAGTTTCTGACTATAGTCACTGTATTATGCAACAATTTCACACACAATTAAGCCTTATGGTTTTAGTTCAAAAGTATCATATCAATCAGGTGTACTGGCTCTGCTGATTTTATTAAAACGGATGAAAACCTAATATGGAGCCCACGCTTCTTACGTCTGTGGCTTCTCAGTACGGTGTCTATATATTGTCAAGTCCATAAATGAATGAGACTTTGCCTACAAATGTCAGTGTGCAATTTCATACCAATTGACCAAGCTGATTCACAGAAAAAAGGGCAAAAAACTAACTGAATAGGACTATGAATTATACATCAAAAATGGTCAGGTCCTGCCCAAGGTACATGGCTACCGAGTTTGAAGACAATCTGTCTAGCGAAAAAAAAAAAAAGAAAAAGAAAAAGACACCGTGCTAGGTAATTTGACGGTATTGGCAATTTCCCCAAAAGTACAATACAGTCTCACCATGAATGAAATTTGCACCCCTGGTGGCAATCATATGTGTACTATTGGATTGGTAAGGGCTTTAACTACTTCTGCCTCTGGCAATCCATTATAGGTGTACTATTGTATTGATAGGGCTTTAACTGCTTCTGCTTCTGGCAATCAACTATAGGTTTACTATTGGATTGTTTAGGGCTTTAACTATATTGCTTTCAGCAATGGATTGACTGTACTGCAACCATGGAGGATTGGCAATTGCTTGCGCTGTAATTCTTCCCTCGGGCATCGACGTTGGCCAGTCTTTCATAGTGAAGACAGAGTCGAGTTCAAAAGGTAAATCATGAAGATTATCCTTATCTGCGGGATGATTCTTCGTGCTCAAACACATGGAGAACTCTTTGTATTGGAGATGTAGCAATAAGATTCAGTTCAAGGACAACAATACACTGTTACTTTTCGAAGATTAAGACAATTCCTTTTCACAGCCAATTAAAGACAACGTCACTTTTACAATTAAATGCAGCAGCTTTTGAGCAACCGAAGGCCCATGCTTTGGAAGGTATTTAAATGTGCACCAATCCTCAACCATCGAACACAACAGGTATTGTCACTTTTCTGACCGTATATCCTATGATTGATACATTGAAAACCAAAGTGGATTTGAAGGTAAAATGTCAAAATAAATCGAAACTTGTACTTACTTATGCCGCTTAGGTAGTTTATGGTCATATCTGATGGTTCTCGAGCATCTTTCTGTATAAATGTACAATAGAAAGGTTCAAAAATTTATAGAATTTTCAATTCAAAAATGCAACATTGCTTTTTTTTGAAAAAAATATGTGCTTTAACGTTTCCAATAATGCAAGCAGGAGCCCCACGAAATTCCAAAAGAAGCTACAATTTCGTAATCTCACTCTTTGGAACTTTGCAAGAGACATACGAATGAGCGTGGGGAGTGCGCGCGGTGCGTTCAGACCTCGGGTCCTTTCCACGGCGGTACCTTTTTCAAAATGTCAGTTTGTGCATTCCACAGGAAATCTTAAGTCCAGAAAAATGTAAAATATAATGATATTTACTCTTGTTGCATTTTCAGATGTCAGGCAGCAAACAGGCTTTACCAGGAGGAGAGAGGTAAAATTCCCTAAATACGCACAAAAGCAGAAGATCCCATGTAGCAAATGGCGGAGCTCGAGACTCGGGTTGTGTGTCAGGGTGCTCGCTATCCCAAGGCCAGCGTCCGGAGCAAATCATGACAAGCGCATGTGAATAGAATTTAATAAAGAAAATTCAAATAAAACGGGCAAAATTTACAATCAATTTTGCCCCGCAGTTGACATCTGCGCTAGTTATCATTACGTGCATACACGCACCTGAAATTATCACCTTAATAGTTATTAGTGAATAGATGTAATGTTGACACAGATGTTACTTCACTACAACAAAGGAGCAGGGTGGCGCAGTAGTTTACGCTGCTCATGGATATGAATCCTTCAATGAAAACTGATCAAAATCGCCGGGCGTTCAGCACCGGTTTATCTGCTAGCCTGCTGCCATAAGCGAGCGTTAAATAAGTAAAGTCTCACATCTATTTTAGTAAAATCGCAACTGACCTGGTGGGCCCTTTTTTTTGTTTTTGTTTTTTTTTTTTGTTTTTTTTTTCAATACTTGAGATGGACCCTCTCATCAAAGAAACATCATACATCGTTGCCCAAATATAAACCGATTTTCAAGATACAACCCTCAAGAAACACTGGTCAACTTAAGAACACATATCATAATGAAAAACACGCTGTTGGGTGGCGACTGCATCTATAAAATGGAGACACACCTGACAGTCTCCTTCCCAACTGCGCGACATATTACTGCAAGAATTCTTACAACTTTTGATGAAAGCGCCATGCGAAAAGCAGACAACACTTGACATCGAGTTGACAAAGGGCTTGGTAAGGAACGCATCAAATATATCAAATGTAGATCGCCATGTCACCTCTGAAACACAACTGTGTGCTTTTCGCGCATATTTAATGGAGCTCTTGCTATGCCTGGTTCAAAGTAAGTCAAATGAGAAACATCGTTCCGATAGGTTTCCTGACATCATAAATAATTTGCCAAAGTCTCTTCAGAGGGCGTATGCTCCAAAATGGTTTTTATTAGTCTGGGAAGGGCTTTCCACATTCACTGTTGAATTTTATTTCGTGCTGCCACCTAGTGGTTGGATGTACAAATGCCTCACAAGGACACAGTTCACGGCACGAACGATATATTGGTACTTCTCAATGATTGATTTTGAATTTAAATATAGTAGTCAAATCAAAGAACTGACCTGACATATCATCTAACAAGATCAATGACATACAATCTAACAAGATCAATGATACAGGAGGGAAATTGGAACCCCTTTCCTTTAGCAGGATATAAATCAAGGAAATGATTGGGGACCGTCAATATTTCCTTTACATCATCCAGCCTCTCTGCTTAACATCAAATGAACAAAAAATATATCAAGTAACCATGATAAAATATAGGTCTCAGTCTCAGAGGGAAACAATCACGTGACTCAAAGTCTAGTTTGGATTAAACACTGTCAATTATTTAAATGTTAAATAAATATGGAAACAAGTATTACATTAGTGGCTCCTGGCGCAAAAATCAATCTTGTTGCTTTCCACACTGTACGACTCTTATACGATTACATCTCCCCACTCATGCTCTGTGCACGTATGGGGCAAATGCTCAGGTAGTGGGCGTAGCTTATTGTTTGTAACAAATTGTATGGAGAAAAAAAACAGGTATTATAGTTAGATGTATCTCGTAGTTTTGATTTCTTTATGGATATTCTTCATTTTTTTTAATATCCGTGTGTTGAACATTGGTCACTCATAACAACGCTAGAAAATGATGATCCACCCTCGCACACAGAATAAGAATGATGCTCAACACAAGAAACTTCGGCTATTCTTCTAACATGTTCATTAAACACTCCTCCCGTCGTGTACCCTGGGAAAATACTATTTCACATTGCATAATTAAACTCTCGAACTTTCGTTTGGTTTTTGAGGCAGGGCAAACCAAGAAAAGTGTGGAGATACTCACACCACTGAAAAGTTCCATGCCATCGTACCATCTTACTATTGACGTATTATTTGCATATCGTAGGATGATAATGTTCTCATTCTGGAAGCATATCATTTCTGAATGAACCATGAAAATTCAAACATTCAGTCTAGTAACGATGTACATATATTTACCAACTTTCGTTATCTGAGGTACTTGTGGCTAACAAGGTCACATGTATCTTGCCATAGGTGCATTCAGAATTACCAAGAGTGGTCTCGTGTTATGAATGTCGTCTGCCTCTGTTATTTATTTATTTATTTTGTTTATGTGTCTATTTATTTTATTCACTTACTGATTGATTCATTCATTCATTCATAACAAATGAGAAAGTTTTCCTGGGTGTACTATGGTCACATGTTGCCCCCACTGCACAAGGAAATTTAATTGACATTGTTCCCTTGAGTTCGAGGAAAAACTGTTTTCGACTTACAGCCCATCCGAATGTCAATTCTGGGGTTAATAGCTGAACCATGTGATACTTTCTATGGCGGTGTACGTCACCAGCATATATTCTTTAAAATGGCACTTCAAAATTGTTGTGCGAGGACTGGCTGAAAGCTCTAAGCCTGAGCCTAACTTTTGCCACCAACAAGTACAATCATTAAATGAATCATAGACATAAGAACCGCAACTGTAGTGTGATTAGTGTCTTTTTACCAGACCATCTTGTGAACCTACCCATTGAAATCAGCAGAAATGGACAAAACTGGGTATTGGGCAGTCATCAAGTACCTGCAACTGAAAGGGCTAACTTCAACATAGATATATGCCGAGACGGAGTCCAAATTATGGGATGATGCCCCTTCCTTTTCCACTGTAAATAAGAGGGCTGCGGTTTTCAAACTTGGCACACAGAGAGCCTTGACCATGACGCGCGTCCAGGAAGGCCGTCAACAGCAACCCCTCCCGAAAACATTACCCGAATACATGACATGGTGATGGCTGTTCAACAATTGACTACTCCATATATTGCCAGTATTGTGGGGATCTCTCATGAGGGGGTTGAGCACATTATCACCAAGGAGTTGGGAATAACAAAAGTTTCTGCAAGATGGGTGCCAGGCTCTTCAGAGTGGTTCAGAACCATGTCAGATTCCTGGTGTCCTGTGACAATTTATGCCATTTTGAAGCAGATCCTGATCATTTTGGGGCCCGATTTGTAACCATGGATGAGACCTGGATTCGTCACTTTGAACCAGAAACCAATTTCAGTCTAAGCAATAGAAGCATCTGGAATCACCTCCCTCCAATTTTAGCCTAAGCGATAGAAGCATCCGGAATCACCACCCTCCAAAAAAGCCAAGTCGTTTCCTTTTGCTGGAAAGATGATGGCTTCAGTCTTTTGGAATTCTACAGGTATTCTGCTTATTGAATGTCATGAAAAGGCCGGACTATCAATGGAAGATATCATGCTGACCTTCAGAGACAGTTGCGTGAAGCTATCAAAGCTAAGCGACGGGGAATGCTCACTAACGGTACTAAAGGAGTCCTGTTCCACCAACACAATGCTCCTGTTCACAAATCGCTGGTTGCCATGTCAGTGATCCATGATTGTGGCTTCAGACTTCCAACTGTTTCCCAAAATGAAAAAACAACTAGTCAGTCGCCATTTTCCTAGTAATGATGACGTCATCTCCGCAGTGAATGACTTTTTTTAGGGTGGCTGAAAAAATTCTGCTTGACTGGCATCAAGGCCTTGCAACTTCGCTGGTAAAAGTTTCTAAACCTTGAAGGGGACTATGTAGAGAAATAAATGAAAAACATAGACTTTGTACGGGTGTTTCACAGCTATGCTTAGCACTTAATATGGGATTATTTGAAAGTAAAACCAGAGGGTCATGTCCAAAAATATGCATGCTTCGAAAGAATCAGAGTTGAAACAGTCTTTGAAACCAAACAGTAAAGTGTTATGTTTTCAAACTAAGTCTTTCGAATCCTGATTAAAATTCATTTAAAATGATTGGGAAAATTTCAAGTGAAGGGGATATGTTCTCATATGGTGATATATCTGTGGTAGGATGAGGCAGTGATATATTGGGGGATTAGGCATTGAGATGTCACTTAGTTTTTTCATGATTTTCATAATTTTAAAATATGACAGATTTAACAATGAAATAATTTAAAATGATATTACATGCCTTCGATTATAAAGATGGTTCCAATAGTCAAAAATACTTGATGAAGGTGGTGGACCTGAGTCCAGACGCCTTGGTGGCAGATGCTTCAAGTTCTTGTGCAATGTTGCGAAATTATTTGTTGCTGACAAGTAGTGTTGTTATGCTATTCAAAGAAAGATATCACTCAAAGTTTTGATAGCGACTACAGTTCATACATATATGTACCATTTTCAACGTACCTACCTGTGCAAAACGGCCGGATTCGTTATGGCCAGATGCCCCTATATTAATGCATAATTTATAGAATGTATTCTTTGAAAAACCTTCTTATATTTACGTGTGTAAAATGGGCACAGTAGGCCTTACATGCTATTTTGTTTTAATTGCCCAAGCAATGCTTAAGAACTGTTGAAATCCCACGTACAAAATTAATATACAATTTATTACTATTCTTACATCATTCCTGAGGGTCCAAACCTACATCTACTTTTCCGGTACTTTTTGCAGAATTGAATGTCAGCTGGGAGAGGAATTTGCGAAAGACCATCCCTTGGATAAGCAACAATTATTTTTTCAGCGTTCTGTAAATTTTAGGACTCTTGTTGGTGCCCCTTTTAAATTATTCTGTTTCATATCCAAGACTACTCTGACACCTAATTTTATCTCATTATCGTCCAGTTATGTCGTGGCATGATTATATGAACACGGTAATATTTCTGCTAAATGTCTAAACAATTACCATAATTGCAACTGTTATCCAACTCCATTACAGTCATGTCGATCCATTGAATGGAATACATTAGACCTTGTTTAAGATGTATCAAAATATCGATGCTAAAAATACAAAATTTGAAAATATAACATAGCAGTCCGGCACGCATTCACAGTAAAGCATGCATATATCAATCTGACAGACATAACTAAAAGCCCTGCAGCCCACTATTTTCAAGTTTGTACTGTCTCCTTCATGTTTGTAGCAAATCTGAATTGTACCTTCAGGCACGACAGGCGGAATGCGAGTTTCCATTGAAGTATGAATCAAAGCTCCATTCGGAGAGCCGATATGTATACACAGAGAGTATAGCGTATAGAGAACTGTAAATGACGCAATGACATTCATGAAAGGTCAAGAATTGGACTAGCTAGGTTTGTATGAGAAGATTGTTATGCGATGGAGTAAATGCAATTTTCTGAAAAAAAGTTCTATGTTGTGGGCATTGATTCAATGCTGGTGACTTCTAATCGGCTCTCAGAATCCATATCGATGAATGTCATACGACCCTGCACATACCAAAACTGTCATCCCCCTCGTGAATTCTGCTTTCACATTACACAGCATTTTAAATCTAATATGGAACAGCTTGCAGATGATTTTGATTCCTTTCTCCAGACGATAGATTTTTTTTTTCAATCGTAACTCGCCAATGTGTAAACACAATAAATGGATTGGTGTAGATTTTAATTGATGACAGCGCCTTGATGGCATACAATGCGAAATATTTCATGTCACACCATTAAATGTAGTTAATTTACAATTTTACATTATTTGAATTTGCACATGATGTAGTTCTCATGAGTTTCGAGTGCTGAGAACTGCTCGTGTAGAATTTCAAAAGCAGTGCTTTGCCTTTATTCTCGACAAGACGCATAAACACGTTCGTCTGCGGTACATTTGTGTTCTCTACTAAGATGTCCTTGAATAATTTTTAAAAGTTATCTTGTATGATTTGACAAGAGGCCCTTAGTAAAGAGGTATATCAAGTTTATTACATGTCATTGTTTTTATGCATGAGGTGAATTTCACTGGCTCTTAAAACGTTTTCCTTATGATTTATCGCCTTTGTTTCTACAGTACATTGACGTTTAATCATAAGTGTCATTGGTATCATTTTTGTATGAAATGCTAGAGCTACTAGGAAGCAAATTCGTCATATCTTCCCTTACAAACATAAGGGAACTCAAGATCAACGTATTACTAGATTATTGTTAAATTTTTGTCATAGTTACTGAGCGATATCTTGCCATGGTGGTAGGCTAAGCAACACAAAACACACAGATCAATTGCCATCACAAAAAACATAGCGTGCCACGATGGTGATGTTAATCGTCGGACACACGAAACACTTAAATTGCAAAGAAGATGCAAGAGTGTCCAGTCAGATCATCTTGCTTGGATGCCATCGCTCTTATAACATAAGGACTACAACTCTTAAAAGCTAATCGGAACGTCACGACTACATCATAATTGTGCTTTGAGGACACAAAATGTGTTGTGGAGTCAGAAACTAATTCCCCTCTGTGATATTTATCAATGATACGAAAATCTACATTTTTAGCTTCTAGTCCTTGAATGCAGATGTTGCAACTGAAACAAATTTTGTTACGGTTATTTCAAGAGGTTGCACATAACGATGCTTTTTTCCCTGCCAATGTTTGACCGGATTGGAATACCAGGGAGGCTTCTGTTCGGTGCTGACAAGCTTATCGCCATTGAGACCAGTATGTCCCACGTGTATCACAACATGTTCGTTTATGATGTCAATGTAGTTTGATTAATCCCTGACACTGCTTTCCGTTTTTCAATTCTATTGTTACGTGATGCGCAAACAGACCCCAATTAGGCTGATTGTTGACTGAACCTAACGTTTTGGTTTAAAAAAAATCAACGCATGTTCGACCCAATAACTGCTGAGATACGCAATGTCAGGTTCTGTCAGCAGCTGAATCCGTTTCCTGTACCCTTGAATTATTGACGCAGTCATCGCAGTTTTGAAAACCCTATCGTTGATTGATTCTGACGATTCATTTTCAGACTTGTGATAAAAGTATGATTCCCAGTATGCTTGAAACTTGCGCAAATGTCATCCTGAGTACTTCAAAGGCCACCTGTGGTGTTGATAACATCTCTGTTTCATGTCCTCATGTGATGTTAATTCATCGATAAGGAGTCCAATATTCCCAGTTGTGGGCCTCGTGGTTGCTGTGAGTGTGACGCTCGTGGACCACAATTAAAATACATTGTTTGGTTGGATTGTGGTCACTATAGGCTACACTGGATTTACTGTTTATCAGTGATCTGAGGGTCCCAAAGAGGGTTAAACACTACATGTAAGATACGGAGATACGAAGTTTTCGTTCTGAGTCTTAAAGGGGAGTCAATAGCAATTTATAGATGTGGCCGTCGCTCAGATTGAGTGTAGAACATAAAAGTGCATCGCTGAGCACGGAATTATTTGATACCCTTATGTTTTAATATACATTGCGTTTTAACGGTTTTCAAGCAAAGTTGATAGAACCACCGTATAAGTCGATGATGATAAATTGCTATATTTGAAACTGCCATGCTAGCTTAAAATTGGTAACACTCGAAGGGTTAAAATGAAGAATTAACAAAATATCATCTCTCTCTCTCACTCTCTCTCTCTGTATATATATATATATATATATATATATATATATATATATATATATATATATATGCAAATATATATATATACATATATATATTTTTTTTCTTCAATTTTTAAATCACAGGCAAGTACTGCTCACATTTTATATCACGTGAAATATTGACGAAATATGCAGACCAGCTGGTGTAAGCCTCGTGGATTGTAATATAGATAGGTCTCTATACCATAGATGAAGTTATTGCCAAACAACCGATTAATCCTGCATGACTTCCTGTGCTGATAATGAATAATGGCGGATTTGGTATCGTTAGACGTTACCGATGAAGGATGACATGCCACATGTCATGATGATGTATTGCTTGTTCTCTGAGACCTCGCTTCTCATTTTTCATCAAAATAGAAAACTTCCCGGTCCCCTTTGTTCAAGTGTATTGAAGTACGGTAGGTAAGAAAAAGTCCAAGTTTTTGAAGTGCAGTTCGGATGTGGCACAAAATATATCTGCCTGGTCATGTTGCTGCGTGGTAATAGACAGATGTGACATTGGTATAGAATCACGATGCCCAGATGTGATATTTGTATAGAATCACCATGCCTAAATGTGATAACAATACAGAATCACTATGCCTTGATGTGATATTAGTATAGAATCACCATGCTTAGATTCGGTATTATTATATTATCCATTATGTGATATTAGTATATTTTTACCATGTCTAGACATGACATTAGTATCGAATCCATGATGTGATATTTGTATATTTTTACCATGCCTAGATGTGACATGCACAGCTGACAAAGAATTGTGCCAAGGTGTCTGTTGTACATAAAAATGATTCTTTTAATTTGGTTTCTTTAACAAGTTTGGTAAATACGCAAAGTGAGTGCATGCACAGTATTTTGTCATATGATTTCCAACAAAGTTAAAGGGCCATCGAATAAATATTTGAACGGCTCCGAGAGAATCTGAGGTTTATATCAGCAAAAACCATCCACAAGTATAGCAGGGAGCTCGCACCTACATCACGTCTTCCTTTCTTTCTTTCTTTCTTTCTTTCTTTCTTTCTTTCTTTCTTTCTTTCTTTCTTTCTTTCTTTCTTTCTTTCTTTCTCTCTTTCTTTCTTTCTTTCTAAATATATTCATTTGTTTAATATTTCATTCATTCCTTTATTTATTTAATTATTTATTTATTTATTTATTTATTTATTTATTTATTTATTTATTTATTTATTTATTTATTTATTTATTTATTTATTTATTACTTTTAATTGTTCGTGTGATGGATTTTGTGTTGATGAAGGTGAGCTTAAAACAAATTGCTTTAGTCTGGATGCTAATATTGACATTTAAAATGCAGGTAAAATAGTCATGAAAATATCTGTATTAGCACAATGGAACCGCATAGTATATAATCACAAAACAATTTATTATCTGCTGGCCAACAAGTAACGATTTGTTCACATCCATTTCTGCAACAATGTTTCAATCAATGGTGGTGTGCCGCAAGTTCAGATACCAGATCATTTATTATTTAGTGTTTCTTTTTTTTTTACAACGTTAAGTGTTGCATCCTTATAGTATAAATTAGAATGCTTGGTTTTTTCTGGATTTTCGGTGAATTTAGACTGGAAGTTGCAAGTGAATGCACGGACTTTATTTGCACATGCCTTTATGATATAATTTAAACTTAATGAACTTGTTTTAAAAATTGCTATGCCAGATGTCCTTGACGTGAAAGAAACGACAAAGAAAATGACATTGTGTTTCAGGATATTTGTTCGGCCATTTAGATGAATGGTTAGGCTGGGGGAATACCATCCGTTTTCACAAGATAATAGGCAAGGACAAGAACAGAAAGTTCAAGAACTGCCTAAAAGAGGGCATTTCAGTACGTGGAGGGCTAGGGTTGTGTAATCCCATTACTTTACATTGCAATTTGCAACTTAATAACTTGAAAGCTACAGCACATAGAAACACCAAATTTCAGACAGTAAATCTAAATGCATAACTAAATACCTCACCAATATCATAAAACCACGGCTACATAAGTAACTAGTTTATTCAAGGTTGCTTTAACATAGAATCGAATGGGAACACGCAGCTCTAGCCCTCCAAATGTTTGTGAATTCAGTTGTGTATTGGGGCGATTACACACCTTAGAACTAATTCTGACCTTTACTATTGGCATCTTGTTCCTCGACATACTTTGGCAAACTTTTCCCATCATTAGCTAGTACTTCATAGAAAAGGAATAAGTATTGTCAGCTTTACTATGACTTAGCTCACAAAGAGGTTCTGTTCCAAATTTACGTGGGCTCCACTTTCTCTTCCTAAAATAGCAAATAAAAAGGTGATATGTATTTTGTAAATCAGCATGTTAAGATTTTATTTAGCTCAAACACAACAAACATATTGTCAAAATGAGTGAATACCCTGTCTTTGTGCCCATCACTCCATGCTTGAACTTGGCATTCAAGGAATCAATAAGGTGGACTATCGTGATACAGAGGTCCCTGTCCTGAGAGGCCACCCAAAGTTCAGGGCCAAAAGTGGCCTCTGAAGACAGGTGACCTCTCATTAGAGGTGGAATAACATGGAAAGATAGCAACAGGGACTTGCGAAATGTGGTATTTCAAGCCAGGTGGTCTCTCATTGGAGTGGCCTCTCATGACAGGGGCCACTGTACCTCATTTTGTCCGCGATGCGCTCGATGTCAAAGCTTTTTCTGTAGGTTTCCAAAGACGAGAGTATGACCTGAATTGGCAGAGACTGCAGCCAGTACGCTGGCACAGATGGTGGGCACTGGGTACATACTGTGCAGTTCAACTCTGGAATTAGGATTGCATTATTTTATGATGCCCCAGTGCAACATTATGCTATGATAAAACTTATTTGAGCAAATCAACACTTTAAGGATACTTTTTTCGATGATTTGCAAAAAAAGCAACTTTGTCATTGGATCTCAACAGCAATCTTCTCTTTTATGTTCAAAGCAGTATCTTGATATGCGATCAAAAATTATAATATATATACACCGAGATTTTTCAGTATAAATTTTTGACTTACTTTTGCATATTTTCAAGTTTCGAATATATGAAGGCAACTGAATTGTGTATGTATGTGTATGTGTGTGTGTGTGTGTCTGTGTGTGTGACTGTTTGTCTGTATGTCTGTGTGTGTGGAAAATCTACTAGCAAGCATTGTGTCATCTGAACCTTAAATACATCCATGACCATTTATAAAAGCTAAGGTGTTGTATTACTGAAAGATAATAGTTTTCTTAGGATCCAATTGTTCCGGTCATGGCCCAGCATTTTTCAGATTTATGATGCTTGTCAGCGTGATCATCAGTTGATATTATACTCTGTGCGGCCAAACACTAAAATAGCCAACGTGGCCATTTTCAAACACACAGGCCCCGCTGTGTTACTTCAACCAGTTTTCTGCTAACTCCACTGACATTTCACAAGCTGCTCATACTGGTGCCGTTTATTATCTCTGGTGGTTAAAAATGCCACCGATATATTGCAGAACATAAGATGCCAATATACAGTCGTCGATCTTGTGAAAGTTTCCACAGGGACTGGCCTTTACCGTCCCTCCAAGGCTCAGCTACACCCCAAATTGAGTTTAAGGGAAGAATATCACATATAGGTATAGTATATAGTCATAACACTTCCATTTTATGAGATTGGCTTGAGAAAGCGCACATCTAGCCACTCTATATAGCAGGGTTTTTCACCATACATGATACATATGGAGAAAAAGAAGAATGAATTACCAGTGAACGTTTTAAGTAGTTAGCTGTACCCAGGGCGGGCCATTTGCTAGTGAATGGTATGGCATATAACTAGGATCATGACATCAATTGCTAGAACAAGAGTATTCTTATACTGCTGGTCTGGGATAACATGCGACCAATGCAAATTACCACCTGTGTCATGACAGCTTGTGGAATTAACACGCTTGTGAAGCACATTGATATGAATTTCACAGACCAGGTGCCACGCCAAAATAGCCCTCTCACAGTTTGATTCCTGCTAGTGGTAAATAATCAGCTCCCCTTGGGGCCTCGTAGGCCTAAGCAAGTAAAAATCTCTTGACCTGTCTTGATTCTTCTCATCAACCAGTGTCGTTTTTTTATATTAACAAGAATTCGAGGTAAAAACATGAAAGCAGACGACATTTGACATCTGGGTGTCTCTGGTTGCTATAAGAGGGAACGGGTTAAGGCGCTGTACTGTGTTCATACCCATGCTGGTCAAGAGCAATACCTGGAGGCAATAATCTTCATATAATCAGCCGACAAACCTCGCAGCCTGGGAAGCCAATGGGAAGTCTTTGCGGCACGACAGGAGTAACTCGGATCAAAGGATATGTTCTGACAGGAAGCACTGGGAATTATGAGCAAACTTGCGTCTCCAGCATAAAATGAGCATTAGTGTTTTTTAAGTTTGTGAAATATATAATGGTGCCCAGTAAGGCTGCATGGTAAGTATAAACACATCAATAATAAATGTCAAATATGTACAATTTACTGCCGCAGTCACATTTATCAAAAGGATGCTTTGAACCCAATATAAGAATAATACGTTAAGACATGATTTTATATTCTATGAAGTCATCAGGATCAACAGTGTATACCTGATATGTCAATCTTACGGCTTCTTTTTTCAGAACATGTAAATTTCCTATAATGAATTAGATGCTTAGGGTGCCCCGCAAAGCAATAATTTTCTTTTGACATCAGAAAACTGTAACCTTTTTTGCCCCCAATAATTCTTTTGCTATATTCATTTGACCTGAAAAAAAAAACCAGAAACATTGCACACGTTTCAATAAAATTGTCAGCATAAAACTCTAAACCCAAAGGGAAGTTCTGTGCATTCAGTTGCTTAGTTTTCGTGTGTATAATTTGTATGATTTTTTTTTTAGTTGACCCATTCGTCATTACAGTGCCACAAAAATACGAGTCCTCGGAATAAGTAATAGTAAACAAAGCTCCGACATAGAAGTACAAGGACTTCGACACAAAAATCGCGTTTGTCAAGAAGGAAATACATGCAAAAATCGTGATCCCAGAATCGGAATAACCACGTGTACTTTGAAATTTTACACTTAAAGCCTAACGTATTTTACAGTTATGGGTATGGAACATTGATTTTGATTAGATTGCTGATATGTAATTTAATACGTTGAGGGAACACTAGCGGGTAAAAGACCATTATTGAACTGATGTTTTGTGTATAACTGAAACTATCCGCTTGCAGCCTTTCATTAGTTTAAGACAAAAGAAAATGTAAAGGAATATGCCCTTATTAAAGTTTTAAACCTAGTTTACAATTGGATAAATTCTTCTAAAATTTACTGTTAATTTCTTTCGTGAAGTTTTTGTTCAGTAGATTTACGTTTCCGTGCCCCTGTTAAAAAAAATCAAACTTATACATATGTGTATTTATCTGATATAGAGCAATAGGAAGCATGGATATCCGTCTCTAAGATTGGAACCAGAACTGGACATTCCGACCATCTGGTTTGCATTGCATCGCATTTTAGTGTAGATATATCCTAATGTGTTAATTAAGACAGGTCATGTTGGTAGGCCACTAACCTCACCGGAAGCAAGGCAGGTGACATGGGATTAAAGTTCGTGTTCTTTATTTTGTAATTTCCATTTTTAGATGTCTCCCTTTTCAGCAATTAAAGCTTCTTTAAATTATACTTAAACAGAGACCACTTAGTCTGGCCTATATCTATGCTGTTTGCAACACATACAAGGAACGTCAACATTTCCATGATGAACAAAACTGTACATGTACATGTCATGCTTCGATTTAAAGAACCACAGCCGATTTGATGAAATGTGCTTGGTAATTCGTATGGGGTGAACAAAGACGAAATAATACAAGATGCACTTGGTCCCTCTACAGAGAATTATCGTAAATGATTCAAAATGATGTATCACACAATGTGATTCTAATTGCAACATTAGTAGAATATTTCTAACCAGATATTTGACAGGTCATATATAACAATAATATCGACATTACGTCAATTTAAATTGTCCACAACGCTAATAATGGCAACGTCAAACTGCGGGTTTATCTAAAACACTCAGATTCAAGGATGTTGAGAGTTTTGGATGTTAAAAAGAAATAATAATACTAATAATAATAATAATAATAATAATAATAATAATAATAATAATAATGATCATCATCATCATCATCATCATCATCATCATCATCATCATCATCATCATCATCATCCTGGCAACTCTATTCTATCATCACAATATCATAACGTAGGATGGGACTGACGCACAATGCAGATCTGTGGAAAGTATGAGAAGACATTCGACCATCCTGTCTCAGGCTGCCTGGCACTCTTAAAGACCGAATACATCCATCGACACAACTCGGTAGCAGTATACATGCACTGCAAGATAAACAAGAGCTATAACATCAAGACGACCGAGAAATGGCATGAACATCACCCTGCATCAGTGACAGAAAATGATGACGTAACCATCCGCTGGGATATGACCATCCACATAGGCAGAGAGATTAAAGCAAACTGAGCTGATATTGTCATCAAGGATTGCAAGTAGAAGAAAAACATGCTCATTAATATGCCAGTAGCTTCGGAATACAACATCCCTCTTACGTAATCCATTTAGTTGCTTCGGAAACTGAGCAGAGTGACGGGGTGAAAGAACAAAGCGGTATCAGTATTTGATAAAGGATCATTTATAAAATATACGTGCCACAGGTTAAGTTGGTTTGTTTGAACAAAGCAGGTACTGTAACGATCAATTGTAAGCTAATAAAAGAAGCGGCAACGGGGTGATGACGTCAGGGTATATTCAGTGGTCGTTGATGGATTGAATACTCCTACGACCAGAAAATGACAGCTAAATTGACATTGAGTTTTGGTGTGCTTGCCATCTCCTCGTTAAATCTAGATTGTCTCTCTTAACAAAGTTCAGGCTATTTAACGAGGGAGATCTCCTTAACTCTGTTAAAAGCACATAGAGATGTAGAAAGGAAGACAGAAATGTTTTTGCTGTCTTTGAATTGAAAAATTACTATAAGATTAGTAAAAAGTTTTTCTCTTTCATCAAAACATTTCCTTGGAAACAAAGCTTGTGTTCACCTGATTTGCAGACATAGAAACAGCAGTCCTTTTCAGGGAGGCGCGGCTTTTGCAAAAGCTTTAGTGTCTTATGTAGCATTCAAGAAAAATATGAAATGCGGCTGCCTTGGAACTTGTTTCATATCAGTGTTTTATGTCGTCGGCGTCAGCATGTGAATTACTCAAGAAAATGTGCATGTTTTTTCTTTATACATGTGCGGCCGGGACCTGAAATGATATAAAATGTCAGCATAAAAGTGGAAATACTATATAATGCAAAAAAGCTCAGCATTTAATGATAAGGTGTTTACCTACATATATATGTTTATTTGCAGATTTAAGACGTTAAAGGCCAAGTAAATAGTTTCTGCAATTGTGTTTAAAGATTTAATGTGCTGTATATTTGCATAAGCTTCAATTGTAATACAGCGAAATCTTAATATAAGCATGCAAAGGGGCTTTTTTTAATTAAAACGCCCTAACGGTAATATAACTATGGCATAGCTTCAACATTTTTGTTCTTGTAGTCATTTATCCAAGATGTGGACAACATGCTAATACGTCCTTGTCTTAATCGAAAAGTTATGTGATTAGATAACAAAGTCAAATACATGTACATACAGAGAATTGCCAGCTTGGTGGTAAGTGACGCTGGCAGAGAGCAGCAAGCATCTCATCACTTACTTGGCCTCATTTTCAACACCGCATTTTGCTGTTCTGCATTCCACATAGCACGCGCATTGTGATGACTGTTCCCCTACTGCCACGCCGTGCCTGGTTTTAAACACGCCTTTCAAACAGAGGTAATTGCTTTCAACAGTAAGCGACATGTACACACATGGGTATTGTTATTCTTAAACGAAAGCTGTGAAGAAACAGGTGAAGAGAGAAATTTTGGCATGAAGGAATGTTTCATCCAATGCAAGCAACCTACACCTGATTGATGCATGGCCATACAAGTATTTTAACCACTCGCGTATCTCCACATTACCTGTAGACCAAGTAACTAGCGCGCTAAATCTTATTTCATGTCTCACTATATGACTGAAAATATAAACAACAAATACCAGGTGAAGTAGACCAGACATTTTACTTGTGTAGACTTCATACACCCACCAGACAGTAGCACAGTAAGATCAAAAGGAGGGCTCTTCTCCCGGTTAACCTTTTATGAAGTACCTGTAACTAACGTTTAAGGGATCGATTCATGAACCGAGCAGTTGATGTTGTTGCCCTGGTACAACGATCACCTGTCCGAAAAAAAAAAAGACTTAAGCAACACACTTATCAACATTTTTCGTTCAACATGTCTTCTCTTCGAAGATGTTACAGTCAAGAGATTGAAGCAGACGGCATATGACATATAACTCATTTTGGCTTCTTTGACTGGGAGTCCGTGTGGTTTGCTGTCTGCTTTGCTTCGAAAACGTGCTTGAACTTTTATGTATTTACAAGCTGACCACACATGGATATAACTTCAAGTCGATTCAATTACGTATCGGCAGAAAGACAACTTTGTCTCCATGATTGTGCCATGGTAGGAAAGTTCAAAACGGTAAAAAATATGTCGTTTGCCAAGAGATAGATGTAAAAAAAAAAGACGTAGAAAAGAAAAGAAATACAGAATGAGAACAAGTCGGCAAACCAAATTTAAAATGAAATTTACATATTCAATATCATGTTTTACCACAGCCAGAACTACCCCTCTTCCCTTCAAACCCACCCAACACACACACACACACACACACACACACACACACACACACACACACACACACACACACACACACATACACACACACACACACAGACACACACACACACACACACCACATTTCAACAAACAGCGTGTTTTCCAGACAACAATGATGAAGAAATGTAAAAATGCGTTTTGTTCTCGAAATGATGAAAGTCATTAATTTTCGAACAAATGCAACGCTTGCAATGCAACGTTTGTTTGATACACATTTGTTGAAGGTCTATATAAATGTAAACTGTCGATTTCTATTCGGGGAACAAGCAAACTGATGTTCTCCTTGAGAAAAGAGCTAGTTCACAGTGATTGTCAGCACACAAATCATTGTCATTATCACTGAGGCAACATTTATGGACCACAACAGATTATTCAAAGTGTAAATGTATTTTTTTCACACTCTCACAGAAAAGGAAATATTTCAAACAAATTTTGTATCGATGTACTGTATTTTCTGGATAATAACATTGACATATTTAAAATCATATGCGTTCTCTCTGTTTTGCATACCTGCCCTGCTGCAGATGCGTGGATGTAAACAGCATTAACCTGATGTTTGGATTGACCTAAGTTATTCTTTGATCCAGTTTAAAGGATTGAAAGTGTATTGTCTCGGTTGAATACTGTATGTTTTAGAGCAGAAATTGACATCGAGCCTTAATGTGCTAAGTTATGGCGTTACCGCGGTATTATTATTTTATGAAGACCCTTAAGCGTAGCTTTCCTCTTCTATCTTTAAATGCTTAGGATCTGTTCATGAAACCTGACACAAAGCAACCAGTTTGACTTATGCATCTGATATATTCCTGCACGAGGAAACAACTGCTGTATCACACCGTGAAGCTACTATTAGCTCCTTTTTTTCACGTATCTTTGCTTAATTTTTTTAAAGGAAAGTTTATAATCAACACACGGAATTTCGTCACACCTGCTGATTAGTTCATAACCAGGAAATGAAATCAACTTTTCCATTTTCAGGCATCGCTTTGCACTGCAACCTGAAAGACAGCAATAGGCAAGCCCTATCGGTCCGTGCTTTTAACACACAGTGATCTGGTATGACGTAAGGACAGTTAATCTCAAATGATCTTGCACAATGACTCAATGGCAGGACAAAGGATCTGGTAAATTTGGCCATTGACTAGCAACATTAGCTTCATCTTCTTAAAATGCCTAAAAATTAAAACAATCATTCTTATGGCCTATCCATCATAGTTTCGCGATGTACGGATAACCAAGTTAGGTGTTATTACGCTATTAGCAGTGCTGTCATACGTCATATTTAGTGCGTGAAGTGTGATTTGATGGTCGTATCGAATGTAGTTCTCTAGTCGAGAAAAGAGCTTTGGGAGGATCAAGTCCAACCATATATGTCACTGCATACACATTGGAAAGCTTAAGTGGATAAGAGCTTTGCCCAACGTAAAAGAAGGGAAACCGTAAGCATTTCATACTCCACCCTCCCCATCCCCTTGAGTAACGTCGCGGATATAAAGCTTCCTTTTGTGTGTAGTTATGGTTATTCAGAAGGGAAATATCGCAGAATTGATGTACCTCACCTAGAGACCGCAAATGAAAGCATGGTGAACGACAATATGTTATTTTTATTTTCTCAAACGCATGAATAAAGGGCACTACTTTATGTGAGTATATATGACTGTAACTACATTGTTGTACAAAGAATACACGTGACAGGGAACACTTTGGAAACTAGATTTTTATTTTACCAAACGTATCGTATCTTTACATTGCTAATGCGCGCTTTTCTTAGGGTGATCTTAAAAGTTGAATGCTTGCCAAAGGATGAGATTCAAGATGCATTAGCTTTTGGGACGAAAGAAGGGAGATGCCTAACTAAGGATTAGGCACTAAAGATTTGGTTCAAAACCAACACCCTGGGTATTGAACTATCCAGACATGAGCCATTAATATCTTGCTTGGATCTTTTGTCTGTCAAATCTGACCAAATGTGGTCCCACGACGGTGCAAGTAGACCAGATATGTGACTATAAAACAGGTTGTAACCTGTGGCCTTAACTCTGCTAGAAATACAGAATTGGGACTTATGCAATCCCATTTGGCGGCCTCTAAAATTGCAGAAGAACCCTTACGCTTTAACGTTTGGCTGAATAAAGCTGAGCTTGCGCAATGTGTCCTCTTAATATATGAATCCGTTCGTTCTGAACAGGAGGTAATATTGTATGTGGTGGTGTGCAACGCAATAACTGAAACCCACCATGGAAGTGGTCTTTACTTGTACATGGAATCATCAATTCATGATGGGAGAAATGTTAGGAAAAAGACTGGGTCATTATTACCATCTTTGTGCTCGTAAACGGCTAAAATGTTGGCGCTAAAATAAGTGTCATCGGCATGCCTGTCATGGAAACACCTTAATTCCACGTCGAAACAAGTGTAATATTTGTGCCCATAGTCATCAACATTAAATGTTATTCACACAATTAATGTTCAAATTGTTAAGTCCATTGTGGACACAAGGTACATCAAAACAGGTACAAGTGTTTTGTGATCAAAGAGCATTTTATAAAATTATAATGACAATTTGGCATTATATGAAATCACCTTGACAATTTAACATTTCAGCAAATCACCACAGTTAGCATTTCGTGAAATCAATATAACCATTTACCATTTCGTTTTCTTGAATACCAGGCAAGTTTTTTCCCGTCAAAAAGAGTATCTTTAAATTTTCCAGGAATGTGATCAATTAATGGGGAAAGAAACACCATAAGACGCCATGATCAAAATTAATAAAGCAAATCATAATGTTCAGAACCACTTTTTCTCCATGAACTAAACATTTCGTGCTGGTCATTTCAAAACATTAACATGATTTATTATGTGCATCTTAACCGGTGTGCATGGCAGTTTTTTGTGATTTCTTATAGATCAGACATTATCGCTATTCCTCGTAAACAAGTATGCTTGCACCCTTAGTACTGTCGGTGGGATACTATAAAATTTTCACAAGCATTAATGAAAGGAAGGGCGCTGTCTGAAGCTGCGTTTTTATTTGTTTCGGTTGTCCCGCGCACTTATGCTTTACCATCGACATAACACTTGTTGAAACAGATTCATGGGTGCTTGAAAAAGTGACAGTTTCTCGTCTCTTCTCTGCAAGTTTTTCCTATGTTGATCTACAATACATCTTTGTGATTACTGTAACCCTGTTGAGCTGTGTGGCAATACAACAGAGCCTGTAGTGAAGAAGGAACACCTTGTAATTTGTACAGGGACTATCCACTTTTTGCTTCGAACTGTTTGTCAATGAACTAATTTTGTCTTTTGTGTATTTGATACTTATATTAAACACGTCCATATCGATGTTTCTGGGGCACACTGCTGCATAATAACCCCAACTGCAATGTTTACAAAATTGTTTCGGAACATTCTTATGGGAAGAAAAAGAGGAAGAGGAAACGGAAGAAAAAGAGGGAGAAGCAAGAAGAAGAAGAAGAAGAAGAAGAAGAAGAAGAAGAAGAAGAAGAAGAAGAAGAAGAAGAAGAAGAAGAAGAAGAAGAAGAAGAAGAAGAAGAAGAAGAAGAAGACGTTTTGAACAAATGAATAGCAGTCGAACTGTTTGTCAGGGAGTTGTGTTAAGTGCTGTACGCACGAGCCCAATATTAGACATTTTTAGCCTTGGTATAGTGTAAAGATGCATGATAGAAATAATTGCAAGCACACCCCCGCAGAGTGTGTTTTACGTACGATGGAATTGGGATTTTCCGTTTCTTCAAAGACATGAGCCAATATTCATAAGCAAGATTTTTAAACTTAAGTGTACATACATTGCAAGTAAAGGCTATGCACGGAAATTCGCTTTGAACTGAGGTTTTTTTCTCCGATTTTCAGCATAAATGTTGACTGTTTGCGAACGCACACAAATTTATGAAAACAAAATTTACAAAGGAACCATATAAATAATTACACATATGCACACATTTTGCAGCTTATCCGCAAAGTAAACTATTACCATTGTGCTATTAGCAATTCGCAGGCTTAGTCATCCTGGGCAAAATTACCTTTCTCTTTCAGTCAGTAGCATCGTACGGTTTTAATAATTTCTTGTAAATATAATTCTGTACCTAACATTTCATTTAATAACATTTTATTTATAACACAAAAGCTATATTTGCGTAAATCGACAATTATAAAGGTGTTTTATATCATGCTTTACCACCAATCCCTACATATTGCATTGCAATTCACAAGTCTTGCAGCAAAAGTTCCCGCGTAGATACACGCATTCAGATACCATCTACACGAATCAGGGGCCACCAGGGAGGTATTTCCTTGATTTCCCACAGTCGTTGCTATTGAACGTACAAATTAAAGGATACGTTTTCTCTAGGTCTATATTACTATTATATTGGTTATCAAATGCAAGATGATGGGCAACATGTCTAGCTTGACCCGCTGCCTGGCACAAAAGGAGGGTCTTTCGGGCCCTGTTTCGGGATGAGCATGACTAACATTAGGGGTTTATGATCCGTTGAAATACTAATTTATGAGCAATGAATCTTTTATGGTCCTTAAAACTACCTTTCAACTTCACATTGCAAGGAAACTAAAAAATATACAGACATACACATACATACACACACACACATACACACACACACACACACACACACATATATATATATATATATATATATATATATATATATATATATATATATATATATATATATATATATATATATATATATATATATATTTCATGATCGGAACGAGTGGGACTCGAACCTGCAACCTTTGGCACCAGTCGCCTAGCTGAAATGGGAAACGCACATATCCACTCGACCAAATCCCCATTCCTAAAAAGAATGGTTCAATGGAGGTAGTTATGTGCGAGTGCCATATCAACACGGTAACGTAGTGTATTTACTGAGTCAGCATTTATTTCCAGAATCGGGGACTCCAACCACCAGCATTAAGGAAATGCCGAAAATATGTATTTCATGTTCTGAACGAGTGGGACTCGAACCTGCAACCTTTGGCACCAGTCGCCTAGCTGAAATGGGAAACGCACATATCCACTCGACCAAATCCCCATTCCTAAAAAGAATGGTTCAATGGAGATAGTTATGTGCGAGTGTCATATCAATATCATATATATGTATATGTATATATAACCAATTCCCTCATGAATATACCGTCCCGTAGTGTTCTATAAAATGTATTCACTATTGGGCGTGCCTCTTAACCTACAGATTTCTCCTGGATTAAAGAGTGCGTTTAAGTTCTAATGCAGCGTCTGTTTTGTGATGGCTGACGTAAGGATCAATGTCTAATCCCGCCGTTGTCGACCTGGTACTCCCAGTTTCTTATTTTGTCTCAAACGCACGCTCAGGCTGCTGTAATATATGTTGATCGAGCACTGGGATTGGCAGGAACCCATTTGACAATGGATTCTGGCGGCCACTTCTTATAATTGACGCCTGTATGAGATGCGCATTAATATGTGTGTAATATATAGCCAGTTCCATTTATCTTAAGCAAAAACATCTATTCGCAAAGTAGGTGAAATAAACCTTGTCAAGTTATCTTATAAATTAAGGTACTCACAGGAGACCAAATATACCAAATTTTATGGGTCAGTGTAGCGGTACTGTATGCCGTCCGTTGCTTCTGTCAATTAGTTTTTTTTTTTTTTTTTTTTTTTGTCGTAAATGCAAATCTGTTTAATTGTGAGATTTAAAATAAATAAAAGAATGATGAAACCCACAAATTTATAGGCAAAGATACACCGTATGGACTAGTATTGATATTTCTTTTGTCATCGTTTCACATGGGGTAAGTCTAAGCTCATGCGATATCTTAGCAAGCCTCTAGCAGATCAGGCCACAGGTTATTCCGCACATCTTTCCGCATTTAGCTTGTTGAGAAAATTTGGCAACTAGAATAAAATTTCCCTCTTTTTTCACTCTCCTAGACCAATTTATTTTAGTAAATAACAGACGCTAATAAAACTGTACACCGAATTCATATCCCACGGCAGTTTTTCATATAGTTTTGCGTTTGCCCACTGTACATCTCTATATCAAGTCAGAGAAAGTTGTATCAAGTGACCTCTGACCTGGATACAGGAAATTCATCAACGAGCATGTTCAACTGACTTGCTGTTTAGGTTTATTGCAAGAAGACCCTTCGCGCTCCTTCTTTTATCACACAAACTTTGTTTATAAATATTGTCAAACCAGGATCCTCCTTTCTCCCATGTACTCGATAAAACAGCTGTGTCTCATAATTGAAAGAACATGCTGCCCCTCCATGTTGGCCCTGTGATATTAGCAAATATTTATCAGTGCCATGGGAAAAGGTCTTGTTTTCATTGAAGCCAGGCGAGCATTGTGGATCCTCCAGCTTGCAAGTTGTTTCCATTGATTTTTCTTGTAGAATATCTGTTTGCAGCCAAGATGGTTTATTGTGTGCTCTATTTAGGAACATTACTTCACAGTTTTCCATCATCAAATAAAAACGATTGGCCTTTATTAGTCCATAATATCCACCACATTTATTTCCTGTTCAAAGAAGCGTCTTGTTCTTCTAGGAAAACCTTTTTCGTGGTACGTGAGGTGTCAATCGGGATGTTCGAGCTTTTTTGCTATTATATGCTGCCACCATAAACATAACACCTGAGAATTTATGGCGTATCGACTCTTCTTTTTCACTTGCCATCAACGCATGGCCCATCAAGTAGGCCAGAGAAATACTCCAATTTTGACTCTGGCGTTGCAATCTGGAGTCAATTCTTACAACACACCAAAACCAAGTCGCAAGTTAATGCCGAACATTTTTCTACTGCGGCCTTTTCGAAGAAATTATATTGCATTGAATCGATGTCATTTTTTAGAAGAAGAATCCACTAAGATGGACTTTATGGTTATCCAGCCTTGATTTATTCATTATATTTGTCAAGCCTAGAAAATACCTACCCATTTGCACCAATGGTTAAATAAACTGATTGAAATTCTGTATACAGCTTTGAACTGGCTTTTGGGGGGTTTTGTGGGAAGAGTGTTATCAAACGTTGGGTGCACTGCCGAGTGAAAGTGCATTTTGACCAACTCAATTCACATTTCAATAATGTGTGTATGTCTAATGTTAATTTTGGGAACAAATCGGCACCCGAACAAACACATTCGCGCCAGGCGAACACGTAGGACACACATGTAAATCAACAGAAATCGTGGCCTCATCGTGCCATATAACGCATTACAGAGTAAAACTTGCGTTTATCTTTACAGGGAAGTTAATAAGGTATGTTAGCTCACAGAACTGAACTTTATTGAAATAAAGATTCCCTATGAAGTGATGTAAACAATATACTCAAAAGTGGCACACTACCGAATGGTTATCTTCCAAATTTCTAATTCTGCATTACTTCGCATACCAAAATATACAATAAATGTGGCTGGTGCTTCTGTGCGAAAAAAGGCGAGTGGGTTGTAAACTTTCGGGGTTTATACTAGGTGACCTTGTGCAAAAAAGTGATAAATTACGCTGGGCTGTTATAAAATCCATCAAGTGAGATACTTTCGACAAAAATGTAAAACAAAGTATCCATTACAGTCCCATTTCGAGTTGAAAATGGCTGCAATATTACTTCAGTTTGCGGTAGCCAAGGTTCCGGACATACCTTGAATAACTAAATTTTCTCAGTGATCAATCAGGTTACGATTTGTTGCCATCTTCCTTCTAAATCAATAATAATGTGGTTTTGAGGTAGTTTGACAGCTTCGCCTCTTGCAATGATGAGCTGTCGTGGAAATCTTACTGTCAACTGTGAATTACACTGCTTCACAAGATCAGGCTCGACGAATGAGTAGATCAAACAATAAAACAAGCCTTCTGTAAATCACACTGCTTTACAGATCAAGCTCAATAAACAAGTAAAAACGAAACTATAGAACGAGCCTTCCGTAGTTTGAAATGGACGAGTAATACTCGATTGCTTGAACTAAGTCTGCTTACTCGTTGCGGTTGGCGAAACAAGTTCAATAGAAATGAGAATTTCGTGACCAAGTGGCAAATGTTGGGGCACGCCATGGGATAGACATTTTTGCAATGTTTCAACTAATCTTGAAATATTTGTTACCATTCATGTATTTATAATACAAAGAGAAACTTAGCAAACCTAAATCTGTAAGCCCATGTACCGTTTGAACACAAGCAAGTCCCATATTCTAAGAGCAAAATCCTATTCCGTACCATTCACTGAAAAACTGCACATTTCTAAATCATTGTAGCGAATTAATTTGTAAAAGGAACATATCATATTCATAAAATTTGTAATTTAGAAGAAAGTTTTAGGCATTATTAGCCTTTAAAAAATCGGGTCATCAGCGGGGAACCAGCGCAAGACTTGTTTCGGTGACATTAATCGCCAGACAAGTCATTCTGCTAACTGGCGGCACCATGTTTGCATTTCCAATACAAACATCCCGAGCTGATGTATTACGGAATAAAGCGAATAAGATGCTCCTTTGTTAACTACTACAAGTGTGGCCCACATCACATAAATATAATGAAACTACATTTTTAAGAATAAGTCTACACCTAAAATTCATGATAAGGCCGACCAAAATTGAATCATAAAATCAATTCAGCATAATAGACCCCACACTTACCTACAACGCTTGGTCTTGGCACAGACCCGACTAGGCCTACCTGACGGAATAATTAGATTAAAAAAATCCAGTACTTCAACTTTAAATAAAACGCAAATGTAACGATGTCAAGTAGAAGAGCCACGTAATTAATTACGTCACAGCTGAAAATTTGTCAGATCAACGCTGTTGTGTTTCAGTAACAAAAATATGCATATTTATCACATACCCGCTGTATTTCACAGCCAATGCAATCACCATTTATGACGAGATCTATATTAATAATTCATCAATACACCCGTTCATAGGACTCGGATTTATTCGGTTCACTTCGGCCCGAGTTCGGGAAGCGCACACTGCTTTGCTTACATTTTGTGCTCGACCACGCTTGCCGGATTTAACGTGGAAGGATCGTAGTAATTCAAGGCTTAAAGAACCAAATGGATTTAATAAGCGGGTCTTCAGTGGGAAACCTTTACCTGTAGTTTCTGTCATTAGCCGTGTTAACTCAGTCTCAAATTGTCTGACATGCATTACGAATTGGGGCTGGGGTTGGGGAGAGGTGGGGTGTGGGATGGGGGGGGGGGGGTACTGTACCTTTTGGTGCAAATAGTCATGTATATTTTTCTTTATAATTTTAATTTAACAACTTACTAATTATATCTGAAGTCTAAACAAATGAGCAGTAGATATCTAAATTCCTAAGTCAAGCTAGAAAAATTAAAAAAATTGAATTCACATGTCTGATACCCTCTGCTGCTGTAACCCAGCTTGAGGCATTCTCCCAACCCATAAGTAGTTTCTACTCTACACAGAGGAAACCAGGCATGTAGTTATAATAGTTATATGTCATAGGTTCATGCATGCTCAAAGTAATATACAGCAACAGTATCTGACATGGGAGCTCAGCAAAGGCACGCTGTTTGACCAAGTATGATCGAGACCAGTTGCTGTCAAAATCATATCATGGGGTTCCTTTAATAGAAAAGACTGCTATTTTTGTGCCGTAGGGAGCTGTGATGCTACCATTATTCAATTATGGAAATTTAATTCATTGGGTGTTTTATTGGCATACAATTATGCATTGATGAAGACACCGTCGTTGGGGACATCATTTGGTTGATTCGTACACACAATTGACAGAGGGTACCTCAATTAAAACTGTGGTCGAAATCCTCTTTTTTAACGGAAACAAATGGACATAACGTTAAAACAACGCAACTGCAGATACACGTGGACCTGTCGGGGGACTCCTTTTCCTTTACACTGTGCTAGTAAGCCACGTCAAAACATCCATCAATCAAATCGAAAATTAAATATGGTTAGGTGTGGCAACATTTTACATTAATGTATGCAATTTGGGAGGATGCTTCTCCCCGTCAGGATGTTTAGTGATTTTTTTCAATTCAGTCACCTCACATCAGTCTTGGGGCTTTTCGACTAAAATACACGATCTTGTTGCGGTATGGTCATCGGCTGCACAGCAAAACACATAAACGAGATATGTCCGATCACATGTGATCGCCCAGAAGCGGCCCCTGTCCTATTCTCGCGCAACCTAGGTACATATATGACTATTTCCGGTCTTAAATATAATTCAAGGTGCAATTCAGCTGCTTGAATTGGGCTACCCCTATGGCTCAATATGGTGCACATACATTAATACAGCTTAGCGTATTTGAAAAATCTACGTTCAAACATATTGTATACCTCCCTCCAAAAAAAAATATATATATATACATGGGGTTGTGCCCTAAATGATTCATAATTTTTTCAAATGCAAAATTGCGTTGTTTCAAATCAGTTAATTATCATTTTGATACAGTTAACTGTGCGTAAATTCACAGGTGCAAACATATGTATGCAACATCAAATGTTAACACCGACGGTATGTGCAGAGGTCGTATTAATTTCTCTGGTGTGATCATTCATTGTTTACACTCCTGCTTGTTTCATTGGGATGGACCCAATTATCAACTGGGAGCTGCTTGTATAAATGCACACACTTAGTGTACATATATGGTAACCCATGGTCCAAGCACTCAAATCAGCAACAACTGAAACTGAACTTGCTCCACATGTAAGTCCATAGTCCAATGACAAAGTACTGGAGCATAGCTGGACAAGACCAGAACTAAAGCAGCTCATTTATGAGTAATACAGGTTCAGCCGTTCATTCGCCAGGGTGCCACTTGCGAGGAATGGCAGTACCGTCCTAGCGAAGTTCATTTGGCTTGTGTCAAGAGGGTAGCATTATAGCCTAAAAGCACAACTAATAAAACGGTTTATGCGAGAAACCGTGGAGTTGCAGGTACATGCAGCAGACCATACATGAGAGTGGCAGGTCCATGAATGAGAGCGAACAGGGAATTGTAGGTCCATGCAACCAGGGAGGTGGAATTGTTGGCCCATTCGTGAGATCAACCGTGGAGTCACGGGTCCATGAGTGAAAGCAAGCACGGAGTTGTAGGTCAATGCATGAGAGCTGCAGGTCCACTAAAGTAAACATTTATTCATTAATAGATCCCTGGAATCGACGAGCTACCATCTCACCTAAGGAAACTATATATATATATATATATATATATATATATATATATATATATATATATATATATATATATATATATATATATATATATATATATATATATATATATATATATATATATATACATATATATAGATAGATAGATAGATAGATCAGCCATTTAGTAAAATGTGATATGGGACTATAGTAGGGTAGTCAGTTGCTTTCCGGGAGGAGATATTTGGTGGGCTGGGCAATCATTCCACATGCAGGTGCTACTCCACACAAGACCAGTGGTAGCTCCGGAGAGGGAACCATGAAAGAGGCAGAAAATCCAAGTATGCAGCTTTGCCTGTCAAACTGTACACACTTCATATTAGTTATCTGTCTCAATGAATGGCCAAAGGGACCCAAAGCCTTATTCTTCACCAGCTGAAATCTATCAACCGCGGGTGACGGAGTGGTGGGAGCTGTTGAAATGAACAGAGAGAAAACCAATCCCCAACAGTACATAGGGCCGACATACGGATAACTTCAATTTGTACTTTGTGAATGAAACAACTTGTTTTTTTTGTTGTTTTTTTTTTAATCCAAAAACACACACACTGCAAAATCCCTATCATTTTTGCGTATGGTTTCTCACATATTCAATGGTGGTTGACGCAGTTGACAGGTCCATTCAATGTGGTTATTGTCGACATAAAATATTTGCTGTGTGATTTTGTTCACTTAGTGACACAGGTTGTACATCTACTGACTTAATTTCGTGATGAAGTGTGGACGTTATGTTACCAATTCATAATCTGCTACAAAATTATATTTGCTATTGCTGGTCGACACACCCCACAAGGCTGGGTTTTTTTCTCAGCTGATCCTCATGTACGGTGCTACAAGGCGTGTAGATGATCAGCTTCATAATGTTTGGTTAGCCGAGAGTTTGAAGGCAGCGCCGCAAAATTATTGGAACTGAAAAAACGATTAACCTCCTCTGGAGGAACAATATTTGATTGCGCAAACCGACGGCCAAATGGTTAGGCCTACTTCATAAAGTTACACAATCACATGACAACACTTTGTAGCACAACTTCAATCACAGAAACTGTGGTTTTTTGTTAAATAAACGAGGCATCAAAAAAAAATCGTTCTTACCGAAATACACTTGAGCTAAAATTCCCAGTATGCTTCCCAAGTCAATGCGAGGTAGTTGTATATGCTAATGTTTGCTTGCCTCCAGGGACGTACAACAGCAGCTGTCTGTTAGGGCCTTAAATGTGTATTTATGATAATGAGCTGCTCTTTTATGCTGTGTTCACACTGCGGTATTTTTCCTTTCGGAATTAGCATTCGGACTTTAGCACTTCCGAAAGACATGCGAAAGTTCCGTTCAGACTGTTACCTGATTACCGATTAAAATGCGGTTTGATCGTCCACACTGTCATGTGTGCTTTCCTGAATTGGCGGGTTCGCACATGCGCAGATCTTTCGTTGTCACTGTAAACAAAGCGGACGAATAGTTATGGTCCTTCACAGAGATGTTTTTCGAGCAGTTGTTCTAAGTCTTATGTTTAATTACATATGGCAAAGGTTTGCTCGTGCGTAAATCCCATTATTTACAAGGGCGTCTATAGTAAAACTTGTGTGTTGCTTGTTTACAAACCGAGAGGAAGTGACTGGATCTGGGTCGGCATATGTGCGCATGCGTCGAGTTCTACATATGGGAAAACTTGCGGATGTCGCGTTCAGACACGCTCAGAAACTTCCGAATGTGGATGCTACCGGTAAACATTCGGTAAAAAACCACCTCCCCTAACAGGTTTTCCTTTCGGAAGTAGATTTCGCATTCTATACGCATCTAGGAAAAATAATAATTATGTAGTGTGAACTGCACTTTCGGATGACTTTCGAATTAAATGCGGTAATTTTAAGCAGTGTGAACAGGGCTTTAGACAGGATATACATATTAACCGAAGCACTTGGCAGACTCCCTGTACCTAACAATCCTCATGGATTGAATTTTATTCGTGGAAAAAAAATATAATATTCTTTACAATAGGATGTAAGGATTCCAAGTTTGACTTAAATTTTGATTTCATGGATGTTATAGCTGTTTGTTTTGATATGGAAAGGTCACTGGATTCATTGAGTGTGTGCCAGGTCGCTGAGTTGTCCTGTTTTTTTATTTGTCATTGAGCCTTGATCAGTGAACAATGGAGTGGTCTGACGTGGAAACCTACATACATGCACAGTAGTAAACAACGGGAAAGTTCTGATTTTTGTCTAAAATAATCACAGAGAAGTATGATGTGTGATTTATTAGGAAACTGTAGAATACTGGTTAGAGTTGTCAGCCTTGGTATATAAAGCAGCTCCCTTCATGATTGGGGAGGGGGATTCTGATATATATGACAAAAGCTGTGTGTCTTCAAGCCAGTGGGACTGTGAGCCATTGCTATTGCCAAGGAGATACTCATTCATACATTGTACCTGTGGAGTGTGAACAGTGCCTTTGAGTGGACTGGTATTCATTTACCTATTTTGCACTGATTTTTTATTTTCAAGGTAGTTTTATTGTTAAAGTTATCTCATCAATTTTCTATAGACTATACATTTTTGTTTTGGACTAACAATAAGCTAAATCCAATGTTCACACATTTTGGGTCCTTTTGAGTTAAAAAGACCACATTTACTAAACTATACAAACAAACAATTCCACATACTGTAGGTACGCGCCGTTTGTTGCAAAATTAGGAATTAAGATTCAAAGTTGCGAGGAATTATTTCAGCATTTGCAAAGGCATATACTATTATACACAACCCTCACAGTGCTAAATGTTACCAATTAGCTCACAAAGCTGGACATTTTAGTGAAGTGTTGAAATCTGCGGAAAATGTCGTTTGAAAAATGTATAAATAAGTGGAAAGTACTTCCCATTCAATGAGCCCTGTCAGGTGCAATTTTAAAATGTTCTGGTGCATGTAATCACATAACGTTGACAAGACAAGTGCTAGCCAATCACGCACCGCGTTACAACGGGCAGCAGCGCAAACTAATCTCTCAAACAATGTACAGCACCCATGGCTTCTCAATCTTTACCTACGTCGTGTTCTGACACTCAGCGTGGAGCCTCACCCGAGGCCCAAACTACGGACTGCGGGCATCAGTGACTTCCTCATGTTTTCTATCGACTTTGACGAAAGGGTAGAACTGAGAAATAGCAACCATACGATATTTGAGATTGCTTTTCTTTGTCAAAAGATTTGCTTGATACATGCAAATTCCAAAGCCTTGTCAAATCCCCATGGTCTTTCAAATTCACCACTGACATGAGGGAGATTTAAGCTGTCATTTCGTTGTGGCGTACAGAGCACACATCCGTGGGCAATACTGATTGGGATTTTTTCATGTGACATAAAGTTGGCCGGGACGTTCAATCAAACCGCAAGAGGTCACTATATTGACAGTGATTGTAATTAATGCGCACTTCCATGTGTACATTCGGCGTTATATATCACAGGCGGGCGCCCTAAGACGGCACTTAATAGAATGAGACACGTTAGGCCAGATATTTGCATTAACACATCCAGGGTCAATGTTACCATGGGCAAAGGTTTAATGGGTCCCATTGGGAAAGAATTATGAGCTCTTGATGTCTCTTGTTGTCACGCTGTCGGCGAGTTTGACTCACGAAGGCTGAGGTCTTAAGGTTGATCGCTGATCCCTAAAGGGCGTTTGGTTTACAGGTTATACTGTGGTCATAAAGACAGCCCTCTCACGGACATGTCTGGCATGCAGGGATCGACAGGCGGCTGTCCTTCCGGTCATCACACACGTGAATTGTCAGTGTCTCAATGCATATATTGCCGGACTATCCGGCCTGGTTTGACAGACAATGCCAACTTCATTCTCGGTGCAGTATAAAAACAAAAGCAGTCTCGTATGAAATAAAGATTGTAAAGTTTCAATATTGATCTTAGTTGCGGGAGGGCAACTTGACGAATGGCAAGTTGATTTATTTGGAAAAAAAAGCTCTCTTTTTCTCAGAACCGCCAGCATACCTGCATAAACATAATTGAAAGATTGGTTCAGCCCTTAGGACTCACTTTGTCATATTCGTATGCTATTTCCCATTGGAATCTTCACAAGATTATTTAACACAAGTTTTACTGTCCACTGTCACAATGGTGCAAATTTCTCCGTTCTTTATACCCGTTATTCCATATTCATCCTATTTATTTATACATGGTAAGATGTAGCCAATCAGTTTTGTATACCTGATCAGCCATTTAGCCCGTTTTCTGGATCAGGAAAATTTTATTTTTCCAGTTCCCTGCATATATTAGGCTATAAACATAAGAAAATATCGAGTTAACAGTTTACTGGTCCATAGTAAGCGGCCGATACAGCCGCTAAGCAAAAAACAAACCGGAATTCTGAAAATGACTGAACAGCTGCCAGCCTAGCCACTTACAGGCCAATGGCCAGTGCTGAGCTATCCCTAGCTGGGGGTGAATTATTTTACAGATAGGTACATTCGGTTACTTTTAGCAGTTCGGCCCAATATGCACTTCTGTCCGGTGTTGCGAAAAGCTGGTCCGGGCAGCCAGATTGGACAGTCATGTAAAAGGTGTATAAGTTCTCTAAAAATTTGGTCAGTTTCTTTGTTTGCAGACACACGGCCTTTTAATTAAATTCCTCATTGTTTTTTGATGTTGTAAGGCAGAATATCACGTACAAAATTATAGGACGTAGATTTATATAAGCTTATGACACCAGTTCGTGTATGATCTAAACTCAACGTTGTAAATTTGCATAGGAAGCAATATGCATGGCTAGTAACTGTTGCGATACCTGCATGTTGCCAATTCAATTATTGGCAAGTTTCTTGTATACTGGCTACCTCGATGATTCCATTGTGTATTGCGCATTAATAGATGAGCACAAACGATGAACATATCTTGGAGACCGACCTTATTACAGCAAGAGACTGCTACGTGTCAATACCATAGTTAAAAATCAGTCCAAGTCAATAACCGTCCAAATTTTTTAACCAGCCCATCAACATGGACATCGCCAGATATATCATAGTATCAGCAAGACTTGAATATCCACCGATCAATACATTATTGATTGAGTGTCCAAGGATGATCAGATGTCATATTAATTACATTAAAACAATGAATTCGCTTCTATTTACGACATAAAAAATGTCATGGAAAAGAGAAGCGGACCAGTTTTAACAATGCTAAAGAAATTGCACAAAAAATATCAGCAGACAAAAACCATCCACAATAAAAACCCGCCAGTCATCAAACGAGCAAAGTCGAAAGTACAAACAGAGGTAGGGTAGCACTTTAAGTCTACAAAATGCTAGCAACTCTCAACTTTGTGACATATATTGCATCAGACAAGCATTGTACGAAATATCAGCCACACTTGTTACCTGTGTGTATTTACTACATCATTTAAATAAAATCTCAAATCTGCCTAATCTAAATGATCAATTTTCATTTTGACCAAGGAACGCCAAAAACGATTGCTTTAATTTCATTTTCGAATAGCTCTGTTTAAGTAATACAAAGTCAACCCAAAATTCTGTATGATACAATCAAGCGCCCAAACATTTGACCCTGCGGAGCTCCACTCTGTTCTCTAAATGGAGCTTGTATCACATTTGTCTTTTTCTACATGTGTGAGCAAATTATGTGACCTATTCTATGATAAGAGTCCTACCTTTACGTTTTTGGCTATTTTGTCACAGCACACACACGAATGCTTGCAAACGATTTTTTTTGGGGGGGGGGGGGTATATGTTTTTAACTGTAAAGTTTATGCATGCATTCATTATAATCCCATCAAATGTACGCTGGTTTGGTTTCTTCAGCATTTTACTCCTTCTTGGGTTTTAGTGCCTTACGTGTCCAGTTGCAAGGCTAGGGTCTTTCAGCCTCGTGGGTGAAAGACAGAGCACTAGGCCTGTACCATGCTCTTTTAGGACATCCATTTGGACATATCTTCACCTTTTGCCTTACAATCGTCCCCAGGCGTCCGCTACAGGTGATTTATCACTTTTGCGCGCTCGCATAGGTCCTCGTCGACTGGTATCGCCTGCCAAGCTTCCGAAAAATATTTTTACGAACGTCACAGAGAGGGCCTTCGTGAACAATATTGACTTAGTCAACAGCTCTTCTAAGCGATGTCTCTATGCTCATTGCTTAGAGTAAAGTGGGACAAGCCATTGGCAGCCCAACAACCTGACCGTTCAAGAGTAAACTTCAAAATGTGACATGTCCATCCTCGAATTCTAGTTTACACAGTGTACAAGGATTCTAATTGAAACTCATTAATCACGTTGCCTTCTCTCAAACAATGCCTGAACTGCATAGGAATGAGATGTAACCGTCATCGTGGTTATAACAACTTGTGCAAATTGGGACACGCATCAATATTAAACTTTTCTACGGGTCATTCGCTGAGGAATTATTGCTCCAATAACAGAGTACCGTTGGCTGCCGATGAAAAATATGTTATTGGCCGACCCAACGATCTTTCAATTCATTTTCTAGTAGGCTGCCTTAGGGTATTTTCTTACTTTTCTGTATTTGTACAAAAAAAATACTTCGTGAGGTATGAAAAATAGTGATGTTTATGACAATGGGCAGCTTTTATTGCACAATTGATTTGTCAATTTGAAATGTTGCCATATTCTCAAAGTTACATCGAGCTATTTACTCTTTCGTGTGAGCCAGGGTGCATACTTTGCTCCATCGATTATAATCATATCTTTCTAAATCTATATTGTCGGCAATCATCATTTAAACGTCTGCACGAGAATAATTTCATGTACGTTACGTGATCAACTGTGCTCAAAATGAATAATTTGTCAAAAGGCTAGCCACTCTCGCAGCTAGTGATGCCAAGTATAGAAACAGATGAGCACTTCTGCACAGCAAGAGGGGCAATGGGCTAGAGAGATCTAATAAGCCCGGTCGCTGTCTCAACATGGCTAGTCACATGCAGATGTAGTCTATTGGTTTTTCAAAATGGTGACAGCACCCTCCCCCCACCCCATTAGATAATTTAAGTTGTCCTGGTAAGAAGAAACTTACGTTGCTTTGTTTCCCCGTCCCGGGCCCTGTTCTTAACTGATTGAGACCAGACAATCTATTGATATAGAAATACCAGCAAACCTTGCAATACGCCCAGCCCTCACCCAGAACATTTTTTTAAGGTCCAAGGTTGCGTATGGTATATTCCCACGGCAGGTGACAACAAGTTGTATTTGATAATGTGAGGCATGCACGGATTAGAGTTCTCACTGCGAATGCTCCTCACCTATGGTTATGGGCATATCGAGCCAAAAGTCAGGAGCAGCAACAGATTGTTCATAATGGTATGTTCAAAACTAAAACTTACGATAAGACGATTAAATAAATGTATTTCTGCAAAAGCAGGAAGCTTTCGCTATAGGTTCATTGCAATTGCACACCGAAATTCTACACACGAGGAAGGCACACCTGTAGGGCAAAATGATAATGATTATACCTACCTTCAGCGGCAAAAACACAAAGACGCGAGAATGTGAAATTATCTGATTACAAATAACGCGTTAGAGCACAAGTCAGGCTTTTTATTGGGATAAGAAAAAGGCATCCAAGCTTGTTTCAACAATTATTTGCATTTTTATGAAGCAATACTATAGAGAATCAAAGATCCCTAAACCGAGCAAAGATAGAAAAAGGAAACTTAAAATAGGAAAGGAAAGGAAATTTTACAGTGTACAAAATATATGTTTATTGAGTAGTGGATATTTCAGCGACTACATTTGTTCCATGGATCAACTTTTAAGAATGTTTCCGATTGGGTGAAATGGAAATTAAAGCCTAACCAGTGCAGTCTGGCAGTGTTTATATTTGAACCTGCGCAGAAGCGCTGTGCGTGGACAAGCTTTAAAGGAGGTAAACACCCCAGGCTATCTCACTGCTGACAGTAACGCCAAGATGTTTGTGGTTGTTTGCTTCAGGAATAGCTAACTGACATAGATTGACTGGAGGGTGATATGCTTTGGATATTCTGGCTAAGAAAACAACAGATAAAAACTTAACAGCAGGTTTCCTGCCAGTCATGAATCACGGATATTCGAGTTTTTAGAAGATTCTATGGGATTTTGAATAATTGCTAGCGGGCTGGTGTCGTCGGCAAAGAGTCTGACATCACAACTAATATTATCTAAAAGGTCATTTACATAAACCAAGAAGATAATAGGGCCAAGTATGGATCTCTGTGTAACACCAGTTTCATTTGACAACAGCTGGGCAGCCAAGTTATGAATCACTACACGTGGGCGGTGGATGAATAAGTAACGCCCAATTCGTTCGACAAGGTGATAAGGTACATGTATACATAAGTGGTTTACTTTAAAGAGGAGACAATGACGCTAAACCTTGTTGAATCACTTGGCCACCTCCAGGAAGACCACACTGGCTTCTTTGAAGTGCCCCAGTGATTGTTGATATTGTGAATGGCATAGAGATGTTAATTAACCCTGGCATCATCGGTCTAGAAACCAACGTGGTTTTTTTTCTTTTTTTTTTTTTTCATTTTTCTTTAGGTGAGGAGGTACGTAATTTACTGTAACATGCTCAAAAAGAGCATTGAAAAAACACTCTTTAAATCTTTGAAGACAGTGCACAAAAAGAAACAGGAAGGAAATTTTAATTTTAATTGTTTGCTGGAGTTTTCGATAAGGGACATATATTAAATCTCTTCGGAGAGTCAGAGAATTGAGAAAAACTGGGGGAAAGCTTAAAAATGTTTGGTAATAGAATTCCAGATAAAGATCGCTGTACACTTGAGGAACGTGTTTGCCAGGACAACGAAAGCAATTTACCGACGCTCTTTTCGTCAAAAGTACTCACTTGGTAACGTGCATCAATTTGGAAAGTGAACCGGGCAGTGGTGGGGCATTTGGGTCAGTCCGTTTTGTATATTAGAAACATATCTGTTAGAGAAGTCCTATTTTTCGGAATTACTGGATATGACCTTATAGTCTTCACTGACAGGATTTATGTCTTCGATGTGGTTTTTAACAGCCTAAGCCAGATTTGAAGACTCGCCACTATTAGTTGGGGTTATCTTATTATCAATTTATTGTCGCAAATTAGAAAAAGAAAAAAAAGGACCAAAGGCCTGACAAGATTGAGTGCCTTACTTCGAGACTTGCTCTACAGATGAGAGAGCTTCTTGCTCTTAGCATAGACATCGAACCTGTAGGGACGAGGTCGGTTAGATTTATGCTTAAGCGCTGACAGGCAGGATTCCGATATATTGAAACGCCGTTTCTTGTTTCTTTTTCAGTGTTTGATCACGGGATTAACTATTTGATCAGAAGAACAAATAACTTTATTGTTATGAATAAATATATGATCAGATTAATAAATATTTAATCAGCAGACTAAATATTCAATCACATGATCAAATCAATTTGTTCAGATGTACATAAGTATTTGTTCACGTGATCAGATGTTGTATAATTTGTTCTTCTAATCAAATTGATATAATGAGAAGAACAAACTGATCAAATAAGAAGATCAAACATATTTGTTCAGAGGAACAAATAAAAGAATTTGCCCACGTTAACAAATGCATTTGTTGAGATGACTTAATCGGTTTTGATTTTCTGATCAAATAGAATAAGGTATATCCTGATATATTCACCTGAACAAATATATTTGTTCCGTGATCAAATCTATTTGATCTGCTGAATAAATACAAGTTTCTCCACAAGCAGAAATTAGTTGTTACCTCCTGTATGCTGCGCATCACTTCCTGTCATCGAATATTATTTGTTGCGCGGATCAAATACTGACGGAAGTGATTTGTTCCGAAATATAAATATTTGATCCGCGGAACACATCAGACAGGGAGTGTCAATTTAATGAAGTTGAGGGATATTTGTTGTGTTGATCAAATCGATTTATTCAGAGGAACAAATAGACGGTATTTAATCACATGAACAGATGCATTTGTTCTTCTGATCAAATACTGAATAAAAGAAGAAACGGCGTTCCATAATATATATATATATATATTTATACTGACATAATCCAACATTTTCATCAGGCCTGATGGTAACTCCCTCCAATGGGATGTGAGCATGAGAGCGTCGACTGTACGTCTCAAAAGATTAGACTGGTGTGTTACAGTTCCACTAACAAAATATAACATTCCAGGGGTGGTATCCCGAGCGACTTGAGAAGAATTGTTCAGTCTGTTGACGAATATATATATATATATATATATATATATATATATATATATATATATATATATATATATATATATATATATATATATATATATATATATATATATATATATATATATATATATATATATATATATATATATATCTGTGTGTGTGTGCGTGTGCTTGAAAATCTGTCCTTCCAAAGACGTCCACGTTTAAAACTGATGTGGTTTTCGACCAACTTACCCCCTATGCACCTTACTGTGGCAATTTGTGACTACGTGTGTACATATTGACCTCGGTAATATTTCTTGTTCCTGTGTAGTATTGGTTGTGTAAATGACCCTTCCATGAATCGCTTCGTACTTGCATTTTCTGGTAAATGCGATTTTTTACATAGTACCTTGAATGTATCATTTTGAGCGAAGTCAAAAAAGTTTTTATGGCATGTGAACTGAAAGAAAATGTGCATCACAAAAAACAAAAACAACATTTCTGAGAAATAGCGAGACAGAATGAAGTGCGTCAGAGAAAGCCATGAGTAACATTGCTGAGTACTTTGGCCAGTAGGGCCAATTAGGACGAGCCAGAAGTGTTCTTGAAAATGGCAGGTAATGATACAACTCCCAACAGTTTTCTTTCTGGAATTAAAGTTTCCTGTGGTTATTTATATATTATGTAACCGCAGCTGGTGCACGTTGACAACATTTAGCACCGAAAACATGTTCCTTCCCGACCACAGGGAACACGAAAAAAAAGAAAGTCAAGAAACAATAATAGATGTCGGCATCTAATAGAATGGATGCCTGCCATGACACAATGGAGCCCTGTATTATATTAGCGAACTAGCTTTATGAGCTCTTCCAATGAATTTGCCTGTATCAAAAATAACAGTACAGGCTGGTTGGGCATCATGTGTCTTAGCAGAAGGGAGGAAAATGAGGACGAACGAGCGTCAAACTGACTGGATGAAGATTTATGGGAAGGGGGTATGGATGGATGGGTGGAGAAACGTGTGTTAAGTCAAGCATGAGGCTTCCTCTCAACTTTGTGCGGTCATCATCACTAAAATGACCTCAATATAGCTTTCCCTGAAATGTAAATTATCCGGTGACTTACTCGGACGTTGGCTTGAGATAGCTTAATGCCTTAAATTTGCGGCTGGACTGTAAAATACATTATGCTTGGTTTCAACGCTACGAAGCATAGACATTTACTTCCTTTGCCACCCACAATATAATGTAAGACGGCGCCTGTCACTGCACGACCACTAAACGTTTCCCGCAAAGTCATCAGCAAAATAGGCTGCTCCAAACGCCTCGCCGTTGACATGGCTTTAATTCCATTGAGTTGCTCTACCAAATGTACGGCCTAATGGATTGATTAGAAAGGCTTTCTAGATAACCAAACTTTGGCGAAAACAAAATTCTCATAAACCAGTCTGTGTACACATGGCCACTTGATGGCAGCAATATTTGACAGAGATGGCATTGCTGTCATTTCGGACAACCTTGTGAGTAAGATGGAGGGATATTCAGATTGATAATTAAATATCAACTCAAACCAGCAGCCCTTTCAAACAACTCACCCACAAGTCTAATGCCGAAAATATGTTCACCAGTCGAAGTTTTCCCTGGCGTAAACTGAAGCACACGGAGAAATGAATGAGTGCCGTAAAAAAAAAAAGAATTTGTGTGCTGTATTGTGGAAATATTTTACTATCTACTGTTGTGACTAATTTAACAGTGTCTGTCATATTCAACGATTGTAACAAAGTACTGTGTCTTGTCCAACAAAACCGAATGCAGTAATACCAATGGGGCCATTTTTGTACATCCTGACTGTCGAAGGTAAAAACGACTGGGAATGTCGTCATCCAGCAGTCAAATTTATACATATCCGTCATTGCTTTTTGTCCTTTTTTTATTTTGACACATTTATTTTGGCACTAAATATGGTACAGTGTGGGCCAATCAAATGGTGAAACCTGGAAGATGCTCCCAAACAAAAGCAAAGCACACTTGCATCTACGAGTAATAACATTCTGCTCAGCTCCTTCCGCCACTCAGTGCTTTGACAAGTTGTGAAACAGCTTCAATCTCGGTTTGCACCAACAGCAAACTGGTCTCGCAACATACAGTTTCCCAGCATGATCAGTCGGTCAAACGTGCTGGACAAAATCTTTGCCTTACATAAATATGCAATATCCGTAAGTATCCACAAGAGGAGCATATAATGTCGATGATGTGGCAGTAAATAAGGCATGGGTATACATATTCAACAATGCCATGCGCTCTGCACCCTCCCCCTCCCCGCCCACATGTGGTTGCGAATGACAACAAAAATCGTGCAGTTATGAATCATGATAATGCCGGGCTGACGTCCCCCGGACAAACTCCGCCATTCAAGTACTAGCATGTACATGTATACAGTTCTGGACAAACTGTCGGCTTACCTCTGTACGCATTGGATTCATTCTGGGCATGCTATGGAAAACTGTTGGCATCCTCTGCAATTTAGTACTGAGATACCATTCTAGCTACGTCGAGTGCACTACTGTACATTTAACACATGTCTCTGAGCAGATATTGCTGTGTGTGTTTATTCCCTGTTTATATATTGAGTGTACCAAACTCCACAGCTTTAAACTGCTTTACAATATTTTGCTTTTATAGACTCTTTCTACAAAACTTATGTCTGTTTTGTTGCTCCAAATGTTTTCCAGATTGGAGTAAACAAACAAACAGAAAAAAAAAACAAACTTTCCCTTGAGATGAAATTAGGAAAAACGATAATCGTGAGTAGATGACCTATTGAATTTAACTCTATTTTCAATGAGTTTTTTTGAGCTGACTGACAACTTAGCGTTGCTCCGCCAGTTAGGCATGGAACTTAACTTTTAGTTTACTTCTCTCTCTCTCTCTCTCTCTCTCTCTCTCTCTCTCTCTCTCTCTCTCTCTCTTTTATTTATATTTTCCTGCTTTGCGTCTGATTTTGTCCCTGTTGATCTGTACTTATGTGACTTATTTTAGGGAGATTGTGACGAATCACTTGGTAGGGTACTTTTCTGAGAATGAAGTAATATTCCCTCATCATACTGCAGCCATATCTTGCATGCACAGTGATTACCTTGTGGCACAGGTCACAGAGGAAACCATTAAAACAGATCAGGCTTAGAGCCCTGAGTAGTATGTGAAGCCCAAGACAACTTCATAGTTACACAAGATACGCTAAACAGCTATCTCTTCATGGACCGGCAAGACGTGAATGACAATTTTCAGTATCAACTAAAGCCATGGCGGCCGGCAGCCCTCGTCAACTAACAACATAAAGCAGAAAAGGGTGAATGAATCACCTTATGCTTCTGACAACTAGAAAAAACAGGGCGGAAGGGGACCAGTGAATATATACGTAAATGATGAATATAGGCTTTGCCTAGCTAATACTGCTTTCCCTGGGAGCGTGGTGAACAGCACTCGGAAGACTGAAAGAAAGACATTATCTCTTTCAGACAATCTCTACCCTGTAATTCTATAATTGAAATGTTAAAGAAATAAGGCTGGAGATTATGGCAATATTTTAGATTCATGGACAACGTGGCTGATTTCCATAGGGAGTTGGGTGAGGATCCGTGCTCAAAAAAAAAGAGGTATTTAAAGTGCAAACGAAAAGCGGGCGTTCGAGGAAAGTCATAACTCGAGTTCTATCTCACGGCAATGTTCGTATGATGCGAGCGCAGAGGTCAGCTCCGAGGGCTCTCTGCAAAGAAAAACGAAAGACTTTACCTTGCTTTCTGGAACCATCGAACGTATTTTTGTCAATCCGACGTCATTTATTGTGATCATTTGCTCGCCCTGTATGTCAGAGTCTATGACAGTCTAGTCAGACTATGTTCAGCATTAATCATCATTACAGCTCGGAATGTTCATTTATATCTCTATATGGATCCCAGATTTATTTTCAACCAGTCATTGTTCGCTTTAGTCACTAAAGCGAATCCTGTACAAATACTCGAATTATTACAGCCCATTTTAAAGCCACTTTTTCATGTTGTGTGCCTCAAAACATGAAGAACTACGGTTAGTTTGTATGATAGCTATATCCTTGAAAAAGTATGTATCAATGAATCTGCAACAGCATTTATCCTTACAGAATGAAGCATGAAATCCACCTCTACTTATTATTTATTCTACGCTCTCTTATTATGTTCAATTCATCAATTTACTGTGTACTGGAGACTATTTTAGTTATATTCAGTTCTCCTAGTTATCATTCATTTGTGGTAGTTTTATTAATATTCGCTAAGTGTTTAAACCAAACTTGAAGTAATATAATGAACATGAAAATAATATCTGCGTCACATCACATATATTTTTTAATAACCATGATACACTTAGGCCTATACTCCATTCATCGAACAAGCTTAAAAAGTTATTTGGATATTATACGAAGTAAATCTCGTGGTGTTATTTTATCATGAACATGTTGAGAAATATTAATACATTCAACAGTTTAAAAAACCTAGAAAAAAAGGCTCTGCAAATGAGAATAATCATTGGTCGGAAATCTTTGAACAAATGTATCAGCTACTTTCTCAACTTGGTAGAAAATAGACTTCTTCACGAAAATGATGTCAATTAGGCTCTGGCGCTTCATGCTCTAGGCGTCCAGGCAAACTTAGCGCGTCCAGGCAAGCTAAGCTCGCCGAGACGCCGTTAAGTATCTCAAAACTGTGTACCACCCTTAAAACTTCGTGCCTTCTTTAAGGGCGTGATATCTTCCAGACGCGTTTACCATTATTCCTTTCAGGGCCGCTACGATTATCGTAAAGGGGTATTCCAGACAGGTTTAGCCCAGCCCGAGGAGTCGTGCGGGAGGCTCCCGGTCCCCAGAAAACGTGACCAAGGCTGCACCTCAGAGTATATAGAATGTTTACATGTATCCCTGAACTAGGTGATCTAAAAACTTATACATATTAAACATTTAGATGTAATTCCTATATCTGCTGGTACGGTTTTACATGTGTTGACCCAATTAACGTATGGACCAAATCACAGTATTAAATTTATGACAATAAGGGGTATTTAAACGTGGAAATGCTGCAAATCTTGAAGCGTATTCCAAATATACATGCTATTCAAACTTCTGCATGTGAGATTGTAATATTGGTGCGTCAATAAAAAACTAAGTAAGAGCATAGCAATTTAAATGTTTGATTTTCTTTAGAAGTGTTTCAGGCGACAGTTCATTTTGAATGGCCACTTTTGTTTCCTCAATAAAGGGCTTTCCGATTAACAACATCAAGGTTGCCATATTTAAAGTTATGCTTATTAAGGTAGTTTAAAGTTCAAATCCTCCATATCGGTACATATGTGGCAGATATATGTCATTTCAATTTCTATATATAATATTATGTTTAATTTATTAACAAGGGCATACCCAAAGATCAATGAACAAATATTTTTACAATGGAAATTATGGTAATAAGGCAGACATACAGATATATTTGCTGTGAAGGAAATCTTTTTACCAGTTTGCACTTGCAGTAAATCCGTGATGATTAGAAAAACACAATAAGAGATAATTTAAGGATTGGAGCAAAATTAATGTTTATCAATGGACTGTTTACAGACGTTACGGACTTCTTGCAAGACTAATACTAAATGTAAAAAAAATAACTTGAACGGAATGTATAGATGGGATGTATTAAGATAATATGCCACAAGTCAGCAGTTCGCGTTAATGTGGGTTGGATCCTTAGCTGTTGACTGTGTCTTAATTCCAGGGGGAAAGGACAAAGTTATTGTTGTTACCCGCACTTTGATTATTTTTAAATATACACAGCTTAAGACAAGTGACAGATCAAAGTGCGCAACCATACAATATTACAGTATGTTCACGGAGCAGCAAGAGAGTATTCCTTGCTTATTTTTTAATGTGATGTTGGCAGCATAAAGCCCTGGAATCAGCAGGCTTCTATAAACTCTATCTATCCTCAGCTGGCTCATAACAAACAAACAGACCGCCACTCATGCCTTTTTTACATTACAGGTACCGTGGCTACTTTTTCAGTTGCTATGCATTACTGACATAATCAAGACAAGATACACCCCGTGGCCTCTTCACAATCCCTCGCCTACTGCCAATTGTACCATTGTGCATCAATAATTAAGTAAGGTGGCGCTTTTTGTCAATTTTAGAACTGCTCCTTGGCACACCTGGGATTTAACTAATAGTAAAGCTTAAAGGCCTGTGCCGTGTTTACAGAATATCTTGTCAATTATAAGATGCGTGAAGGGCTCACCCTCCTAATACCGACTGGTTCATATAGCCCCCGCTGTGTACACTACTTGTGGCTTTTCGTCCCGACAATCCCGTGAAAGCTTTTGGTGATACACGCAGTTATGAAAGTAGTACCTTGATTAGTTTTTTTGAAAAGTATCCACTGTGTCTCTTTAAACCGTCTTCATTTCGTCTCCGTGTCTATGAAAGATAAATACGGTTTGACGAAAAGCACCATAACACGACTGACAGAGTTTACATACAGACAGCCTTACCCTGTCATATACCATGTCGACGCTAAACGGTAGTGACATTAGCTCTTGAAGCTGTTGATATTTTAATTACCGCTTGACAGTTACAGCCACATCTATCAACAAACGTTGCGATATTAGGTAACAACATTTTTGGATTAAAGAACATGATGTATTTACATGTATGTACCTCTTACAAGTCAAACAGATGTCTTTATCTGATGCCAATGTAGCATATACAGAAAAACTGTAGCTAAAAAAATGTTTGTTGCTAATTCTGGCTTTACCGTTGTCCCAACTCAGTATTTGATGCAATCCTCATCTAAGGGACTAAAGGAAGAAATACAGATCTTTTTATGTGCATAATTGTAAGAAATATAGTTTTATTGCATAATAAAATGTGCAATTTCTCCATTTGTTCTTTTGAATTTTTTGAAATTTTAACGATTTAAAATGCATGATATACAGGTGCAAAATAGCAGCTTGGAAATAAATGGTGTATTCAACTTATATCAAAGTTGATTATAAATATAATGCCTCTGCATATAGTCTTATTGAGTGTTGTTAATGTCCATTTGCAAGTTCATCACAGAGTGCAGCGTGCAATATGTTCATCTTGCACAGCAATATATGATAGTAGTATCTTCTTTTGACTTAATATGTTTCATTTCGATTATGCAATATAAATATTTGCTTTACGGGGATGAATACATCTGAAAGACATCGGGTGTTGACGACCTTAAGCGACATACACAGGGAGCAAACTTAAGATCCCTTTAGTAATAAATTAGTTACTTCTTTTGGTATGACAATAAAAGTTAGAAAATTTCTTTGAAAGAAAGCTATTCTAAATTTGTGTTATACATTTTCCTACCCGTAGCTGCCTTATTGTAACACTGTATGGGGCAACACATATGATACTACTCTTAAAAAGTTGAATGTGTTACAAAGGAGTATTATTCGCCTGATTACCTTTTCTCATTATAGAACATCAATGCAAGCATTACTTAAACTATTACATATACTATCACTACTGCAAAGTAACATTGTTTAAAACAGGAATATTTGTGTATAGCTATACAAAAGGAAAATGTCCCGAAGCGTGTGTAAATTTATTTGTTAACAGTGGTGTCATCCATAACCATTTTACCAGACAACTTCAAAGATCTTCATGTTTTTCGACGTCGAACTACTGTTAGGCAATTTTGTATTTAATATCATGGCGTTCAAGTCTGGAACAAGATCCCACATCTTATAAAGCACAAAAGTTATTCTGCCTTCAAAGAGCAATTTCAGGTGTGTGTTTATGATAACTGATTTTCACTTTGAATTTGACCTGTAATCTTGTTCCCTGAACACATTGTATGTTCCATACATGTATATATATTCTGGCTATAGATAAATGAGTCCTGTTTTGTGCATGTTTTATCTGGTTTGTATATCTATTACTGTCATCTGCGCATTAATAGAGACCATTCTCATAGACCAATATAATACAAATTCATATAGCTTTCTAGTGGAGTAAATGTACATATTAGTATTTGTCTCAAGGGAGGACCTATAAGCATTCTGTGCTTCTCTCCTCCTGCCAATGTTATTTTACCATTGTATCCCAATACTTCTTTATGTATTTTGATTGGCGAATAAACAATAAGTTCCCCAATTAATTAAAGACAAGTGGCCCTATTTCAACATGTTACCCTTTACGCAGGTTCAGTCAAAATGATATTTTCTCATGAGCGACGATTGGACAACCGAACACTCTCACCCTGAATAGAAGTCATCATGCCTCTATAAAAAAACCTACTTCCCTTGACTAACTCCATACCCGACTCTTGAAAATCGTAGAGGTTTTCACACGTCTACTTACCTGTATGTTCAATATTACATGATAGATACACCATACACTCTTCTGCTTGGTGGCAGCATCTGCTTCATGAAAAGCATGACACTTTCACCAATGAATGGAGTAGATAGTGTTGAATCCTCTTATGTCTCAACATGTAGCAGTCTCCTGTGTGCCGTACAATCTGGCAACTCCTGCTCCGTTTGGTTTCAATATGTCATGACGCTAACACTGGTATGGCACATTTCTTAGATAAAGTACAATATGACAAATATAATATATGTTAATAGAGCACTCTTTCTAGATTTAAAGGTGGCCATTGGTACCGGGGCTTATCGGATTTTCTGACTGACAGACTCTTACTGGATATCTATGGCATGGATAGCCCGGAACTTGACTGCTTGGATCATATCTTATTGAGTAGGAAAAGGTAGCCCAAGTTGATAGTTAATAGGGAACGCCTCTTCCTAATGTTATGGAAAAGGGGAATTCAAGGAAAAGCATGGCGTTTGACAAAACTACTTTATGACAAAGTGGAAAGTAAGGTAATATTTGGCCCCCTAGAAAGTTCATGGTTTGATGTATTTAACGGGGTAAAGCAAGGATGCATTCTGTCTCCTGCGCTTTTTTCTCTAGTAATGTTAGATATGGTTGATATGTTTGAAGGAAAAAATCTTGGGGTGCCCTCTGGAGACGGACATATCCCGTGCCTTTTATATGCCGACGATATTGTAATAACTGTAGACTGTGAAGACCAATTAATTTTTATGCTAAATATTTCACATGTTTTTGTAGACAATTGGGGAGTGACGTTTAATGCCAACAAATCTAAAGTCATGGTAGTGGGTAAGCGTGTAGATTTTTCAAAAAAATGGAAATTTGGAGATGTATATATATCTGAATGCAAATCGTATAAATATTTGAGCATTTTGATCTCGAATTCTTTAACAGACACGGCACACGTGAAAGATATAGTAGCAACAGACGGTTCTCGTTCACGAGGCTACTTATGCAGCATACTGTCTGCTCATGATAATGTTAACCGTATTGGCTTCGGAAATAGCATATAGAAAAGTATTATTCTTCCGTCACTTACTCATGGCGGTGCAGTGTGGTAATGCAACACTAAAGAGTCTGAGCCTTCTCTAAAGTCCATTCAATACACCATGGCCAAAGCAATACTTCAGGTCAACTCTTCACCTGCAGCAGTAGCTACCCTTGGTGAACTAGGATGGCTCCCCCTAAAACTGATTCTGGATTGCATTAGGATAAAATCACAGGATGAAATTTGAGATGCCAGACACAAGGCTATGTAAGCAAAAATTTTGACACTCTTTGGCAAAGAAATTATGACATACCTGCAAAGATTTGGCCATATGTTGACAAAATTCAGAAGGATTTTAATAACGTAGCTATAGACCATGCTTTGGAATCCAGGAATCCAGAATGGCTGGGATGCTTTTTAAAATTATCGTTAGAAGCATATAAATTAAACTTTTTCCAGGAAATAGACTTAAAAAAGTCTTTAAGATGGCATCAAATGTTTAAAAGGTCCTCTTTCGGTGAAATTTATCTGTTTAAGGTAAATAAATTTGCCGGTGCACGATTAAAATAATTGGCCCGCACTGGGTGTCTGGGTGTCGGGGAAGATGTGAAAAGATGGGGTTTATCAGAGGGAAGATGTCCTTTATGTGAAGATAATAGAGAAGATTTATTACATTTTCTATTTTTCTTCCCAGTATTAAATGATATCAGGTTACAGGCATATAGAAATTTGGAAGTCAACTCTCTGAATGAGAATTGTAAACAGACGTGGCAGCGTTTTTCCGCCTCCTCGCTGAAAACTAAGGTATGTTGGTTCCTTGGCGAGCACGCATTTGATCTTGGACAGGACATTGGTGAATTACTTGACCAAACATGTAAAACATATTTGGTTGAGGCTTGGCATTCCAGGAGACAGTCACTTAATGACTTCTCGGAATGACAGATTGTATGATCGTTCTGCATGTACCTCTTGTAAATAGACCTCCTCCAATGTATATATACCTGAATTTTTTCTTAATAATGACACTGAAAGCCATATGTTCTGCATTGTATATGAAACATGTATAATGTACATGTCCTTACGCTTTCTCGAGTTTTGTCCCAATGAGTGGTTTATCTCTAGTTTTGGTGCGGAGGACATAAATTATTACTTAAAGTTACTGTACTTATTTTAACATACGAAGATTTTTTTATTAATAATAAGGATGCCTGATTATTTGTATATATTTTGGACCCATCATGGAATTTCCCCTGTTTCGTTTGTGCCCCCGCTGTAAAGGGGAAAAGGGGAAGTTTTCCTAATAAATTATTATTATTAGTTAGTCTAAATATACAGCTATGAACCACCGTTCCACTGAACTACCCCCAGGGGTCCATTGCTGTACATTTTGTTTAATTTCTATATAAGTTGTATTTGTGTCTTTTTGCCCAGAACCACTTCCTAGAAGTCAGTACCCTATTCCGCAGTTCGAAATCTTTACTCTCCATAAGCTAACCTGTCCCTGCCTAACCTATATACACATGGGATTGCTATTGTCCATATTGCACACGTTCCTCTGTAAAATTTTGACATAGGCTGTATCAGCCCAAAATAAATTCAAGGTTCTTCAGCGGGTAACTACTCAGCATGTTTCGGAGCCTTTTTACCCGTACGTGTCTCTCTGAGTAGCAGCCTTGTCTAAGCTAAATATTCAGCAAAGACAACCTACATAATAAAGAATAAATATGAACGTGGCAAATGATGAATTAGCTAAATACATGAAGTTTTGCTTATGAATGCAGAGCTTCACAATGAAAGAATACCTGTCAAACAAACCATAATTACTAAAGTTGCATAGTACAGGTTCAGATAAAAACAATTTGACTTACCCCTGAACCAATAAGTACCCGTTCTAGCTGGACGTGTATAACTAAAGTAGAAACAAGCTGGGGCATTATATTCAGTCCCAGTGATTGTAAAATAAACAGTTGCAGCTAGACCACCTGTGCAAACCAAGGAAAATCCTAACAAGGACTGCACCAATGGACATCCTGCACCAGAAATGTAAAACAAACTCTATGACGACACCTAACCCTCACACAATTAAGCTCTATTTAACTACCAACCCTGAGTCAATGTATCAACGTAATGTTGCAAGTTTTGTGACATTTGAGAAAGTACTGTCAATTTTAAGTAAATGTGCATATAAGCATGTCAGAAAAGAATGAAAGTCATTAGCATTTATGTCAAAAACATGTTATCAAAACAATTTTCCTAACAGGATTTTAAGTACAATTAGGCAAGCTTGTATCCGTCGTCAGCAGTTGCTTGCTACCTATAGCCCCTGGGGGTTTGACCTAACAGAAAACAAGTTTGTCAAATGACAAGCAATATTAATATGAGAAAACATATCAGTTGTCATACTAGAACGTTATAACAAGAGTAACATGGGATAAAGTAACAGCAGGTACGAGTTCAGTGACAATAGTAACATGGGATAAGGTATCAGTTTGTTACTGGACTTTTCCAGAATAGCTGGCTGAAAAGTTTTACGCCTGGCTGTGAAAGACCCGTACCAAGTCGATGGTTCTCATTTATTTCTCTACATAGTCCCCTCCTAGGTTTACACACTTTTGCCAGCAATCCTGCAAGGCCTGGATGCCAGTCAAGAAGAACTTTCTTTAGCCACCCTAATAAAAGTCATTTGCTATGCAAATAACGTCATTATAACTAGAAAAATGGAGACCGGCTAGTTTCATTTTCATTTAGGCCAATAGATGGAAGTCTCACGGGGCTAAATCTGGAGAATAAGGGGATGTTCAATGAGTTCAAACGCACAATCATGGATCGCTGACAAGACAACACCGATTTGTGAACAGGAGCATTGTCTTGGTGAAAAAGGACTCTTTCAGTGAGCATTCTCCATCTCTTAGCTTTGATGGCTTCACGCAATTGTCGTAGTTTGTCAGCATATCTTTAATTGATTGTCTGACCTTTTTTCAAGATAGCAGAATACCCACGTAATCCAAAAGAATGAAGCCACCACCTTTCCATTACATGGAACCGACTTGGCGTTTTGGCGGTGGTAGATATCCCGGATGCTTCCATTGTTTTGACTGAATTCTGGTTTCTGGTTCAAAGTGATGAATCCAGGTCTTGTCTATGGTTTCAAATCGGGGCAAAAATCATCGGGATCTGTCTCAAAATCACATAAATTGCCAAAGGATGCCAGGAATCTGACACGTTTCTGATTCACTGTCAAGAGCTTTGGCACCCATCTTGCAGAAACTTTTGTCAATGCCAACTTGAACTCCTTGGTGATAATGTGCTCATCCCGCTCATGAGAGATGCCCACAACACTGGCAATATCTTTCTGGTTGGTATCAGCCATCCGCATGCCATGCATTCGGATAATGCTTTCTGATCTTCGACCTCACCATTTTCGTGTCAAAGTAAAACTGGCCAGTGCATTTTCTTGGCTTATCTCCAACTGTTCGCTAAGAAAAGTGGTCAATGACTCTTATGATAAAAATCGCTTACATTATATTCAACACGGGTCTTTAATACGCGAATCTTCGTATGATAAAGGACTATTGTCCAGCAAGAAGGATTGTAAAATACACTTCGGGGAAGCAATTTGCATGTAATTTTTAACCGATATTCGACTAAAGAATCAGGAACTGCAAGAGCGGCAATCATTGGACAGGTCACGCCCTGATAGACGGCCAGACCACGTGACAGTCTGATAAGGTCCACACTAATATTGCATGTACGGCAGCAAATACAAACTTGCTTTCCGGGATTCGATGTAACATATTCTTTCATGTGTCACATCAATTCCTGACATTAGTGTAACCTCCCCTGCCAATATCTCGCTCAGTGTATGATAGAAGCCCCAAACACCTGTTTCATGTACCCACACGCAAACAGTGATTTCATATGCATGGTGAGCCACAGAGCTACAAGCGAAGCTCCAGAAAGGGCAAAGGCGGACATTTTATGTTTCGACGTGTCCACCATTCATCCATTGAAAGCTGTGATGTACGGGGCCCATGACTATTACTTAAATCTCCATCCTTGGTTTTTTCGTTTCCCGCGACAGTCATAAGGACATGGGATTGGCTTAGTGAATTCATATTCGTAGGTTTAGAAGTGGTAATATGGGAGATGAGCCAAGTGTGAAATACTGGATATGTACACCAGCGTCCATGCATATAGATACCCTCATTTACCTTGCGCCGTGCCCCTCTGGAACACCAGTATAGAAGCGCCGTGTCTTCAAAAGGCTTTCGCTGAAACATCGACTAGTGGAAGAGTTTACAAGTAAGTACGCATGACATATCATTCCTTTTGACTATATCTGATACCCGGCGTGTAATTATGTCCTGTGCACGTAAATAACCTCGGATGGCTCATTGACATAGGTAGGCAGAATATTTATACTAACGGCATGATAATCCACCTTGAATATGTCAATACACGTTAAATTAAAATCAGCGAAAATACCTTTATAGTTTTGAGTTACCTCCACTCTAGGACAGATCCATTCGATATAGCTTTCCTTTTTACAACTTTAATTCAAAACTTATTGCTATAGGTTTGGAATATGTCCTGCTATTTAAGCTGTTGCAAGTACATGACACGGTTTGAATGTGAAAGTCGTCACCATAGACCAGTCTTGCGTTCCTCTACCAATCCTTACTACATAGCAAACTTGGTAATACCTGCTTCTAGGAACGAATAACGTTTATATATATATAAGTGAACACGATTCTAAACTTGATATTTTAATGACAGTCATACTTAAGGGATAAACACGTAAATTCGCGTCAACTGTCAATGTATTCAAGCGAAGTCTCGTCCTCGATATTGCATAACTGGCCAGTTGTCATAGGTTTTTGAGCGGTTGCGCCCAAGAATGAATGAATGAATGAATGAATGAATGAATGAATGAATGAATGAATGATTGATTGATTGAATGAATGAATGAATGAACTTGATTGGCTGTTTCAAACACAAATCATGACGTTTTGCTGGACAGGTATGCAGTCACACAAGCTCACATACATACGTGTACAAATACATCACTGCATAGTAAAAGTAAGATTACATACATACATACATACATATATAAAGACAATACAGACCCAACAATATACCTTACCTCACCTAGGATAAATATTACCATACTGAACCCCTTTTAATAACTACCTCCAATCAAATGATACTGTTGTATTAGTTTATAATTAAATAAATTTTCATCATCTATTTTGTCGTATTTTTCACATTTTTTTCCTTCCAAAGGAACCTTATGCAGCCGTCTATGTCTTCCAGTTTTTATTTCAAGGTGATGGGCACTTATTCTGAAACCTATGATATTCTTCGTGTTCTGATTATAAAAATTAAAATATAGTTATTTTTTATATTTAGATCTGTTTTATATTTTGTGTCCGTTCTCAATTTCTTATCTCCTTTTCTATTATTAGACTTATCTTTCTTCCATTGGCTGATAGAATGTCAGAAAAAATATGGTAGGGAATTCTGAAATGCTGAACCCAACATTTTTCCATACGTTTTTGAAACCCATCTGGTACAATGAACTTCATATGGATGATGTCCACTGATTTTTGTTTGTTTATTTTTATTTATTTATTTATTTATTTATTTATTTATTTATTTATTTATTTATTTATTTATTTATTTATTTATTTATTTATTTATTTATTTATTTATTTATTTATTTATTTATTTATTTATTTATTTATTCATTTAGTTTGTTAGTTAGTTAGTTAGTTAGTTAGTCGGTCGGTCGGTCAGTCAGTCAGTCAGTCAGTCAGTCAGTCAGTCAGTCAGTCAGTCAGTCAGTCAGTCAGTCAGTCAGTCAGTCAGTCAGTCAGTCAGTCAGTCAGTCAGTCAGTCAGTCAGTCAGTCAGTCAGTCAGTCAGTCAGTCAGTCAGTCAGTCAGTCAGTCAGTCAGTCAGTCAGTCAGTCAGTTAGTTAGTTAGTTAGTTAGTTGCGGCTATTCTCCTTATCTGCTTGCAACTGTTTTATTTAAACCCTGTTTGTACACTCCCAAACGATATCTTGAGAGGCTTAATTGTACTTTTTTGAAGGGAAACTTGAAATAGTCTACAGTTGCACCACAGAAAATTACCCAGACATAGTAAATAATTGTATACATGTTTTGTTGATTTTACACAAGGTTTTGTCACAGTTACGAAAATTAAAACGTAGACGGACATGTTATAAAATTACGGCAGAAATGTATAACGGTGCTTCTACATAACTGAAATTCTCAGATGATCTATCCGATCAAAGTTATCTAAGATGGTCTGCGGTAAGGTTGTTTTGTTAGCCCAAGCGTGTTCACTATTTACATAAATGGCCTACCTGGAATATTCGATTATAATTGTCGCACTATTACCATGCATAATAGACAGGTCAATTATTTGTTATATGCCGACGATCTAATACTTTTACATGTGACTGAAACTGGAGTACAAAATTGTGTGAACAAATTATGTGTTTATTGTGATGACAGGAATCTTAAAATTAATGTTCAAAAATTGAACTCATATCATCGACAAATCTAGCAAAATGCTGATATCTGGTGTGTACTAGCTTAGGGGAGAAAAACTTGGGATTGTAAACAAATGCTTCGTATAGAAATCCGCGCAACCGGGTCATTTACAAGTGCTTAAGGAACCTACCGAACATGCCATGAAATCCTTCGGTCAATTTTAAAAGAATATTTCACAATACTCAAGTCGATATCCAAACGTCAGTTTCTCTATTTCATAAATTCATTACCCTTAGTGTTCTCTATGCGTAAAAAACACGGGGTCCGTATGTACCAGCAATTAATAAATGTTTATCAGATATTACCGAGTAGAGTTTTTAATAAAAACAAGTAAGGGGGGGACGAAGCTAGTTGTCACAGGGTTAAGTTGTCATCATCCACCTTTTCAGGATCCCATTTGACAAAGCTTGGTTTTTCTAATTAATAGTTGAAAACATTTGAAGAAAAAATCAGATTTCCAGCTACATGCACGTTATAATCGTTTGTAAAGAAAGAAAAGTGAGGGAGGGAGCGAGGGAGGCACAGAAAGAAAGAAAGAAAGAAAGAAAGAAAGAAAGAAAGAAAGAAAGAAAGAAAGAAAGAAAGAAAGAAAGAAAGAAAGAAAGAAAGAAAGAAAGAAAGAAAGAAAGAAAGAAAGAAAGAAAGAAAGAAAAATGCTCACATTCATGACCATGAAAGGCATGATAAAAAGCAGTGCCTATTATTGTTAAAGAAAGACAGAGTGAGTGAGAAAAAATTCTTACATCCATCCTGAAAGCAACAGTGAAAGATCATGGAACTACCATCCAAAGCTACATTTAATCACGCCAAAACAAAATCATATTTAAATGATAAATAATAATGCTGCACTGTGCACGGTCGGCTTCTCTCGCTTAATCTCAAAACAGAGCCAGAAAATGTCCGCGATGTCCATGTTGTAGATATCGCAGACATTTCGTCCAAATTTACATTTAATCACGCCAAAACACAATCATATTTAAATGATAAATAATAATGCTGCACTGTGCACGGCCGGCTTCTCTCACTTTAATCTCAAAACAAAGCCAGAAAATGTCCGCGATGTCCATGTTGTAGATATCGTAGACATTTCGTTCAAATTTGCATTTAATCACGCCAAAACACAATCATATTTAAATGATAAATAATAATAATGATGCACTGTGCATGGCGGGCTTCGCCGCTTTACTCCCTAAACAGAACCAGAAAATTTCCGCGATGTAAATGTCCGCGGACATTTACAACGCGGAAATTTTCTGGTTCTGTTTAGAGTAATGCGGGCTAAAGGAAAAATCTCGAAGTGTCCGCGATGCCCGCGATGCCCGCGATGCCCGCGATATCCACAACACGGACATCGCGGACATTTAGAACGCAGAAATTTTTGGCTCCTTCCATCCTGCTAACCGGAAGTTCAATGATTGACAGGCGGCCAGGTTAAAGGAATGTTACGAAAAGCGAAAAAAAAATGATACAAATTAGTTTAAAGCCAGTTTCACGAATAAAGTATGATGGATTAGCCATTTCACTATTTGGTAGGCTGGTCACTTGGGTGTTGGAAATTTTCATTTACTCCCCTCAACGTCAAATCACTTCGGTATGTGAAGAATGTGGGTCGTCGTCAGACGCGACCTGTGCATGTAAAAAATGATCGATTTTGGGCAGATTTGAAACCTAAAAATATGAAAAACACACATAGTCAGTTATATTCGGGGCGTGGCATTATGGATTTGGTCATATATATAGTAAGCAAAGAGTGTTTGGGGGCCAGAATATGGGTCCAAGTTTCCAGGGGCGTGGCTTTATATTTTCGGGAGATTTTTAAATATTGTTTAAAAACTATATGATCATTGGTCCTATACTTCTTTGTGAAGCCAGTTTGACACACGTTATTTATATTTCTATTCTCCAAATAATTATTTGATTTCATATTCAAAATACTGCTGAAAAATTGTAACTGGCAACTTCCAAGCCATATTCCTCTGTATCAATTAAGGTCAAAGATCGAGCCCCCTTGACGTATTTTAGCGACAAAACTTATCGTCCATTCATTTGGGTAGAATCCAGAACTCAAAACGTTGTTGGATAGTTTTGATAATGCTGCAGTCAAAAAGTCCTTGTGTTTCTTAAGCATTTTGCACAATATTTGATCACTATCAGCTCGGAGAATGAGTGGAAATTTTGAGAAGCATTAATTGATTCCATTAACTGATAGAGAGACGATGACCTTCTGTTATCAGCCCCGAGAAATGCCTCAACCATGTTTCTGTCACTATTTCATTAACTGTTTGCCTCAGCTCATAAGTAATATTTTCCGAATCTTTCGAAACGTCCCAAAATGCTTCCGGGGTTCGTCCTTATCGTCTAACATCTTACGTAACATGTTTCCTTGGAATACTTTTGCTTGATTTTTGAATATCTTCTAAAGTCTCTTCGTGTTGAGTGATATGTTTGTTTGAGGTGAACGTTATGTGCTTTGGCGGATACTTGTTTCGCAAGATGTTTCATGTTTTTATAAAGTGTATAACGTTGGTTGTCAGCATATTTGGGAAGTTTTTTTCTTCTTCTGTTTTGCCTTTTTTTAGGGATAATTTTCCTGCTTTTTGAAATATTCTGTTAGGGTCCTCTACCATTTTGTAAATATTGTTCTTTGTACTTATACCACAATGTTTGTGATCACAAATATATCTTTATACGTGGTTTTAAGAATATCAAAAATATTGATCCACTTGTCGAGTCGCATGGAACGTGTCAAGATAATGTTGCAGTGTTTGTCGTGTTGCCTGAGATTATCGTGCATTGTATGATCGTGCAAGATAAGAGCAATCAGTTGCTAACTCGAAAGACAGAGCAAAATATTCAGAAAACAAATTTTAAGTCAGACACTTCAACATATGGAATAAGTTGTAACATACTCATGCATGTTGGTTTATACAAAGACTTAGTAGCTTTTGACCGTGTTCATCGACACTTTGCTTGTCTACATATTGCCTACCTCAAACTAACTCTTCCGCGTTACTGTCTAGTAAAGGGATGTGAAGAAAACCGGCTTTGTCCAGTGCAACAAAATTCAAAGAATTGTCTGCTGACAGATTGAAATCCCCTATAATTATGAATTTACAGCCCCTTTCTTTGAATTTGCAGATTTTTCATCAAACAAAACAACTTCCAACATGTATAATATTTTGAGTTATTGAGGGACATGAATAGAGTTCCGTATATATATATATATATATATATATATATATATATATATATATATATATATATATATATGTATATATATATGTATATATATATATATATATATATATATATATATATGTATATATATATGTATATATATATATATATATATGTATGTGTGTGTGTGTGTGTGTGTGTGTGTGTGTGTGTGTGTGTGTGTGTATCGCTTTCAAAGCCAAAGTGGGATTTATTCAACTTAATCCGAACTATACTATTGTTTTGCTCTGGCACTGTTATGTGATTTAATTTCGTCGATATCTACCTGCGTATCGGGCGAAGCGTGGGTTTCCAGGTAATCTACGTCATACTTTTTTTAAGCATTTCAAAAAATGCACGCTCGTCATTTTTTTACAATGGGTGGCCACAGGCTCTGTGATGGTATCCGTGGATATTCCAAGAAATAACTTTTAAGTTAGTACTCATGTTACTAGTATTTTTTGGGGGGGGTATAATCATGACTAACCATAGTCTGCCAGATTACTGATGTTTCTCTAATCACTCTGCCCTGATCCTCAATATCGTCTTTTGTGCTGACCACCTGCCCTACGATTCTGCCTATGCGGGCGCAAATTTGGGTCTATGGCGTATCTCAGGTTGGCAGCCAGCAAAATGGGCTCCATTTCCTTTAACATGCACTTTGTTTTCGAAGAGGTCATTTCTTCGTGCGCCATTTCGTCCAAGGAAGCTCACATAATGGTCACACGTTTTCACACTTTTGCCACCATCAATCTATAGGCTGGGCAAGGAGGTCGTGGCCCTCGTTTGCAGATCTAGCTCATTATTGCCACTATGCGGAAGTCCAGACGACAGTATTGCATTGTTTGACACTTCTGTCCATTGTATTTTGTGGCAAAGTTATGCCTGTATCATGTATATGCTGCACCCAGCAATGACATTGTTTTTACAATGTTACTGGTGATTTGAATTTTTTTTTTTTTTTTTTTTTTTTGACAGTGAATGTTAAGTAGAGTTGCAGCTTTTTTTCCTCCTAACTCCACAGTTCTTATATATATTGGCTTATATCTTGGTAAGTGTGGATCTGAGGCCCATGGCTACTACTAAACACTACTAGAAATGTACATTATGATGTTGTTGATTTTGAGTTTTAGTGACCTTGGAAGGTCTAACAGACACATTGGCTTATATCTTTGTTCAAGTGGACCCTGGGCGCATGGTTATTCATGAAAATCATTAGGACGTTCCTGTGGGTTTTCTTCGGTGTTTTCAATTTTTTATCTTGAATGACCTTCAACGCTCACACTGACATAGTGGCCTATATTTTGGTAATAATTAAATCTTCAGTCAACTCTTGGTAAGTACTAGTACAGTTAGATTATTCCGGTTAGCAGAGGACAGAATAATTATGGTCTTCCTGTTTTATGTTTTAACTCCAATATGCATTTTTGAAGTTGTAAATGGCAATTTGGACTCTAATTTGGTAACACGTTTAGAGATCTTTTTGACAATTTGAGATCAATCAGCTTGGTAATGTCGGCACATGTATAGTTCATTCGGGTTGACAATCAGGTTGCCCAGTGTTGGAACATGTATTCCTTGACCTTGGGGTCATGTGATGGTCAAGGTCACTTCAGATACAAATGGGTAAATAGTTCCCACATACCCACTACTATAGTCTTGTGGTTCGTGGTAAGGATACACATTGTTGTATATCGCAAGCTTTTTCTGTTGTTTTTTTTGGGGGGGGGGGTGTTTTATTAATGCAACCGGAGGGGGTAAACCAGGCAAAATATCAAAATGCTCAAAGGTGACAGGATGTCACCATCCAGCATTTTTCGGAAGTATATACCAAAGTCTTTCACAATCAGTAAAAATACTATGGACAACAAATGCAGGTTCAGCCCAAATCTTGCATATCTTCCGGACTACTTCAACATGTTCTGTTTTTGACAGAATTTTTCTTTTTCAGTTTGTAAGCTCTGGTATAAGATTGTCTTTTGAATATAAATCGTTCCTCGCGACTTGAAGAATGGCATTTTGTTTCTTTTTACTCAATCATTTCTTCTATTTTTCATCTAAACGTTCTCAAACCATGGACGCTTACACTAGCTGCACATCATTGGAATATTTTGGTCTTATCAAGGAATTCATGTGTCATTTTAGGCATGTTTCTACATGTGTCGCAACACCATATTGCTGACACATATTTTCCGCATTACCATCAAAATGGTTGCCAGACCAGGCAGATAGCTATGGTGCATTGTGACATTTCATTCACGTATGTGCCACCACATCTACTTGTGTTTATGCACGACACTTCAGAATTGGCATTTTCGCTCAATTTGGGCAAAGATTGTTGACTGAAATTGGCTTTCATGGATTTGTGCTTATTACAATCTGCTTGTACTTTGACAGCTTTCTTGCAACAGGACTCATCGGGGCCCATTCTGTCTCCGTTGTTGATAATTGGGAGTTGATTGTATTTTTCACTTCATATAAGTCGGTTGCTCTGGCGGGAATATTCATAGTTGCTTGCAGAGCCATCATTGCACTGATCTTTGATCTCTCTTTGTTCACAGATTTTTTTTCTTCAGCGGTTTCGTTGCAAGGATTTTTGTCCATTTCTACATCTGAACGTACTACTGTATCACTTTTATTCTCAGCTTCATGCGTTTTGGATGCCTTGGGATAGATACGGGCGAAGTTGGGTTTAATTTACCCCCCTCCCCCCCCCCTCCCCGCCCGAGACATTCTTGAATATGGGCCCGGAGAATTGTCGCCAACTTTCTCAGTGAGGGTTGGGGATGCACATGTACAAAACTGTCTTGCAGTGCTTCTATCCATGTGTTTTGGTGGTGAGAACCTGCTTGTATGTTGGTCAGTAGCAGGAAATATAGAATTCTGCATAGCCGTGTCATGGGGAATGGATTTAGACAGCACGAGCTTAAAAACCGTTCACTGCGAGGCTTTGGCGAGCAGTGAACTGTTTGAAAAGAGTGCTGTCTTGGTGAATTCCCCATGACACGGCCATGTGGATTTTTATCTCCCGCAGAGCGTTAAATCCTATGTTTTTGTCAAAAACCTACTTGATTTAGCGTGTTTGCTGCAGCCGTTTTGACTACATTTTGTTCACTTTTAACATTGCGTTCCTAAGGTACGTGTGTACAACCGCTAAGTGTTACAATGCCGCTAACTGTTACAAGTAGCGGTTAGTGTCAATTTCAATACCGCTTAATGTTACAATTGCCCCAAAGTGTTGCAAAAAATAAATACTTTCACACCGTTAAACGTTACAAACACCGCTAAGTGTTACTTTATACATATATATATATATATATATATATATATATATATATATATATATATATATATATATATATACATACATATACATATAAAACCTAACATTGGTGCTTAATGCTATTCTTTTGCAAATGGCCACTGTACTTTGGTAGCTAGGTGAACTCGTCCATAGAGGAGATTACAAGCTTATGGAAAAACTGTTATATACAGTTCCGCATTTCTTGTGATGTTTTTTATCCAATTTGAAAAAATAAAAACTTTCATATATGACCATGGATGTTTTTAACTAATTTCGATCTCGCATTTGTACAGGATCCAATGCACATAAAAATGTTAAGTATGTTACTGCTTCAACGTTTTTAATTCAAATGCGAAAATTTCTTCAAAAAATGTGTTGCCACTGAAAATATGACCAGTGTCATAAATTTTGTAGCACTGTGGTAAATTATGACTGTAGACCTAAAACAACAAACATTGTATTTCTGTTTGAGATATTATACATCAAAATGATTCATTTCTCTGATATTTTCAATATATTCGGACTCTTTTCAGTAGGATTCTGTGTGTCGTATCCCCCTTCCCCCCATCCCCACCCCTTTTTTTCTTTGTTTTTTTTTTTTTTTTTGTTTTTTGTTTTTTTGTTTTTTTTTTTTTTTTTTTTTTGTTTGTTTGTTTGTTTCTTTGGTGTGTGGTCATGGCTTGATTTAATCACCTAATGGGGGTCTCGCAATGCATATGTGTAAGTAAGTCACTGTAGTAGATGAATTTGGCGCAAATTTAAATCTTTCTGGACAAATTTAAGAGAATCCAAGCATAATGAATAAATTAACTAAACATCATTGAAAAAGCAAATGGCTAGGATGACATAACCCAGCTTGAAAATACTTTTCAAGGCAAAATGCAATTATGAATTCATTTAATGAACAACGTTACACAATTGGCAAACAGATCTTAATCTCCCCCCTCACCCCTCTCTCCCTCCTTTGTTAACTTGTTCCTTTCCCCCGTTCCCTTTCTTTCGTCCCTCCCTCTTTCCTCTATCCGCCTTGGTTCTCTTGTTCCTTTCCCTCATTCTTTTTCTCTCTTCCTTCCCTCATCCCTCTCTTCCCCGTTTGTTGGCTTGTGGCTTTCCTCATTTCATTTCTTTCTTCCCTGCCTCATTCCTCTTTCCCCTCCTTTGATAATTTGTGCCTTTTCCCCATTGTCTTTTTGTTTCCTCCCTCATTCCTCTCTCCCTCCTTTGTTGTCTTGTTTCTTTCCCTCACTTCATTTCTATCTTCCCTCTATCCTCTCCCCCTCCTTTGTTGTCTTGTTCCTTTCCCTCATTCCGATCTTTCTTTCTTCCTCATCCCTATCTCCCTTCTTCGTTAACTTGTTCCTCAATTCTCTCGTTCCCTTTCTTTCTTCCCTCCTCATTCCTCTCTACCTCCTTTGTTATCTTGTCTCTTCCCTGATTCCCTTTCTTTCTTTCATCCCTCAACCTTCTCTCCTTCCTTTGTTGTCTTGTTCCTTTCCCTCATTCCCATTTTTTCTTTCTTCTCTCTTTCTCCTCTCCCTCCCTGGACCTCGTAAAATGCATATTGATCAAGGCCAAAGCCCGAGGTCAGTATGCCTTTTCGCAGTCGCCCAACTTTCGGCTTGCTTGATTTGAATTGTTAACTGAAACAAGCAACCATTTAAGCCACGTGTATAATTAGAGATATCAATTTATTTCTATATATTTTTCTTTTTTTTTTTATTTATTTATTATTTTAAAAAATATGCATAATACAATTTTACAAAATGGAGATACAAGAATTTCCTGTCAAATATTAAATCTCGGCATACGATATCACATTTATCTCATACCAGAAATATCAGAAATATATATATTCTTTACTTCTTAATTGATACCATTCATGATTTCTGCGTCATAAGGTACACTCTTGTATAATTTGTCAAATTTAGTAGCCGAATAATTGGAATATTCTTCCCACCTGGAACACCATAAACAGTTTTAGATAAAACCTTTTAACATAAGTTCGACACACTGGCTTATTCCTAAAGTTTCTAGTGTATATTGATATTGAATTAGAATATAGCATTTGCCATTTTTAGCTCAGCTGACTTGTCAGTCAGCTGAGCTTATCTTATGGTCCTCCGTCCGTCGTCCGTCCGTCGTCCGTCCGTCCGTCGTCCGTCAACAATTTACATTTTCGACTTCTTCTCCGAAACCGTCAGCCAGATCCACTTCAAACTTGGTGGGGATGTGCCTGGGGTGGGTCTCTACCAAGTTTATTCAAATGGTCACGGTCCATTGATTTTTTGGATTTTTAATGAATTTTTTTGTTCTTTTTTGGTCAAATCTAAAAAAATCTTCTCTGAAACCGCTCACCCAATTACTTTGATATCACACAGAAACACTCCCTGGGACACCTTGTTCTTAATTTGTTCACCAGGTGGCGCTGCAATTTTTTTCTATTTTTTTATGAATTTTTGTGTGTTATAGCTATTTTCGACTTCTTCTCCAGAACCGTCACTCAGATTAAGCTAAAACATGGTGGATATGTTCCTTGTAGAAGGGTCAAACAAAGTTGAACACTATGTGGGAATGCTGCAGATTCCTGATTTTTAACGGTTTTTTCCATTTGGGTACTTATCGGTTAATGCAGCTTTCCTATTGATTACTATGGAAGTCAATGAGTATTCTAATGCTAATTCACATTTGCGACTTCTTCTCCAAAACCGTCATGCAGATTAACTTCAAACTTGGTGGGGATGTACCTTGGGTGGGTGTCTACCAAGTTTGTTCCAATGGTCATGTTCCAATGAATTTTGGTTTTTTTATGATTTCTTTTTTTTCAAAAATCTTTACAAAAGTTTTAACATGGGAATTTCTTGTAATGGTTATAACTTAAATAATTTTGGCCAGATTTACTTCAAACTAGGTGGGGATGTGCCTTGGGTGGATCTCTACCAAGTTTGTTCAAATGGTCACGCTCTATTTATTTTTGAAAATTTTATGATTTTTTTTCGTTTTTTGGGGGCAAACCTTAAAAACTCTTCACCTGTGAAACTGCTCACCCAGTTGTTTTGATATCGTTCATAGACACTCCCAGGGACACATAGTTCCCAATTTGTTCACCAGGTGGCACTGCAATTTTTTCTAATTTTTTTAATGAATTTTTTATATGGTTTTGTTATTTTTCACTTGTTCTCAGAACTGTCACTCAGATTAAAGTGAAATGTGATGGATATGTTCTTGTGGAAGGGTCAAACAAAGTTGTTTACTAGGTGGCACTGCTTTAGATTCCTGATTTTTAAGTATTTTCAACTCGGGTACTTATCGATCAATGCAGCTTTCCTATTGATTACTATGGAAGTCAATGGGTATTCTAGTGCTAATTCACAGGACAACTGACACAAAATTTACTGTTTACTTGATAACTTGAGATCTGTTTTGAGTTAGTACTGTGATGTTGCACATGTTAATGTTTTTGTATGAAGGTCACGCTCAGACAGTACATGAATGACTTTGACCTCATTTCTGGGGTCACAGTGCAACATACATGAACTTTACTCTTCATTATAACTTGAGAACTACTTGAACCTTGATGTTGCACATGTTAGTGTTCTTTTATAATGGTCAGACTTACACAGAACATGGGTGACCTTGATCCTTTCCCAAGTTCATAGATCTGCAAGTGTGATGAATGTCAAGATCGGCTGAGCATGGGCTGTTCACACAGCCCTCTTGTTTCTCATCTGATGGTAATCTGATTCTTTATCAAACACCACGCCTGTAATACGTTCACCACAGCTAATCCCAGCACTGTGCCAGAAAAGAGCTGTCTCTTTTGCAGGTTGTGCATGATCCTGCAACCAATTGAGAATATTAAGATCACCAGCTTAAGAAGGTCTGTTTGGGGATTAAATGATTACAGATCAGAGCAAGTGCCGCTTATACCAACACTCTCTCTTTGCACCTTTTCAACATTGTTCAGAGGCTTATATTTCTTATATTTCTGGTTGAAATTTCTAGTAAAAAACTAAAAGTTTGACACTAGCATTTCTCCAAATTGGCCAGTAGTTTCCTACAAAATGCCAGGAATACAAAATAAGAAATGTATACGTAACGATATATAGGTTCGATATGGTGAAGTTTTGTGGGGCTACTTTAAAGTTGCGTATCACATTTATCGTTCGTTTGGGCATTAACGTCCGGCCCAAATGAACGCACCGCGGTAGAGTTCTTCGTCTGATATTATCTATGATCATCTGGCATGGTCTGCTTGCGTCCGGCAGCGTCCAGAGCGAACACTAGCGGAGACCAGCGTTCGTCCCTGACAAGCCATGTCTTGCAAGTACCAAAGCGGAACTTTAAAGCGCCAGTGTTCGTCCCTGACAAACCATGTCTGGCAAGCTGTATTAAAAGCACTTCTTTGGTTCGCCGGCCGTCACGATAATGGTGCACTCAACATAAAAAAATATCCCATGAATTCTTTACTTTTAACCGATCACAGAGCATGTGACACAAAGAGACAAAATCCTGAGCTTTCCAGCAGTAGGTGTATAGTACATCATGGCGGTCGGAGAGAAACATTGAGGCCGCAAACGGGCAAAATTACTTTAGTTTTTGTATAAATTTTGGACTTCATCAGTCAAATTGTGACAAAAACGGGTGGATGTTAGATTTGTATCCATGTGACACGGAAATTCTCATTTTAAACACAAAATGGAAACCATCAGTCGCAAGTATTGAAGTTTGTCCACAATAAAATGTACACACACGCGCTAGCAGGTAGATAGACAATACGGGCGAACGGTGAGCTGACGAATGTTGGCTTGAGTTGTGGTGAGGGCGAATATACTGTCAAAAGATGGCAAATGATGTTCAGAGTATGTTCGAATGTAATCCTTGCAGCGTGCCAAGGGTGTGCTGGGACTTGTGAATTATCATATCAACTGATTCATATAAATTTAAGTTGAAACATGTTCCTCAGGTTTCAAAGGTGGTGTATAATTTGCGTGGGTATGCGCAATATTCATGGCCCAAAGCAGCCGGACCATACACACCCGCCCTCCCCCCCCCCCCCCGTCTGCTTATCAGATCGCTATCAAATAATCTCATTTCATACCACAAAGATGATCGACCTGGCGAAAAAGCCTGAGTGGACTTTCCTTCCGTGTAACCTCCTAACAACAGATTGTTAGTTTCATTGCTCACATGTACGCCTTTTAAGCACCCTAGGCTTACAGAATTTGTCTAGCCTATTGCAGTATGTTGACCCCTTTGCCCAAGTTTAACCAGAGATTTTGGTTTACAAATTTCAGCAATCATCGTTGTGAATCAAGTTGTGATATTTACCCAGTATATTCACTATTACGCGTGTCAAATATTTTGATGCGAGTTTCCGTGTCCAACAGTCTCTGTAGAAGTCATGCATGAAATGAACGTCTTTCCTTCTTGAGAGGTTGTCAGGCAAAATGACCCCTCCCATTCTGTCCTGACATGCAATGTACGACACGTTTTTTTAAGGTCCAAATCACCTTGAAACATATGAAACATTCTTCAGCTGGTAACCAGAGATCTTTGAGTGGAAACATCCCAGTCGTAATGGACAATGTTTGCACAGGCTTCAAGTAGGAAAAACGGGAGTGATAATTAAATATTATCGGAAATAGCAGAAGAAAAATTGGAGAGAGAGAGAGAGAGAGAGAGAGAGAGAGAGAGAGAGAGAGAGAGAGAGAGAGAATGTATTCAAAATATCGGGAATTTTAATTTATGTTGTCCTTTTGTCTTCGTGTAGCAGTGTAAAAATAATGTTAAATAAGAAATCGAAACTATGATTATGAAGGAGGGTACTGCAGTGCCATTCATGTGAATGTAGCAAAGATTCAAGTGTGTCAAAGTTCATGTAGAAGACACGGAGGGCCAGGCAACAGAAGTGTGGCATGAATCGTTACCCGGCCATCGTATCCCTTCTCTAGCTACATATAGACCCAGCCGGGACGTTATATGGAAAGATAGGCCGATGATAAACATTTATTTTCTACATTGTAGACCAAAAGTGCACAATGTACTTGTCCTTACGCTTTCTAGAGTTTTCTCCCAATGAGTGGTTTATCTCTAGTTTTAGCGCGGGGGACAAAAATAATGATATTGATGATTGTTTACACCGGTTGAAAGCAAACTTTAAATGGATAAGATACTTGGAGGCATCATGGAATAAACCACGTTCCATCGATGCCCCCGTTGTAAAGGGGTAGTTTTCCTAATAAAATTATTATTATTATTATTATTATTATTATTATTATTATTATTATTATTATTATTATTATTATTATTATTATTATTATTATAGGCCTAATTACAATCCATTTTGATTAAGTTTGTATTAAGTCTTTTCCTGTTAAAAAGACCTCACTCAAAACAATTGATTAGCCAAGACGGTGTGTAAAGAAAAAAGCTATATTTTGTAATATCTGCAACAAAGGAATCTGGAACGACACGTGTTCTGCCGGCCCTGCATTTGTATGGGGGGTTCTGTTATATTTCACGGACCCAGTTTCCACAAACCTGCAGCAAAGCCAAGCACAATTGATCACGATCTCTCAGTCGAAGACAATGCTGAATGTGAGAGCATATCTTAACAAATTTGCGATTTCGATGCTTATAAAATAATATGTTGCAGTGTTTAACTGCGGTGCGGTTGTTTTTAGTTTCCCATCATTGGTCAGTTCTCCAAAACTATGTGGGGGACCAGCTTATCCATAAAATGGCGGTCAAAAATCTCAACAGGTACTAGGCAGTTTGCAGTTGATGTGTAATCCTTTTGTCCAGGGTCGGGTATTGATCAGACAGAAAATGTATACCACGACACAATAAGTCAGGGTTTGAAATAAAGCCAGACGTACTTAACAAAGCTGAAGACGACTTTTTGCTGAAGACGACTGATTAGGCCTATGATTAAGATTTCCGTGCCGCAAATTATTCTTTTTGCGGGGGGGGGGGGGGGGGGGCAGGTAGTTCTCATGTCTGCTTCACATAAATTTTAAATTGATGTTTCTGATTAATAAAAACATCATACATTCAATCGAAATTCGCTAGGATTTGACTAAATCTTCTTTGGAACCTCTTATTTCGCTTAGGCCTAGTTCATACACGGATGTAGTGACCAGCAACAACGAATCCTTTTTCGCCGGATTTCTGTTCGAAAAATAACAATAAAGGCAATGAAATCAGTGTATTAATTCAGGAACGTGTATAACATGTAAAAGTATTTCTGGTTTAAACATAATTTATTTGCTCAGTGGTAATACATTGATAGGCCTTACACCCTTGGGGGTATCATTGTAGTTACCACTGAATGTATTGACTTTTTTTTTTTTTTTAAAGCAGGCCGATTGTTTCTTGCAACTAGCAGATGTTGGAAATATCATGTTATTTGATTTTGGTCCACACTCACAGACTCAATCTAGGGCTTTGAAGTTAATCTCTTTTATTCGCACATTTGTTGTATCGAGTTACTGCATGAAGAATCCTGACCCGGATGTCGCGGACACAGGTATTATTTCAAATTTAGGCCTTTCATTTTTTTTATTCCTTAGTTTACCGATTTTTTTGCCTGTTTTGTGGTTCTCGAAATACATATAAAATAGAACTGGGGCTGCTCATTTTTTCAGTTTTTTTCAAGCCAAATTTTAAAGAAAAAAATGAAAACTGAAAAATTTACAAAGTCGGACAATAAAATCTCTCTAGGAGTGTTAAACCCTGGTATTTTTGGGACATCATTTCAAATATTGACTGAAAAATTTTGAAGAAATCATTGACTTTGATATGTTTGTAATTATTTTTCACTAGGTGAGCATATTAACAGGTGCATTTTAAAATATTTTAAAATCTCCCCTGACAAATGTTCACTTCTTCTGATTCCGCGAGAATGTACCAACAAGTAAATTTTCTGAAAATAATTAATACCGGCATTGACAAGTCTTTTATGTTAGTTTTATTCTCTTTTTCGTTCTGCTTGGCAGTGACAGACACATTAATTTTTGTTGACAGTCATTGTCTTTGCCAAATTAATTTTCTAACGACGCAACTTAAGTAATATTTACAATTCCCATGCAGGAAAACATGATGCCAAAAGAAAGAGCGTATAACTTGGGCATAATGTTGCGGAACATGTATTTTCAAGTCGATGTCTTACTGCCTTATAAAAATATTAAACTTAATTAAATTGGGGGCAAATGTAAATTGTACGATTCTATTTTATAATTTTTTTTAATCACTTTCACGATTGAAAACTGGCAAAACAATGCAAAAGCAGGGGGGGGGGGGGAGTGCACTCGTTTCTGTCCCCCATAGTATTGGATCACTTCCGTGAAACACCACACGTTTGGTATCATTGGAAAGTCCGGAACATTGTTTATATCAGTAAAATGCTTTCTCATCGGCTAAATGTGGCTTCAATGCATGCGGTTAATTTAGGCCAGACATCGCAGTCTCAAAGGTTAAAAATGTTTTTTAGACGATCGTTCAGATTACCTATTCGAATAATTAACCCTGAAGATAAGTCACGTTGACCAAAAGGAGCATGGAGATTGCCCAAAAACCATCATTTCCACCTGGACTTAAATTGCCCACGTCTCAACAACGTGCCTTTGGTGAAAGCTTGGATGCCGGGCACAAAAAAGTGGCAAATCTGGCTCTTTTGATGCTCTCAAACTGTAAAACTTTAGATATTTTCATAGGATTAGCCATCACTACGACTCCTCGTTTTTCTGAAGCTTTCTGTTGCGATTGCAAGACATACGGAAGGATACTTACTGTATATTTTGGTACGGATAAAAGCAACGTCGTGTGCCCGGACTCAATTTGTACATCGAAAGTGCTCAGTTTTTTCCAAACATATTATTCTTGCCTTCAACAAAACTAACCGCTAAATGTAAATAACTTGTAAAATAGGCAAAATAATAAGATTTTGCCCAGTGGAAATCAATCACATGTGGTTAGTCATGTACATGTATTGCAGTTGTGTTGTATGTATGCCTATATATCTTCAGACGAATTTTAATCATAAAAACATGGGAGATCGGCGGAAAAATAGAAGGGCCGTTACGATCATCCGTGGATTAAATATTAGAAAAAAGATAAGATTTCATTTTCGTTTTCTGACGGGGGGAGGGGGGGGGTCAAAATCTTCGGCGGATCCGTGAACCAAGGAATCAAAAATGAATGCCATCATGGTAATTTGAAAATAACCATCTTGAATTTTCAAAACTGATATGAAACTAGTTTCATCTGCCAGGCCTGGTAAATGATGAGATCAGACATACACATTTATGAATTTGGATTGGTTTTAGTTTAAACATTTTTATTCCATACTGGATAGCCCGATAGTACCCAAATCGACTAATTGAGGGGTTTTCCAGATACGAATGAAGGCAACTTCATGCTTCTGGTAGGCCTACCCGTTCTCCAAATCATTAAAAAAGTGTATGCAGTGTAAGTCTAGGCCTGCATTAAAATGGCGTATGCTATACTTAATGTTAGATGCTAGACGTTTCAACAGGCTATGCGGCTGGCAGTAGGCCCCCCACATTACAAAAATATGAAACTCTTTGTGGCCTAATTGGTGATGTAATCTGACTTCAGTCTTGAACGAGTCTCACTAACAGCATGTTAGAAAACACCTATAAACCGTACAGCTGCACTTTGTGGATTTAAATAATTTCAGCCATAGCGACCAAACTGTCAATATTATATGAGCCACTTCAGAAATTTGTCAAAGACAGAACCGGTGAATATAGCACCGACAGTCACACTGTCTGGTGTCAAGCCAACGCGTAGAATCCAATATATATATATATATATGCATACTAGTATATGTGTGCGCGGTATAAAGTACGTCAGTAGCCAATGCGTGTTGCTCCCCGCCAGCCGCCTGGAGCCCCTATTGGGCCATATTAATATTAACTTCGACGCGAACAGACCTGTAACCTCGGACGTACGGCAACATAGGCTGATAAACGAACACGTTTTGTAGAACAAAAGCATTTTTAGCTTAACTGTAACGAATTAAGATGATGTATCTATCCCTGGGTGCTAGATATACTGCCATAATACATGCAGATGTTGTATTAAAGTGAGAATATAACAACGCAAAGAATTGCAATTTTGCGCTCTGTGAGTGTGGCTGCGTGAGGCCGTGTGCTTGAGCTGCATGCCTGGTCAGGGTGCACTTTCACTTTCAAGTTCCATACTGATTTGTAAGGCGTACCACTGTGCCTGTGGATCACAAACCGTGAAACAGATTACCTCCACACTGATTCTGATTAGAAAGTACACAAAGATAACTTTCACGGCTCAAAAATAAATAAATAAATAAAAAGTTTCCACTTGTTTTCTGGCGGCAAGCCAGGCACGCAGCCTGTCAGTTCTATTTACAAACAACCAGTTTCTGGAAAGTTTTGATCACTTGACCAACCGCGGCACACTCTTCTTGTCATGCTGTGGTCACCCATGACTACAGGACGAGTCCATCAATGTCCATAGGACATCACGGTGGGTATTTTCTTCAAAAATGTGTAAGCAGAAGAACTACTATTAGCTTCGACTTGACTATATGCGAACATATATTTTATTTAACGGTCATTAACATGTGACAGCTCTCTTCTTCCGGTCGATTTTTGATAAGAATGTCATGCAAATGTTTCGAGCCCGCCACGAGGCCTACTGCAAAGCCCCTGTGAGCAAAATGGTAACTGACTGACATTTTTACTCACCGGCATTTGATGGCTATATCAGGTGTGGAGTCATTTAGGCACATAGTTAAACATAAGGCCTATATTAAATACACACGAGTTACATGCAGGCATATTGGTAGGCCTATGACCAGCTTTTGTCGTGTCATTATTTTGAGTCGTCACTATACTTGCAGTCGATGTTTTGTCATGGTAATGTTTTTTGCTGTTGTTATATGACAGCTGTAAAAAGTTACAAATGTATAGTATTTTAATGGGTGCAGAAGCAGAACCTAAAACGTACATGTAATTGTTATCGAAAAATGCGCACTATCCGTTTCACCATTGTACCATATACCCTGTATTCCCTTTAAAATGACTATAACGGAGTTGATAGCTTATTTCATTTGATTATCCCATGAGTATCCGTATAAAAGGGTCTATGAATGTAATGTATCGCACATGTCAGATTAGTAGTAGTTGTAGTAGTAGTAGTAGTAGTAGTAGTAGTAGTAGTAGTGGTATCACCATTTTATTATTGTCGACATAATCTTTTTTGTATTTGTTTATTTATTACTATTTTTTTAATAACGAAAATCATGTAACAAATTATCTAACGTAATACTGTGGCATATTTCAATTACAAATGTTCCTTTTCATGTTTAAATTACCTTTTACAGTCAATAGATGTACAAACTATATAGGGTAGCACAAGATTGATTACACGTAAAAAATATAAATGCAGCAAAACTTAATAATATGATGTGCATGTAATATAATATTTCGAGTCAAATGATACCTTACTTTACTTTATTTTTCAATCAATAGGCAGTTACCTGTACAATGTAAACGGTTGTGTTGAGAGTTATATGTAACATTTAGTGTTGATTTTTGTAACAAATAACGGTACGACCCCCTCGCTATCTGTTACAAAAGTAACAACGCTATATGTTGCAAAATTGACGTCGCTGTTACTTGTAACAGTTAGCGGCATTGTAACACTTATCGATTTTACAACGTCACTCAAGAAAGAACTTTCAGTCACTGTTTTCTATCTCACGTAATCTGATTGGCTGACAAATATAACAACAACCAATATGATTCTCTTTTTTTATTTCGGTCGTAAAATTGTCCAACACGTATTGTGTTTCCACATGGGTAAACTATGGGAGAACATGTTCTCATTCTGATCATTAATCTGTGGTGTGTTAGCCAGTTTTTTTTTTATTCTCCAGTACAATTCATCTTTGTCATTGACATTTCGACGCAAAAAATCAAATCATAATGGCATGTTATGTGTTACCGGTCGGATCTTACCTGTGTTCTCTTTAAATACAAATTGTCAATAAATACAAATTGCCTCTTGCATTTACAGCTTATACATCCTCTAGTGTTCCTAGCAGCAATAATCAAGTCTGCATATCACAAGGCTCCAAAAAGTGGCCTTTGTGATTTGTCTTTTTCCAAAATAAAACAACGCAGGAGCTGCTGACAAAAAAGTCGCTTTCCTGCGCCAGCTTGCCCTGTATTGGAGACATGCGTGAGAACATTATACATGTTTCCACGTGACCTTCTTATGATTCCCCAGTCACACCGCCCTACAATGGTCGGTAATTGCAAAGGTCATCTGTTTCATCCACTTGATCAAATATTGCCCTTTCTGAATATATATTTAACGAAATTTTCTGGGTGAAGACTGACCAGGATACCATAACAAGAAGAAATACCTCGTTTTGCACAGTGATTGGTATACTATTATAGGCAACTAAATTTATCAAAGCTATCAGAGCCAGATGTATGTTCTGTGACCATGGAAAGGCCGGGTCTCGAGCCAGCAATCTTCGGCGCTAATCACCAAGCCGCAAATGGGAAACGCACATACCAACTGCACCAAATCTCCGATCAAGAGAATGATTCAGTGGAGGGCGACATGCGTGAATGTCATAATCGACAAGACCCAGTTCATTGTAGTACATCCAGTGCAAGTACTGATGTGTCATTTAAGTTCAATTCTTAGGTTTCTGCTATAGGCGTACCAATTCGGCGAATGAACCACAAGCAAAAGCTGTATAATTTTAATTTATACTCACTAAGGGCAATTAAAATTATAAACTTTCAATGCCATCAAGACTATTTAGGGTAGAGGTGTCATTCTAACTTCTCATTCGTATGTTTGGCGTGTAAATGCATTCAATATGCCAGAAGCAGGAGTTTAAGAGTATTAATTAATGCTTATTGGGGAAACTTGAAATATATAAATATTCTTCAACAATAATTATAGGAACGGATGCCATTCCAATTTTAATTCATCAATTTTTGCTGTAGGCGCATCCAACGGAACACAAACAAAACTTGTACAATTTTGATTTATGCAAATAAAGGAACATTTGACAAGTTTAAATGCTGACTATCTTCATAGTTGTTACAAATAGAGCAGCATTCCAAATTCAATTTATATGCTTGCGCTGTAGTGGAAAGATTATTGTTGAGTTTAAATTTATGCAAATTAGGTACACCAGAGTAATTTAAATGATAGATGTCTTCAAATTTATTTTCAGTAGAGATAGCATTCCCACTTTCATTCATGGCTTGTCCAGTAGTCGCATCCAATGAACCACAAACAGAGTAATGTTCTAAAATTAATTTGTGCCAATTAGGCCATTTGGAATATTTATTTGAACGAACGATTTTTTTTAAAAACATGCATTTTCTACTAGTGGTTTAGTCTATTTATTGAACACAGGCAAACCGATCAGTCCAAACAAATCGCATGCAAAATCGGTTGACCTATGTCCCAAAAGTAGGCTATACTATTGGTGTAAAATGAGGTACCGGTGTATGTTCACACACGGGATACCAAAGCCTAAATACACGAGACTTACGCCATGGGCATGAGGCAGTACCAGCTTTGTCCACGAGTTACATTTACAAAATTTTATTTTTTGTTTTTCAGGATCAGGATGTTGCATATATCTTTTTTATGATAAAATCAAAATAAAAGCAAATATTTTAAATGTTTAAATATTCTGTGACTAATATTTGACACATTCCGTTACCAACTAACTTGGCAGTGTGCTTGACTTGGTTTCCATTTTTCACTGCAGCCAGAGTAACGAATTTGAACTTCCCGAGTCCTGTCTTATGATATCACATGAAAACTGGTTTGGCCCTGCATCTTACTTTCTTGTCCTGAGCCTTAGACTTGGCACGCTGACATGGGACTGGGTCTCGACTTTCTTATCCGGATTATTATTGACACACATAAAGTCTTTGATTAGCGGATATAATCTGGCAAATGGATTTGACGGCACATAAGTTTACCCTCCATTAATACAGAATACATTTCAGTTTCTCAATGTACCTCTTATAACCCATCCTTTAGCTTAAGCCGCCAGAGACGGTCTTGACGTGTCTGATTGCGGGCTGCGGGACAATGATATAATTGATACAGCCATAGAACAACGTTCTATTGGCAGAATTTTATCGAACTCCACAGCTTTATGTCGAGATGTGTGTGCCAATGCCGACCCAGCTCTGAATAAAAAGGCAGGTTCAGATGCGTCACATTATTGCCCAGGCTATGCATATCGGATTTAAACTAGAAGTATTTGAACTCCTATAGAATTTTGACAGCAGACGAATTTATGAGATGACGGCAAGTCTGTGCATAATGTGTTCCGTACCATTGTCACAAATTAAATTCGTAGTGGAAGAAAAAAAATCAAGCAAAGAATCAAACTTAATTTCTGCGAAACTTTCACCTCACTGATAGCTTTGTGCGCGAAGACAATGCCATGCTTTTTCGGGTTTTTTTGGTGTATCTTTTGCCGTCCGGTATCCAATGCAAATACGAGTGATCCCATGTACAATTTGCTTGGTTCAAAACATGCAGACGAAGGTTTTTTTTTTTTATGGTCAATACAAATAGTACAATGTCAATACTGCCTAGATGCTTTCTCGGTAACAAAATGTACGCCAGGTAATTGAAAAATATATATAAAAACTAGTTTTAAGCCCCCCAAAAATTAAAAAAAAATAGAAAAACTTGATTAATCGTTCAAAGTACATGTAGTAGATAGAATCCTACGAGAACTATGTGTAGGCACCAAACTTAAACCCATGCTTATGCTTTACGACTACTGGTAAGAATTGTGTACAGACGGTGTGTATTCTTGCACTTCACTTGGGTTCTGTTTCGGTTACAGTGCCACACGAACATTTGACAAGTTTAAATGCAAAACGTCTGGATAATGCGGCAATGTATACAATTCTACTGAAACATTTCAAAATATTTGTGGTTGGGTTGATGACCATTGCTGTCCATTATGTGCAGCGAGACGGCTTTGAAAGGATTGAGTCTAACACTTTCCCTGCTGATTTTAACAGTCCCGACAGCGTTGTTCAATATTATCAACTACATGGCCGTAGCTATAAATTAAGTATGCCTCTAAGTGCTTCTAATGCTCAGTTCCCCAATGATAACTTCTTTTGACAGCCTTTTGGGCAAGCATAATTACTCATTTAAAACTTTTGTCCTTGAACTTAAGCGGGGGGGGGGGGGGGCAAGGGTATTTTCGTGACTCGTTATCCTATCTTTTTATTTTCCGTGATCTGTGAAACAATAACATTAATTTTCGGGATTCGTGATTAAACCATTGCTCGTGAATCGTGAATATGCATATAAGCTGAATAATTTTTCCTGTGAACTCTGATCAAGACCCCCCCCCCCCTTGCCCCCCCTTAAGCAGTATCAACAGCGTTTTTATAGGCAGGTTGGGCCGATCTTCCCGCCAGGCGCTGGAAAAGCGGTTGATCTGAGACATGCTTTGTGATAGGGCTCTTCTACAAAATCTCAATTCTTTCGTTTTTGTTTTGTCATTAACACGTTAACTAATTTTCAAAAAAGAAAATTCAAAGAGGCGGCAATTGCTCCAGTCAGTATGGTCGGATTTTTAAGGGCTTAAAGGGTTAAGATGTTGCCATAGACAGACGTGGGTAGTTTACAAATTCTACCAGACCTGCAAATTAGGCCTCGGATGCTGGCCACAGCCCCGGTAATTCTATCCAGACAATTCCACTCAATAATGCCGAATGATTACACAGGAAAGAAAGTACGTGGGACACTGAGATATAGAGCAGCCAGAGGGAGAGACACGACGATTTTATTGGTAAAAGCCAGGAAAACATCGATATCATTCTTATCACAATAAAACTGTTTAAGAACGCAAACTTTCTCAATTGTCCCTCTTAATACGACAAAGCCTATTTCACTATCTGACGGTTTCGATCAGTTACCTTCAAACAGAAGTACTTTATATGTGTGGGCAAACCCAATTGATCCGTTGAATGCTGAAGATCCAGAATCGGGATCACAGCGCGCACCAATGTCTGTAGTTGGTCAGCCCCGACACCAGTACGGCGATGGCGGGAGAGCCTGGTGAGCCCGTAGGGCTAATTTTGCTTCTCTTCCTATTTGCTGTAGAAAGCAATCAGTGGTATTTTGTTGTATTGTACGTAACCTTGTGCCATGTCTCAAATACCTTGAGTTCACACTGTTTATTACTCCATCTTTGTTTACCTGTAGTCTGCCTGCTGACCAGAATGATACTTGAAAGCTTAACAACTCTAGTGTCTCGACCGTCAGCAATCTGGCGTGGCAATCACTCCTGATAATCTATACATAAAACAGCTGGATCAAGATTGCTCTTCATGGCCATGCGGCTCATGCCTCCCTGGTTAATCACAACTAACCTTCACAGGAGTGATTGTATCCTTTCCTGATTGTTTGCTGAAATCAGCTGGCTAAACTAGTACCGCACGCTTCACAAAGCTGCACACCATCTGTCGATGCTGGTGCAAAGGCAACGCACACCCGGAACCCAGGATTCAAAATGTGCGAAGTTCAATTGACAAATTTGGAGTAAGGTTAAAATCATTCACAAGTAAAATCGAAATAAGTTGTTTCACTTTATTGAATTGTAATTCTCTGCAAGTATGATTGTAAGAAAAAAATACCCATTTTATGTGACATCGTTCAGCAGTACCGCAAGTGTGTAAACATGTTCAATTCAATTATAATGTATGACATTTTGTCGAAGCCTGACATCCAACGGTGAACAGAGTTATTGAAACATACAAAACATATGAAACAAAATACCACATTATAGCACCACCAAGATTGAAGAGAGAAATTTGTGCTAAAATCGAAAAAGAAAAGAGCAATAAAAAGTGTGAGAGTGTCCAGAAAGTCTATGAGGGTGACATCTTGTAGTAATTGTGATATAATGCTATTGAAGAAATTGCAACAGCAATTTAGCAAAATGAATTGCAGTCTGAAATTGTTGCACTATAGATGTCCTGTTGTAACATATGATGTCGTCTAATTTCATTATGAATATACCCATTTCAAAATCTGATCTGACGGATCATCATATTGCTTTATGATATAAAGATATTCATCAAATTCTCGACTATTATGTATGTTTCATATTTTGTATGTTCTAATGGAGATTTCTTTTTTAAGTACTTGTTTGTGCCTGTAGGATTTAATTTGAGATTATTGCAGAATAGGATTTTTTATCATATAATCTTTTACCAACTATGAGTACAGCTCTGCTCAAAATTAACATTTTAATTTTATGTGAGTCCTTCGCCATCAATCGGGTTTATTGTTCCAACTTATTTTACGTGTTATACCATTGGAGTAAACTGAGATACGGGTATAACATAAAACGTTTTATTTTACTTAAATTCATTGTTGCCCTTATTTTTGAATATTTATTGCACTCATTTGATGCCACCTTACGATAAAATCTTCCTTTTTATAGCCTAGATTATCGGACATTATTCCACATGTAGCCCATTGTTTAATTCTGGTATTTGAATAGATTTTAAAGTGTTTCTAATCATAGAAAAAAGACCAGAAACTACACATTACATACGATACCAAAAATAATGGGGAGTGTGGATTAGATTTACCAATTAAATTCTATTCCGTTATTTTATTCTTAAAAAGCAGATTTAACCTGTACAGCCACAGAGTTCTATCAAAACAAGGCATTGGGTATTGCATAGAAAACTGCCATATTATATTATTATATTAGCCATTGACATCATAAAGAAATGTGCAATGTCACTTATCGACCTCTAGTTTCAAATGACTCAGAAGAATGTCTTTGAGCTGTCAGAATGACTGAGATTCTCTGCATCCGACGATTTTTAAGGGAGGAAATGAATCATTCTGTACCAAAAGCTAATGTTCAAAGCAATAAGTTTGAGACCAACTCTGCTTTTGGCAGAAATATGCCAGCGTGTTAATAATAACATTGTGACTGACGTGTTATTCTCGTAGCATGATTACATGCATACCAAAGTCTATGCGTTAATGCTATCATCGTGTCAGCGGGGTCAATACTATAGAGCTTTGCAGCATCTTATGCTTCTCGGTTTCGGCACTGTAGTCATGGGATGGTCAACCACATCTTGATGTTCAGAGCTTTGAGCATTCATTACACGGTGCACTCGCGTCTTCATGTTAGAACTACCAGCATTGCCACCTGAGCTGCAGCAAGGAACTTGACAGGAAGTACATGTACGGCAGATTCATGAGTGTCTGTGGTAAAAGTAACAACTCAACCAAGCAAAACACTTACGAAAACCCATCCGCAAAGTTTTATAACACACAAGACGGTAAACATTTTTCGGAAATTTCATTTGTTTAGCAGAAAAAGTGTTATTTGTGAATGGTTAAGTGATATAACTGGCATAAGTGCAGTGCCAGTGGTCATGGCGGAGGCCTACATCAACTAAGGGGGTCAGGCCAGGTCCGCAGTTAATGTGGTTAAAAATGAATACTTTCTATTGACCGCAGCACGTAATAATGGTTTGGTATCAACGCTTCGAATGCAAAATAGTGTCTTAGTGTCTTGATATCAGCACTATATACTGATCATATGATCAGTTGAGTAGGTGCTGGGGTCTTAGTACAGTTGCATGGAGTATAAATGGTACAAAACAGCCTGCCCTTGCATAATGTACCCCATCAAGAATTCTAGTACTAGCAGCGTGAGTTCAGGACCAAAGTCTTGGCATGTTGTACAAAGGCGAAGATTTGGTTTGCGCATCACGTTTAATGTCTAGTGTGTCCAAGACCCACCCCTGGCGTACCAGGGTGTTGGTATTGGCAGCCCAGTTAGTGCGTGGTATTACGCTGTCAGCTTATGTCTGCTTGAATGCTGACAGGATTGGCAGTGCGGTCAGTTTATGACATCATCCTGAGCAGCGCAGAATACTGAGAAGTCTGCTTCACACCTCAAGTAGAGTGGATTAGGCAGCGTCTGCTCCGTTTTGTCGCTTTGTTTATATTTTTCCAATGTTGATGAGATTATCTCCTATTTACCAGATCCTTAAGCCACTTACGCGCTCAACTGGAAATGTAATGAGAAATGCGCCTGTTTTATCGCTTTGTGCCCCCCACCCCCTCCTCCTGTGTGCTTGGCTAAGTAAGTTTCGAACGTTAATTTTTCTGCCAGTGTGTTTAGTATGATGCCTAAAAAAAAAATCGAAGTACAACTTGTCAATCACCGAATAATTACAAGTATGATGATTTGACAGTAACGTCGTCATGTTGTTAGATTGAGGGCACAGCTATCCCAGTTTTATCTTGATCTTACAGGGCGCAGGGCAAATCGCACAATGTTTCGAAGGGCGAGTGAAGAATTGCATTCTACATTAGCAGTAAACCCTTGTTAAATAAGTGCTTTATTAAAGACAAAGGATAAGGGAGATGACTTTTTGAATCGCATGTCTTTGTTACGATAAAAGAAGTCCTCGGATTACATGAAACATAGCAACATGGGCACTGAGGGTCTTTGCGACATAAGTGTATAAAAGATAAAGAGGGGGTAAAGGGAATTTCCCTGCAGCTTGCAGGGGCGTTTTTATTTCCGTTCATCGTACACAGGCAATTTTTATTTACCGTGCATCGTACAGGGGTGAAATTATTAATCGTACAACGTACAGGCAGCTATTGTTCATCGTACCCACACGGAATTTTTTCTAATAATAAAGATCAATAAAGAAAATCAGGAGCGGCAGCCTCCCCAGGGAGTCCTCACAGTGGATGAAAGGTCACTGATCATAACTGACTACCCCTCGTGACACGGTGGTTCAATGATCATCGCTGACCACCCTTCGTAACACTGTAATGCATCCCTCACCCACAGGCCTGTTAGCGGGCAGTAACTTTAAACCAATCAGCACGAAACTTGAAGCGAGAAGTCATAAAAGGGAACTGATGCTCTGATTGGCCACTTGTACTAAATGAATTAAGAACCTATCAGTTTAATTATATGTAATATTATAGAACATCCATGTATATATAAATATATATATATAGGTAAGACAGTGACACGTTGGCTTATGGAGAGGAAAGAGTCTGGAGTGGGCAATAGGGTAACGACTATCAGGAAGTGGTTCTGGAGAAAAGCACACAAATACAAATCATTGTAATAGCAAGTCATAGACATATCAAATATTCCCATATGGATGGACAACGGAATATTTGAATCTGTGATAGTGGTATATTTGGTTATACTAAAAATGATTAGGTTAGGCCCCTGACTGATTAAATATTCCTAAATGAATTAAGAACCATGCAATTTAAATACCATTGAAATAATAAGTCATAGCTGACACCCTTTTCATTTGTGAATATTTTATTCGCTTGAATTGAACCTTTGATACTGAAATTGTTTAGCATGTTAAAAACCATCTGGATTAGAATATGACAGATCAAGTCCAAATTCAGTCAAACATTGCCAGATGCATATTTGTGCTAGAATGTATAGGTACTTACTTTATCAGAAAAAAAAAACATTAAATATATAAATTGTGCTTAACCTGATATTCAAAGATCTAAAAAGTGTGTGTAAAGATTATTCACAAAAAATATACATTCCTGTGGCTGCTCTACCGGCTGCTTCATGAATGATAAACGAATTTATATCAGAATTAGAAAATTTGAATGGAAAAAATCCAGTATAATCTGTAGTGGAAGTCGGCAAAAAAAATATATATATGCCTTTACACACCAATTTTGATGATTTTATTTTCTTTCAAATATGATATTTCTTCAACATGTCTGGGTATATCATAATTGTTCAGTCTTATCTATGCTTTACATATGTCAACAATGTATGTGACTTCTTTTGCCCGGCGCCAATAGCTCTTTAAGTTTTACAGACGATATATGACTAGAATTTCTCACAGCGTTATAGATGTATATACAGTAATTCGGGCCTTGAGAGACCACTCCAATATTTACCTGGCTTGGCAGACCACATTTGTCAGGTCTGTAGTTATATCTCATCCATGTTATACCTCTAAAGAGAGAGCAGCCTTTTACAACAACTATTTTGGGGTCCATCCAAGGTGTGGTCTCTCAAGACAGGGACCACTGTATATGTCATTTATGCTTTCTACCAAATACGTGAAGAGCAAGGGTCACCTTTTATTTTTGATACCTTTTGGGCAGCATCTTCGAGTAAAAATTAACACCAGAAAAGGTGTCTTATTTTCCGTACAGGCTACTGGCAAGTGTTATTTATAGTACAGTGTACTGAGGAAAAATCATTGACTATATTGGTGCAGCAGGGACTTCATTTACCCCCTCATAAAAGAGCATGAACTTTATTTGTTACATCAACATCAATATTGACATTTTGTAAAAAAACGCACAGATACATTTACCAATACAACATAACCAAATGCACGTACAACACATTACAATGTCCTCTTGAGAGAAAAAAGGTAAGTTTATAAATCCATCAGACGAACACTCCGTTCACCTAATCTTCTGAAATAACAATTTATAACTGATTTAGAACGGTCCTCTCTTCTTTATGACTTCAGAGAAGAAATTTACTAATAATTTTATTTTATCGTGATCATTAAGGTCCATAATCAAATTTAATTTATTTGAATCGCTTGAACTTGAAAATGCTGGGGAAAATGTTGGACAAGTTTTTAAATAATATTTCTCTCTCACATTTAAATTTAGAGCATGCATCGTAATACATAGAATAGAACTAATTTAAAAATTAATTTAAAACTAGAAATTTAATTATATCAAATCTTTCAGATACGAATCGTACTAAAACACTTTAAAAATCTATTTTGGGCAAGTTGACTGCGTAGTACAAAAAGCACATTTACAATCAGGAAAACCCCATTATCATGAGAATAATAAGATGTGAATATTCATTTCTTCTCTTTGCTGATGTTGGAGGCCGTTCCATATTTTTGCTCCCAGGCATGTAAGATTTGTTTAAACCATACGTGATTGTATCATAGTCCTTCCTTTTGGAATCCTTACCTAGTTTTTCTTTCTTATTGGTTGCGTAAACATTTTTGGTTGAAATAAATCACGAAGATATGATGCGCCCAGTTTGGTAATGGACATAAACCTGTTTGGCAAGAGCCCTTAGTCTGTGCATTTAAAAATGGTTAATTTGCCTTATTCAAAAGGTCATTATAATTTGTACATACACGTAATAGGTTATCTGCCTTTGGAGACTCAGAAATGAATCTTGATGCCCTTTGTTGAATTTTTCAAGCTTGACAGTGTTGGTGTCACTACAGAAATACTTCACTTGAGGGCAGTAATGGACATTAGAATGAATTATATATTATAAATGACCAGCTTTATCATTTTATCCAAGCAACTGCGTTAACGGCATAACACATTCAATTTGCCTGGCAGCTTTTCTACGCAGGGAGGAAACGTTTGACAGGTTTTGCGGGAAAGACACTGGCGGGCTGGACACTACTATCACTCCACTCTTCGATTAGATACAACCCGTGAAGAGTAATTAAATTACAGGTACATACCCACACTTATGGATTAGTTTGTCACTGTGCAAATGAAATTATATAGATCACCTGCCAAGGAATCTGTCCAACTAACACGTATCTTTTGAATATTCAATCTTGCATTAAGCTTTATCTGTAGCATTGTGCTCAGTATGGTGATGCTCAGGTGTAGTATTCTGGAAGATATATGATGCCGGTCTATGTCATCGCTTCCGTCTTTCGTGAATGCTTTTGAGACATTTATTTCTGCACGACTTCCTACGGATATGCGGTACCATGAGTGGGACAACAGATGTGCGGTACAATGACGGAGAAACACAACAGATGTGCGGTAGCATGAATGAGACACAACAGAGGCGTGGTACCATCAGTGAGACACAACAGACGTGCGGAGAGAGTGACAAATTATCCATAGCTACATCTGCATGTCTACAGCTTAGTTCACAGAGATCCAGGCTCTGATTATATAGTGTAATTAGCTAATATGGACTTTCCAACACATGGAAACAGTTCGCGCTTAAGCTGTCGTGTGCTGCCAGCAGGTTGTGAATGATTCATTCGTAATTCCAGCTTTAAAAAGACAAGCTATCATTGCATCAAATTCATTACAAACGCTGTTTTGGAGCCAATTGAAAATATGTGGAACACTTCTATGTTAAACCAAAAAACCACAATAAACTGAATCTATGCAATGTTACCGTCATGTTGATTTTTAATAATCGAAGCTTCCTTCAAAGTCTTTCCATGAAAGTTTTGCCTTTCGTTTTGGAATATTTACGATATCTGAATGTCGTTTAAAGCTGTTAACTGTAATACTTTGAATAATTTTTTCTAATGTTGTCCACTGGTTGTCCCAAAAGATAAAACATGTGAGCTTTTGACTATTATTACATTACAAAGAGATTTTTGAGCGTGAGAAAAGTAACATAATTGACCTCTGATTAGGAAGATTGTCCTACTGTAATAATAATAATAATAATAATAATAATAATAATAATAATAATAATAATAATAATAACAATAATAATGATAATTTTATTATTATTATTATTATTATTATTATTATTATTATTATTATTATTATTATTATTATTATTATTATTGTTGTTGTTGTTGTTGTTATTATTATTATTATTATTATTATTATTATTATTATTATTATTATTATTATTATTATTACATTGAGTTTCGCCTGTGTGATATCGTGTTGTCAGCAGGCTGCTCAACTTTGTCGAAATATTTTACATTATATAGATTTTTGCTTCTTGTAAACACGTTTTCATTTAAATTGGTCATTGTGTGTGAGGATATCGTAAACTTCAAAGGATAACTTTCTTAATTGGCTTTAAAACAGTAAAGACTTGTTAGGTCCTTCTTACAGATCTGAGTATCTAACCATTTCGTTTTCTTTGCTTCATCTTGTTCACGTTGCCAACGCTGTAGTTTTCAGCCAATAAGGAAATTGGAGAAAATAAGTACATTGGATATCATTATTTTCTCCTCTTGAATGAACGTTGTAGGGAGAATTCTTGATAAACCTTTTTGGTTAACAGCCTGCCAAAATATATAAGTAACCTATCATGGAGGATATGGTTCTCATCTATGAACATGCTTAGTAATTTTATAGATTTTTTTTCAGGTCTGATTTTGAACACATCTAGTTTAAAAACAGACGTAGCCTGATATCATTGTCAAGGCATTGAATACCAATCCGCGCAGCTGTGTCCAGTGTTTCTTTAACATTGCAGAGGGCACGTTTCATTTATAGAAACAAAAATAAAATAAAATAAAATAAATCAATGGTATTAATATTGAAGGGAAGGGACCAAAGAATACACTTTGGGGAATACTCTTAAATTAATTTTTATCATTGACTGAAAGTACTTCTGTATTTTACCCTTTATTCACGGTCACTTGGTTAATTGCCAATGAATGTACATGTATTTTCGGTGAATCCATAACTGTTTAGGCTACTCAGTGCGAAATTGTGAGGGAAACGTTCAAACGATTTAGAAAATAGCCACTACAATCTTTTGATTATCAAGGGCAAGTTTCCAATCTTCTGTGATTTTGATATGTAGACTTGGACAGCTATATTTTTTGCTGTCTAAAAAAACTTAGTAAGCAGCTGATAATATCTTTGAAAATTCACTCAATTGGCCATTCAACACTCTGTAGAAATGTTTTGAGACATAAAATAGAATGCCTACAGGGTGATGTTTCGTTTGTTTGAAGAGTTAACGTTTAATGCACGAGGAGAACAATTTTTTTTAGATCATATGGCAATTTGTCTGCTTCGATTGACTTATTTGTGATATCAAGAAGCGATGAACAGGTTGTTTGTGCTCTAATTTTTAGTCACTTCGCAGGAAAAATGTCTTGTTCTGTCGCCTTTTTATGATTTGTATATTGACAATTTCTTAAAAACCTCGTTCTCATTGACTGAGTCGATTCAAAGGCTTTTTTTTATCTTTCTTTTTATGTTCTATTTTCGAGGACTTGGACACATGCCACCAAATGTTTTTTCCGCGACTATTGAGAGAAACGAACCTGCACCATGGCAGCTTTAACGTAAAGAAAAGTTTTTAAAAGTTCCACAGATACCATTTGGGTTATAAAGTATTCATTCATATTCCATTTAGATGAGTGTGCCATCATTATATCATAACGGCTTTGTATGAAAAAAGGTTTGATTGTATTACAGAAAGATTGTGGTGTATTAATTTTGTATGATTACGTCAATTCCCGAAGTGTCGTTTAATAGACAATTTGCGTGGAAGAGTAACTTTGTTTCTTTGAACATAAATGGCTTTCCGGTGACCTTTTTGGCCTTTTAATAGAGGGTACACTTAATATTAATTTCACACCTCAGTTCACCATTCATAAATGGCCCATAGTCTGGTAAGCTTACTTTTCATTGGAGCGTGTCGGTTAATGACCACTCAAAAGCGTGTCAACCAATCAAATTGCTCGGTTTGCGTAATAGAAAGTCCCAGCTTAGTGGAACGGAGAACTATTTCGATCAAATACAAACTGCCGCTATTGTGAAAATCAACATGAAGTTACTATTCACATCATAACGAGTGTGGAACTTCAGTATGGAACTCTCTGAAGATGGCGCATTCCATGAGCACCGTTTGGGATTTAGCACACTCGCCCATGCGTGTGGCTGCCATGTACATCCACAATGCTGTTTACCAAGGCCAGTCATGCCCAATTATCTTAATCATAAAGCGGTAATTCCCATGACGAAGAAAATGAATGTCTCATTCTGAAGCTTATGCAATGTGTCCATGAACATGCCACAAGATGCAAGGAAATCAAATTAATGCATTATAATGTGAAATTCTTTATCTTTATTCGGTGTCAGTGGTGCCTTGGTTTGAAAATTCACATTAAAATGAATCAAAGGTGCTTGGACGCCTTCAAAAACATCTTTTTGACAATTCCAATGGCCCAAAATGAATTAATGATAAAATAGAAAAAAAAACACAGTATGCAATGGGATAAACGTTAAATCGTTCAACAATTGTATCAACATGTAGAACAGTCGGCATCTCCGCACAAACATGACATCCGTTGCAAGTATCCTGAGCTACCATCTCCGTGGGTGTCCCTTCAGAGTGTCTTCTCTCTCCTCTTTGTTTTGCCACTGTGTACTTTCTGATGTCGTCATGTACTTTCTGACGTTTTATTGTTTTCCTCTTTTATTATTTTGTGTTATATTATGCTGATGTTTATATTTGTCTTATCATGTGTATTGATAATTATACTGTGGCGGTCTTTGAAGTCTACCACACCGAAACGTGATATATGTTTTACGCTATAGTTATGGGACAGGGATATGTTTACCATACTTGTCAGATATAAGAACACTTTACATAGATCAATTGCACTTCTAATATGTGCCATCAGACGTAATCCATCAAACACGTCACCGTTGCTTGCTTTTTGAGGCTGTTAGAGTTCACGCTGGACATTCTACATATTCATGACGAAAGTAAATTGAGCCGTTATGGACATAAGTGTATGCTGGCTTTCTGCTGAGCACATAATTAAGTTTTATCATAATATTTTGGTAATGTCCTTCTGCGTAACACATTTGTTCCGAGAATAAGTAGGAGACGAGAACAGACTCCTGAGAGCTGACAGAAACATAAATCACACGCACGGCTGCATGAATATATGTTAAAAGCATCAATCCCTGAATTCCGTTGAATTTATGACGACCAAGACACAATATGCCAAATCACTGAAATATCCGTATGACACAGAAAGACATCGAAAGCAGAACAAAGCCCAATTTGCTTCAGCAACAAATGTTATTCCTGGATTTGTTAGTCACAAATGGCAAGGTCTCCGGACCTTTGCGCTGCTGTACTGTGAGGTCCGTTCCGTCTTTGGCACTATTTGTACAGCATGATTCTGACATATTTAAAAATAATTGGTTTTGTTTGTAGCATCGAACCCATCTTGTATTTTTTGAAGTCTGGCCAACTATATTTTTTATGAGGTCATAGGACGCTTCTCTCGTGGTCCTGACTTTTTTCACAGTAAATTGCAGATAACTCAGATATCTTCATTAGTTCACATTAAAAGGTCGTGTGAGTCGGGCATCCGATTCCCGTTTGACTGTGAGATTGTGAGATCGATGCTTAGTCCAGAGGACATTGCAAATGGCATGTTTATCATGACGTAACAAATTGATGTCATGGCCTACTTGTCCTGTCCCGGTCCTACCGGAAAGTTCTCGATGACGTCACTGTAGCACTCGCAATCTGATCCCGTCATGCAGTTTTGTAAATTAGCTGTAATGCCATTTATCTTAAGATTTACAGTGTCGCCTCAAAGTGATCAAAAAGAGCGTCCCAAGTAAGGTACCCTGTGGTATACTTGAAACCGTCGAAACAGTTTGTTCATAAAATCCTCGGCCGCCAAAGATTATTTCTGAAACTTTCTTCGAGAGAAGTATTTACTTGGTGCTATGTAATGTTCTTTAAGGTCATGCAGGAAAAAAAGTTAGAGCTCAGCTGTTGTTAGAAAAATTTGGGGGTTCAAAGTTCAAAGTTTCCTTTTTTTTTTTTGTGAGTAGCATTGTTGTTCTTACATGGAAGGAAAGTAAACACGAGTAACTTCACTATAAAAAAAAAGTTACATATTTGGCTACCATAATGTAAACAAGACGTTCCTGATGTCAGAAAAAAATTTAATTTAATCACACAGCCAAAGTGTTAAAGGTGAAACAGATCACCTGTAGTTGCAGTCGATTAAGAGACGTTAAATGCACACACCTTCAAGTTACGCAACGTGGAGGGCCATGTATTTTTTGACGAGCAAATGTTTGGATGTTGGTGCTTAATTCGGTCAAAGAAATAATAAATCTTAGAATCTGATACTTGTTTTGATTCCCAGGGCCTCGGATATTGAATGTTCACTTCGTACATTTGATATAATTCATACAAGGAAGCAGACATACGGTAAAAAGAGGCCCTATCCTGTACATGTTCGATGCGACGTCTCCAGAGTGAATTTCATTTGTTACTACTCAGGACATGTTCTCCTGACATTAATAATTACACATAGGATTACTTTCAGGACAGTAGCGGTTTTCAAGTCACCGCTGTGAAGGCTGTAGTCCAGTCTGCAACAGATGAACCTGAGAGCACATTGCGCTCGGGTTTGTCTAGATGAATGTAATATTTATCTGTCGATAATGAATATTTTGATGTTGAAGCGGCGCGTGTGCTATAACTTCATCGTTTCGCTCAAGGTGAGTGGTCTTATGCCTGTAAAAATAGATGTGTAGGTAGACGTCCACATTCTGGCAAGCATAAATTTATGCTTTTGGTGCATTGGAGGGAACGCATGAGCTAAAGGTGAAAAGGTAGATGATTATTTGCATATAACATGTAGGATGTAGAGAATCCATTATTGTGTGGCGCCTATGGTTAACATTTGTGGCACATTTTGCGGAACTTCATGAGGGTTGCCGAGTGAAACCTGACAATCCAGCAAGAAATTTATGTACAGACGCTTAAAGAAACTTCAATATATATATATATATATATATATATATATATATATATATAGATATTTATATATATATATATATATATATATATATATATATATATATACATATATATATATATATATATATATATATATATATATATATATATATATATATATATATATATATATATATATATATATCAATGTTCTGTAAGTTAATAATCATTTACCTCAACTATTCTTACGCAGACTACGTCATTGAATTCTAGCAAAATCATCTCAAGAACCGTTGGCCTTTCAAATTGGCACTTCATTAAAATGACGTCATGTAATTCCACACTACATGCAGATTTTTTTCTTGACAACACTCTTATTTGTTTGACACAGAGCAAAAAACTAAAATAAAAAATGAAACAAATTCTTCAACGAGAGCGTTTAGGATACAGACGGTTTAAAGTCCAAATCTAAATTCTAGGCATGCAGGAAAAAAGAAGAGCTAGATTTTTTTTTTTACATAAATTAAAGATTCGTTGACACGTAAACTTGATGATGAGTGCATTATGTGCACCGTTCAAGTTCGAAGTTACATGTATGTCTCACATACAACACAGTTCTCGAAAAAAGGTGCACTGCTGACTGCTGTGTGAACATTGGTGCAGCTGAGTTGCCACACTCTTTTCATATACACAGCTATCTGAACATGTATTCATATTTTCCATCACCCAAGGTTTGTTCCTGGATAGATGCCCATATTAAAAGTATACAGGCAAGCAGGCTTGCCCCCAAAGGGAATTTTTTTGTGAATGGAGGCCAGAAAGCAGTTGTGCACAGTGGCTCCACTTGTGGGGGAAATTCCTGAATTCCTCAACCGTTGTTTTCTTTATCAATAGTACGTTGATTGTGGTCAGTGCATGATGGGAGGAACCTCGAGGCGTCTTCTTTCCTTATATCTGGCCTTAGTTAGGTTTAACTATGGTAACTTTACATAATAACAATGATAATGAAAATTATTATGATAATAATAATAATAATAATAATAATAATAATAATAATAATAATAATAATAATAATAATAATAATAATAATACGAAAGTTGCACAGTTATGTTTGAGAAGATGTACTTCATACAAAAATCTCAATCCATCAGTCGCATTGTTTCAGACCGATGCTGTTGCTAGCCACTTTGAATGTTAAGTGTGCCATTGATACTGAAAGAAGTCACTTTTGCAACTAAAACAGTCGTATTGTAAATAAAAATGGGCTAAGCATCAAAGTCAAAAGGAATAAACAAGTTTTGATACCCAACGGAAACGTGCAACAGTAATACCTCAGGCCTGTGCCGTAGCTGATATCGTGTGTGCTTATGTTAATTATATTTTAGTTAACATCATGTACGTGCATGTAATGTAATCAAGTATTCCTGTGTAATTATAGTGCAGCTGATATCATATGTGCTCTAGCATAAGAGCAGATCTTATGTTTCTGTTGCTAAATGACCAAAAGCAAAAACAGCAACAGTGATCAAAATGAAATATAATATTTAAAATGGACAGAAATGATTCAAATGTGATTAATTCTGAGCTATCAACATAGGCTTACATGAAACATAATCAAGTATCTGTGGCCCACACGTTATGTTCTGTTCTGTGCAGACTGAATCACAGCAGCTAATTCTTACAGGTGTAACCAGGATTAACACCATATATTTGGGCGTGTAATTTGGTTTAATGATGCAAACTACTCAGTGCAATTCAAATACTACTGTTGACAGGCAATTGTGTTATCTTTTTTATTCAGCGTAAGACAGTCCAACGGTGAAACAGTTGACCTTTGCATGTGGGTTGTAAATCCGCAAGCTAGCACAATCAGCAGGCTATAATTGTAGAGTTATCATTATGCACTGGCCAATTTCCAATGAGCGAGACTGTCAGTGACATTTCTTTGCACACAAGACAAAGTTGCCAAGGTAACAATAACACACTCATCGTCAATTAAAACGAAAAAAAAGTTTTCATTTTATGCTTCAGTACAAGTGGTAACGAACAAATTGTTAGTGAATTTGCAAGCATGTTTGGCAAACAAAGCAGACCAGTTTGCGTTGGGAAGAAATGTTGACATAATTATTTACTCGGCTGCTACGCGAATGTAAACATCACAGAACATTATTAACAGAAACCTGCGGGTGGAGATGGTACCATATGCAGATCCGATCGGTACACTGGAGCGTATGGTTCTTCATAGTATCCTATTGATAAAAAATAATAATGCGGACACTTCTTCAGAAAAATGCGTTGCAGAATACAACAATAAAAGTAGAGTCATCTCTGAAACCCAATCTTAAAACTTGGGAAAAAGAAGTCGCTGGTTTATAAAAGTAACGATTTTTCTAGCCGACAGGACACATTACATACCGAAACATAATTTGACCATGAAATTGAAGCAACACTGGGAAACATAGATTTTTCCTATAGTCGCAACTTTACGAGTGCACATCATCGATTGGGTGCACTGTTGGCGGAGCTGCAATACGCTCGCTTTTCGCCTCTGTGGTCCGGGTTCGATTCATGGCCAGGGAAGCAAGTGGAAACAGTTCTTACCACTCTGAACGTGCAGGGTGGTACTCCGAGTCCTTCGGTTTCCTCCACCAAACAAGTAGATAGGAAAGTATAAGCCACCATCTGTGCCTTAAAGAGTGATCAATATAGTTTGGCCTGTTTCGCAATCCATATCAAAGATATGGGTCTATACTTTTTTTCATATCATCGACTGCAAAGTGATGCAAGGCTGCACATAGTCTGGTCATCTTATAATTTCCTTGATTATGCGGTCTCTGCATGGTAAAATACAATGACTTCAAAGCGTGTACATACACTTGATAAAATTCGACTAGTTTGATTTTTTGTCAAATGAGTCTTTTATTTGGATAAGTTGTGGTGTCAACAACTAAATAGAATTTTACGTGTTCATCTGAGTTTAATCAGGAGCAATCATTGGGAATTTAAGTGGCTGATTTTAGCACCATACCAAAACCATTAAATACGAGCCTTGCAGATTCCTGAAAGTGATAAGACCAATAAGAAACTCCCACCGTAAATTAATAGACTCTTTACTTATTGAACCCTACGCATGACGTATCCTTGGAGAAGGCGTCCGTGGAACACAATCTGTTGCCATGATGAGGACTGCAGGGATAAGTTTAAAATTAAATTGTTCTGGTGATAACACAAAGACTTCCTTTCAGAGACAAGCATACCCTGAGGAATGCAAAATGGACAGCTCATTGGCCTGGTTCGGTGGTGTAATTCACTGAGCCTTTTTTTTTTTTTTTTTTTTTTTTTTTTTTTTGGCAAACAAGTGGAAAATGTCTTGAGCGCTGCCTTGATGGCAAGCCACACCTGACCAAACTCATTATATCTGCAGACTCGCCCGAACTGTTCGATAGCATTGCGTAATGAGATATGTCCGCCCTGTGAACTTTCAGCATCAACAACGAAAAAAAGCCATCCATATCTACATCCTGACCGCCTAAATAACATGAAATGTTTACTTCTTACTTGACCTTTTTGACGGTTCATATCCATTACTGTTGCGGTACTTTTTACTTCACGTTGCATCTTGGTGCGGCGCTGTAATGACATCGATCATTTGTGGTACTACTGAAAATGCCCTTATATCCGAGGAAACTGGTCCGAATCATTCAAATGTCACGTGTGTATGCTTATTTGCGGCCCATTTATACATTTTTTTTTCGATTTCCAGGGCGAAGCCAAAACAAAAAATGATGTGTGCACACGTGTACAATCACGAGTCTATAGACCTGTGTACAATCATACAGTCTAAATCCATGTGTACAATCACACAGTCTATATACCGGTGTACAATTATACAGTCTATATACCTGTGCATAAATCATACAGTATATATACCTGTGTATAATTATAAAGTCAATATACCTGTATACAACCATTGTCTATATATCTGTGTGCAATCATACAGTTTATATACTGGTGTACTATCATGTAATGCATCTAATTGTCTACAATCATGCAGTCTATATACATGTACGTATTTTCAGTTTCACAATTTTGTCTCCGAAATGGTACTGTCCACATACCTGTGTACTTATATATATATATATATATATATATATATATATATATATATATATATATATTCATCTTTATACCTGTCCATAGTCATTATTGTCCACAATTACGTATACACCTGTCTGCAATCAGATGGTCCATAGATCACTGTGAGAACCTGTATATCTATCTCTTATCATATTAGCTATATAGTGATCCAAAAAGTATAGGCCTACAACTGTTACGCGCTGAGCCTAATATACCTATTAGTAAGCATAAAGTTTATATCTGTCAATATCAATATACCAGTCTCTAATCATATATAGTTTGTACAGTTGATTACAATTTCAGGGTCGGGTGTGTCTAACCATATAGTCTCTATGCCCATTTGCAATCGCATGGTTCGTCCTGTCGCAGCCTTTCAATTTGTAGACCTGTCTGCAATCATAGCTTGCATATTTATCTGCACTCATGATTAGTATATCTACACACGTTTATAAGTATATATTATACATCCTTTAATGTATACCGTTATAGTCCATATAACTATATTCTATAACATATTCAATGCACGTGTACACAATTTTAAAACTAAATACCTGTTTACAAGTATATACCTATTTGTCTGATTACAAAGCCAATGCATATGTCTACAATTGAATTGTCTAAGAAAAGTAAGATGATGCGAGGTCAGGCCCATTGAGCTTGAAGTGAGATATTGCAAAGTCCTTCATGCACTTGATGGTCGTACTGTCGCCTGATATGGTGTCTCTGTATTATGTAATAGCTTTCGGTTCAAACCACTTGATAACGACCGCAATTTCAAATGTTGTCTGAGTTTTTTTTATGATTCATATTCACCTCCAGTTCTGATTGGAAGTTTGAACGGAAACCGGCATATCATGATGCTTTTCTACACCCGGCAACTTTGCCAGGCGCTCTATGATTGCTCAGATCGCAATCGGTAGAATCATTCAGTTACTCCGAGAACATAACCGGTTATAAAAATTAATGTAAGTCTACCGACCACCAAGGTACTTGCTTAGCATGCTTTGAATTGATTACACCAAGATGTTGGCACATGTAAGATACAAAAAAGGCCTCGAGTAACATAAGATTCAGGCGGTCATATTTTAAGAGAAAAGATGGCTTCACGCACGTGGCATCGGCTGCATGTGTGTAATTTTTGAGCAACTATAGAAATAAATAATATTTCTGCCTCAAAAAAGGTTCCAATGCCATCAGATTACAGCAGTGGAAAATACGTTCTTACATGATCTTGGAAAATGGACTTCTTTCTTCTTCTTTCTTCATTGCAATCCGTTTTACCAGCACTCTACATAAGAATCGGGTATTTTCATTTAGTATAACACATTGGGAATTCCAATGGCTGACCTTGAATTGTAGCATGGAAGTCGACACACGTTTGAGGTTGATTGGCCGCTAAATTCTGTTTCTTATGATGACGAATTCACGGCGTATTTAGGAGAAAGGATCAATATTTAGTTTCTAGTAATTTCGTTTAAGCAATTTGCAATACGTCCAACACTCTCACACGATGTTAATGAATCCCTTTTTCGGTATTGCCTTCCGTTTTGCAAGGAGTTTATATCCATGAACAGTTTGCTTTGGCATTTCAGGATTGTCCACTATACGGCTTGTGGCAATCGGTTTGGTTTGCCAATGCCGATGGGTGAAATAGATACACAGGTTTCAGACATATTTTATTTGACGAACATATTTCTTAGTTTATACATGTTATGTATTATAGAGAGAGACAGACAGACAGACAGAAAGGGATATATTCTCTTCCCTCAAATTTTAACGATAAAGATCAATTTTACAGATAATGCTGTATCAGGAGTTACTTTAAAGAACGTTTACGGTGTGCATGGACTGTGTATGTCTGAATAAGTTAAAGAGTTCAAGACTTGTCGCATTTTTATGCTTTCGTAACTACTCTTTCTGTGAATTTTATCTTTATCACCAGATGGTACAAAAGTCTCTGGCAGGAAGCCAGTAATGCAAAATACTGTAGTGTGCGCATTTCCGTTTAAGCAAATATACAAAGGACTTACTAATTACAGTCCATTTCTTTCACAGTGCTAGTAAAAAGGATATACATAATTGTTAGTTTACGTCTTCCCGAAATGTGTGACCAAGCAGTCACTTTTGTACAATGCAAAACCTGGTAGTTCCATGACTGTTAGTCTAAGGTAAACGGCTACTTATTCATTATCAGTTACGGTACATCACTGACGCGCACGCCATGCGCCAAGTTAAGAAAAAAAGAGATGGGGGAGGGGGTGATATGTTCCTTGTTTCAGATTTGGGATGCTAGTTGCTCACACAGTGACAACCCTGGGGCTGGAGCTTCCAGCAAGATGCATAGGATGACAATGTGGCATTGTATTGATTGTAACTGACGCCCACACGTTAGCTGTGGCTGCCATTGCCAGTTTGGCACGCAATAACTACACCATTTATGCATATTTGTTCATCATTAAGCAAAATGTTGTAGTCTGGATTATGCATGCCCCAACTGTACACTTCAGGAAATACATGAAACACAGCGCATCCCCGCGGAAAAACGTAAGCTCAATAGCTGCGTTTGTCATTGGTATTAAAATCTGTGTGGTTGTTTGAGGACCGGTTGGTGTGTGCTTGACCGTGTTTACTGCGCGCATGCATTGCAGTGGAAGGCCGCGAGGGCACACACTTCTCTTGTTGAGTCTCTTCCTATCTCGTGTTCGTCTGTGACCAGGTCACGTGTGTATTCATCCGGGTAATTAACCTCGGGCACGTGCTTCGTTCTTCTTCTTTTATCGTTGGTACACATTCTAGGCACACACTGCAGCTGGGTAGTCTCTTACACATCCGCTTCTGCAACCAGTTCCTAATTCATTGTGGTTTAAGGCAAAGGTTTGCTTCCCGGCCTAATGCACGAATGTTTCACCAGTTTGCAGACGAACATTGTTCACACTTGATACCGTTCTGGTTAAGGTTATAAAATTCTCATTAAGTTGAAGTCTGCACAGTTCTTTAATATGTCTACGAAACACATGTAAAACCACTAACTTTCTATAAGAGAAGAACAGGGAGGATTGCAAGCGCAGTTTTGTATTTAGTTACTACTTAAATTGAGAATATAAATTTTGATCAAGATTGAGGTTTATTTTCAGGGTGAAAAAAATTATATGTCTTATTGTCGGTGACAAGTAAAATTTAGTGCAGGACAAATGACAATCAGAGTTGAATAGCATGTAAATGATAGAGGCACTTGTCTTTGGACAAGTACACCCATGATGGAATTTTGTTGCGTTAAATTGAAATTGGCTATTAAATATGCACATTATAACACTTATTCTGGTGTAAAATGAAACATTTTAACTCACGAGTGTTTCACAGCGTGCTTTTCTTATGAGATCTATTATTAAAGATATGCCCAATCAAAAAATGACACCAATTTCTGCTAATTTTATTTCTTAATTCCCTTCCTTTACAAAAGTTTTTGTCAATAAAACATTACCGCGCTTCCAAAACACGTAAAGGTATTTCATTTGGCACAAAAATTGATTTAGTTTCACGTACATTGGAGCAAATTTCAATGAAGAATATTAAAATTTCTGTAAGATTTAAATTCCATTAAATTAGCGAATAGTTGCCTTAATATTGTATACTGGTTCATTTTTATGTCTGGATGTCAAACCACAAATTCTGTTTTTCCATTAATTTTTTTTTCTTTCTTTCTTTCATCTTCATCTTCTTTTTTAAAGCCAAATTTTGTTCGGATAGTTTCTCCGACACTGCTTTACATAGAAAACCCAACTCCGACAGGTTCGTAGCCCTACTAATGAAATTGCTCCACTTGGTAATGAATAGTCATAGTTTTCACCATTATGCAAACTAGTTGCATTCAAACTTTATACACCCTTTTGTCGTACATTTTATATGAAGCCTGCTGTGCCTAAAAACTCCAAACCTGGCACTGTTATACTTCCATACATAAACCATGATCTCTTTGTGAATAGGAGTGAGACTTTAAAAAATTATGCTAATTAAGACCATTAGAAACTTTAATTTTTCAATATCTTCAAACGTACCGTGGATAGACGTGCCTTTCCAACTTTAATTTACAGGTTTGTGCCCTAGATACATCCAGCAAACCATAAAAAAATTAAAGGAATATCAATGTTTGCTATTTAGGGGCACTTGGAAAGTTTAAATGTTGAACATTTTCAAAGCTTTTATAGGTGAAGGTGTTATTCCAATGTAATTAATAGGTTTGTGCTGAAGGCGCATCCAACAAACCACGCACCAAAGTTGTAGCATCTGATTTATTCAAGTTTTGAAGGCACACAGATTTATTTGGAAGTAAATCTTCTTTTCTAGTTAATTTTTTCCTCTTAGGGGAAAGGAGGTACTTTTTATGTTTATTTAAGAACACATTACAAAAAATGAGGTTTTTAATTAGACGGCACTAAGGTTGCCAATGAAACTGATATCAATCCCTTATTTAATATCAGGAATCAATACCAGACGATTGGTTTCACGCAAAATCTGCAATGCCTGCAAAATGAAATACTAGCAAAGGACCCCCTGGAACCCAAAAGCCATTAATCCTTTTATGGGGTTTGGGTGGAACTCAATGACCAAGCGCCTGGATGTAAAACAAGTAACGCCACACCCCATGGCGCGTGCACATTATACACATATGGTTATTAAGCAGACAGTGCAACACTTTGATCTCTTATTAGCGTTTGTGCTCAGACGAAGCGAAAGAGGTAAATGGGTTGATACATTTTGCCAACTGATCTTACAGACTCGTGCTCATACCCGTGCCGACATGTCGTCTGTGAAAATTATGTTTCAGATACTTTTATCATTTGAAATAACTTAGGCAAAGAGTAATGTCGCAGAAACGTAATTCATGTAGACGGCGCGAAATATTATACAGTCATTGGCCATAAATGAACCTCACTTATTTAAATTACGTTTTATCCATAAATGGACATTTTTTATCAAACAGCTGTTGCTGTTACTGGGAGCCCTTATTGACTGAAACGGTACTCCGTATACAAAAAAGCGAAAAACATCTGCTAATGGAAAGCTAAAATATATAATTTCTATCGTCTTGCTCTTATGTATATATATATATATATATATATATATAGAGAGAGAGAGAGAGAGAGAGAGAGAGAGAAAGAGCCTGCTCATGGTACACAGTTTGCGCATCAAAAAGCGAGAGAGAGAGAGAGAGAGAGAGAGAGAGAGAGAGAGAGAGAGAGAGAGAGCCAGCCTCTCATGGTACACAGTTTGCACATCAAAAAGCAAAGAAGTGTTAGGGGTGGTTCAACATTATCATCATTTTTGGATTATTACTTCGGGTACTAAATTTCATGACTCCCCTCCCTCCAGCCAACTTGGCTCTTAAAAATGATAATCTGCCAAGAAATAATACCAAAATACCACAAAATGTGCGTTACAAATGAATGACCATCATTTCCCATTATTTCTAGAAGTGTACAGGTCACCCATCCCACCCCACCCTGCGTACTGAAAGTACTAATTCACAAATGATTCAAATATTGAACCACCCCTTAGAAACTACAGAAAAACTATACGGATTGGCACACATTGCTTAACATTAAGTACATAGTGCGAGTAAAAAAGCGTCCAAAACTACTTTTTATAATGACAGTTTTAAAAATATTTCACCCAGATAAAGGTCATTCTTTCAGGATCCCATGCCTCCCTGCCCGGACATACATTTGCCGTTATGGGTCGTGTGTGTCTTAAAGCCGGACACAAGGGCGTCAACGTCACGGGCCCGTCCAATGGTCACGTGGATCTCGCAGGAATACCCATCTCATTTGTTTCAACATGGCGGCCGTTACTGCGAGTAACTGACAACCAAATTGTGCTTTTCTTCAGTATGAAGTTTTGCATGCACCTCACATTTTAATCTTGAATCTGTTGAATGAGTTTTCTTATTAATATGTAAACGGCTAGCACCGTAAAAAGCGAGCGCAACTTTATTCCTAATTATATATATATATATATATATATACATATATATATATATATATATATATATATATATATATATACATACATACATACATACATACATATACATATGTACGCATAAATATACACATATGTAAGTATATACACACATTTATAATTATATATTATAAGAATACCAACACAGGGACGTACCCAAGCCTTAAAAATTTGTGCCAAATGGGGAAGTAAAACTGTAACTGCAGCAGAGGCCGACAAGATATAATGCATGAAAACGTGTGTGTGTGTGTGTGTGTACCACATGATATACAATATAATGTTGACTTAGCATGTAACTGGTTGTTTCCATTTTACTGTGAATGTTGAACAGTAATGGGTAATGTTCCCGGGGTAGTAAATTTAAACAGGCGGTATAATACTATGGCCATACAGTGATAACATGTTGAATCTTCAGGCATTTTGCGGCTGGCTGCCAATGTAGATTCATGTGCTGTGCGTTTTTTTAATAGAGAGTGATATGTTGGGGATGTAGGTTTGTTATTTTTATCACTGTTATCATCACCATTATCACAATTTATATATAGTTACCATTATCACTGTGACTATCATTGCCATCATCATGTCCGTTATCATTATTATCGCCATGACCTTCATCACATTTTTGTTTCACCATCACTGTGAGCATCATCATCATTATCGTCATCGCCATAACCTTTATCATTGTCATCGCTATGGTTTTCATCATTTTTGGTCACCACGACCATCATTGTCACCATCATCGCCATGTCTATCATTGTTTTTTGTCAGCAGTGTCATGCACATTATCATCACCATGAGTATCATCATCATCATCATCATCATCATCATCATCATCATCATCATCACTGATTGTTGTTTCAACTTCATTTCAGTGTACTCTTGCTTAGCGAAGTGTTCAGGCGGCAAAGTCGCACATACACACTTGCTAGCTGTGGGTAACGCAGCATGATAATGTACCCCAGTGTTTGCAATGGAAATATATATACTGGTGGGATAGTGGGGGTAAGTTCTTTGCAGTGGACAATTTTTTTCCAGTGCGAAGTTCCACCATATTGACAAAACACATAGCATACACTGGACATTAAAATGTTGCAATGACATATATTTTCACATCTGATCCCCAACTGGTAATTTTGCCACAGGTGTTGCAAGTGATGATCAAAATTGTTCATGCGTATGCAGAGATATCTGTGCTCTTCATCAACTGACTGGTTTTGAAACGAAGTACATGTACTGAATGTAGTGCTTCCATTTAGAACAAGAAAGTACCAACTGCCCTAAAAATAATTTACATCACCTGCAACACGGAAATAACTGTATCTTCTTTCAACATGGATCGTGAAAATAAATGCCTCTGGTCATATTTTTTTCGCACCAGCACTGACCGGTACAGGGGTCAAACTCTATGACAAGAGATACCTGTTTGTCTGTAATTTTGGTTAAAACATGTGCACTCACCCACGTTAAAACATATCAAAGCTGTACAAGAATCAATTTATGAAAAATAAAAGTAAAACGAAATAAAGTGAAAGTTGTCAGATTTTATTTTTTAATCAACCTTGGACTAAATTATGTTCTTTAATTATTTGAAGAATTACAAATTGAAACAAAAAGTCCTTCGCAAATTTAAAATAGTTATGGAAAAAATATGAATGAGGAAGTAATGGATATGGCTGTTTCAGTTCTGGGATATATGGGTGATAAAAGTAAGTGAGCCATTAGTGATATTTGGTTTTCGGTATTAATCATGAAATGAGTGCATGGCACAAAATTATTGACTTCTATTTCATATAGGCCTATACTGCTGTAAAAGCTTGTTAATTGTAGTTCAACACAGTGTGTGAAAAATCAATCGGGGAGTACTATTTGGATATTTTCAGTTTGGCAAAAGTGAAAAAAAAAATTAACTGCACAATGTTAGGTTTTCAGAAACCGCACCTTGCTCCCCCCCCCCTCCCTCCACAGCAGTCAATAAAGACCTGCACACTTTATCTTACTTGGATGTGAACTTCACTCAGGAACCTTTCACTCTGGTAATGACTTGAGACAACTTTTACACTGGGAAGGAAGGTACGACTCAACAACTTTCACGCTGGGAAGAAAGGCACTTACACGGTCAGGAAGTGACTGCAGTGTGAATATCGTCTGCTACAACTGAGCTGTTACCTGATGCAGAGAGGGCTGCAAGTTATAGGTCTAGAGCATCCGCAAGAGGATTTAAGTGATGCGTCTTCGTCAATATTTAATACCTGTGAACTGAAAGAGTGTTTATCTTTTCTCTGTGAACAGTGAAAACTTTAAGAAAAGCATAAATGAATTATTTTATATAGGCCTATAATTTCATGACTCCTTGAAGTGGATTTTTTTTTTGATCTGGTGAAATGCGTTAATCCCGATGGGAAGCCTCTCGCCTCGGGTTTCCATAATCGCATATTTGACATTGGCATTGGTGGTCACCGCAATATTTTAAGTGAGGTATAGGCTTACTATAGAAGGTATATAAACACAGGCTTCTTATATTTCACTGAAAGTATAAAGTGCCACTACAATTAATCACTGTAAGCATTAGATTGGAATATAATGATCGTGAATGTAATTTGTAAATAGACCCAACTTGGTAAATCGAAACTTAACAAGTTCAAGCATCGATTTCTTTTCCCTTAAAATCATAATATTTACATTCAGAGTTTTTATTAGCATCGAAAGAATAGGGACAAATTTTGTTTTCATCAGTCATGGTAATACCATGTACAGCACGGCACGTGCCAGTGCCTACTTTGCTACGTAACAAGTGGCTGGCCACACCCATAGCTCCTCCCACTGATAAACAAAAGGTCCTTCACAGTGGCTATCAAAACTTTTACGCACAAATATTTATGACAAATTTAATTCTAGTATTAATGTTAATATGAATATAAATATAAAAAATGAAGTCTGTCTCTGTTACATCCCAATGTCAACAACAGAGACAGACTTCATTTTTATAATAAAGACCCCAGAAGCGGCCTTCAAATAGTGACGCCTTTCAAGAGATAGACCAAATTTTAGTGTTAATTGTTAACGAATCTGAGCAAAAAGGCGGGCTATTAATAGCACCGCCACACCCCTGCAAATCAGCAAGTTGAACAACTCTCTCTCTCTCTCTCTCTCTCTCTCTCTCTCTCTCTCTCTCTCTCTCTCTCTCTCTCTCTCTCTCTCTCTCACACACACACACACACACACACCTTTTTTCTTCATATATTGTGTGCGGTTTGTGTGACGAAATTCGCCCTAGGCCTAGGTTCCTCTGAAATGTGTCCTAACACAAAGTACTTTTATTACAAAAACACGAACAGAGTACAGAGTTTATTGTTTGGTCTTGTGGTATACTAAATTTTGGCTGCGTATATATGCAGTAAATTCAGTATTTATAAGCAACTTTGGAATCGTGCGTAGCGGTGAGTGTAGGTCGACGATCCGCCAACACTAAATATGAGCTGGCAATATGTCGTTTTGGGGCCGCTGAAATAAGGGATATAATCTCAGTTGCGATCTGGAAGGCCTCCAGAAACGACCTGGTGATTGCACTGTCTGAAGACATTAATTAAGATAAGAAGCAACATGTGCAACAAATGTTAGGCTTACATACTTTGCGGTTTATTTAGGTTATGCTCACACATGCAAACTTTTTCTAGCCCGCGGAAACCCATTTGCAGCCCCAAAAGCGTGCTTGCCAGGCGAGGTTTCAACAGTGCGCGTTCGTGAATCGTGGGGTATACTAAATTTTGGCTTCTTAAGTGTAGTAAATTCTGCATTTATAAGCTTTGGATCTTTATTCTATTGTGCGCCACCTGACGGCTAGTTAAAATGTGGCAACCGCTTGGCGTTCGGAACTCCGAAGTTCAGTTCACAGCACCGGTAACCAGTGGTCAAGGATAATGATTCCTATTAATCGGAATAACGGATTTAAAAAATGCAGGCACATTATTGTATTTTTTAGCGATTGACAATTATTTGTCGTTTACCCAGAGAGCCAGAGTAGTTTCCAAATGATTGCCCCATAAGCCGCCATCTTGGCACAACAAATTCGAAGTCAACACTGTACAAATCTCATCCAAATCTCACGTAGCCATAAGAGCTCGCTTGTGCTAGCTATCAATATAGGAAACCAGAAAAATCAAACTAAGAAAAGCATATTTGAATGGGTGCCAAAATAAAATGCTGAATAGTTCATAAGAAACGACTTTTTTGTCTATTGTGTAGCCACAGATAATGCAAAAATACTGAGCGTGCTTTGGATAATAATTTATGTCCATATTTCTCAGCTAAAGCTGTCAGCTTTTGATTTAACTGCACAAGTCAGGCGTTCAGAGAGAAATATTAAATATTATGTCTTAAAACAACACAACGCCGGAACACACAATCAATAACATGTCAAAAGCTCACTGTAAGCGATAATACACGCGTTTTTATAGCCTTATCGACAATAGGAACATCGATAATAGGCATATTGATTTCTGTTGCTTATTGACTTTTGAAAACTGAGGGGGGGACATCACCCTGCAAACTTGAACTTCTTCTTGACCACATTTGTTCAAGAAAGAATAATAGATATATACGTACCTTAGAAAGTGGACCTTGTGCAATTAATTTGCAACATATTTTGGCCAACGGGTTATCACTCTTACCAATTTTGTGCACGATATTCAGAAACGAGTACGGGCCTAAAAATACGAAGGAATACTTTACATATTGAGGTGGCCAAAACTATGCATCGCGTATGGCATCTGTCATGCACAGACTATGCGGTCCACGACGCAGTACACACCTTAACAACCATCAAGTAGAAGTAGTTTCACAGTCTGGAATCAGGGCAGGACCTGTCTAAGGTTTGAATAATTTGAATCATACAGGAGAAATGCTTTACCGAATTGGCTTTTATAATATTGACCTCCGAGTAATATTGACCACTGAGTCGAAATTACTGATTCATCGTTGTTTGTTACCGGGGATATCGCCAGGACCAATACAGGTTTCTAGAAGGAACTGTCTTTCCATTTTTTTCGATCGGTTTTCGGTGAATCTGAACTGACTGAAGCGAGTTCATGTCGAAATATTGCAACCACTCACTCATGATTAAACGTTAAATTTTATAACTAATAATGGAACACAACTATAATAGCCTACGTGTATCGGAGGCATAATGGATGCAGACTGTCATCACTTCCCTGCTGACAACTCGTATGTGCATATTTTATCTGTACTCTCCCAAAGCCGGTTGTCCAACAAACCTGCGGTCTGAGCGTACCTCTTGATTGGCTTGTACCTTTTCTCTTGACGCTTTTTTATCCAATTTCTTAACAGTCAGCAAGCAACTTTCTTGGTGTACATTTGATAAAAGTAGATTTATAAAAGAGGTTTAGTTCTTTGCTGACATGTATATTTTAAGTGTTTCCAATCAAGGTTTCTCTCGTTCGTCAAAATGGACAAACTGAAGCAGACGGCGTTTTGGATGTTAGTCGTGTTTGTATTCGGACTATTAAGAATGTTTGAGCGTTAATGTATATGTCTAGCTGGTACAGAACACATACAGCTTCTGACAGACATATTCCACAGATTGGTCTACACCTGCACACGTGTCTACATCTGTGCAGTTAACAACTGGCATCAATTTTCAGTTTGCTTGTATTGTAACAGAATCCAAAAAGAATACTGTCGTTGTATGTTGTAAACAAACACTTAGTTTTACAGGAATTGCACACCTTTGGCACTGCATCCAATTGCAGCTGGTTTTTCAAACACCTGTGCAATAAGGAATTGACACTACCCAAAAATGTTTTGAACATATTTGCAAATCTAAATAAAAACACTGCGGAACAAAGTATATACATTAATGTCGACTTTTAAATAGTCATAATTTACCCTGTTTTGTCTCTTAATTAGGAGAGGCGTAAGGACGCTAGAAAATGGCAACTTGTAGGCCAGGAGGAACGGGGAATTTCAGATCAGAAATGATATAACTTGGTAAAAGGTAGTTCGCTCAGTACAAAAGCACAGAGCCATAGTGCAAAATGTTCATCAACAATGAAAAAAAATGTTTTTTATACACGAACTGCAGAGCAATATGACTCAAACCCACACCAGCCTATATGCGCATAACAGAGAATACTCCAAGTGTGTGCATGTGTAAAGCAACGACACAGAATAATCTAAGAGTATAGTATGTAGAGCAAAATGAAAAAGAATAATCTGGAAGTCTAGATGTGTAGAGCAATATGTTTTAAAAACATATAGGAATCCAGGTATGATAGAGTTATATTTGATTCCAAAAATCTTTGGACATTATTGACACTTTACGTATTAGTAATATTGTAATATGTACCCACCCAGGTACATTATGAGTCAAACATCACATATGTTACCAATACATGGATGCCAAAAGCGTGTCGTGCAAACGAAAAGCCTGAACTTGGCGCCGACATGAGAACTTTCCGAGGCGGTCGGGGTTGAGTGCGCACGGAGTCGGAGTGCAAAGATACTTTTGGTTCCTCCGACGCCTCACGCGCTCAACTTCAACTCGCGTCACAAAGGCCCCCAGCATGCGGCTAAGCTGGAGCATTTTTTTCTCCACGCACGGCCGTCACATCAGCCTCTCGTGAGACACAGTAGTGTTGAGACCGGTATGGCGTTTTGGAGACGGAACTGTCATTTTTTGACTTTGCCCTCACGTACAGCCGAAATATACCATGGCTATCGTAGGTCATCACGGTATAACATGCTAGGCTCCCAAAAGAATACCAAATAAGCACAAGTTACAGTCAGCAACGTATAGTGATTAAAAAAACCCTTCGTTTTCCTTCGAATTTGTTGTGACTATTAAAATTTAGGAAACCAACTGCAAACCCCATGTCAGACTCATTCTTGTAGCATGTGTTACATATTGACCCTCCCTGATCAATCATACGAAATAGACACTAAACCAATGTTACTTGTGCATACCCTCTCAGATATGTCTTCGCAGCCAAACTCATCTACGTATTCACAGCTTACGTAATAATGTCCACGATTTAATATTTTTGAATTGGGATCCAGGATTTGATGGATTATAACATATCATTTTTGTCGTTAACGTGAATTTTTCCCGTTAAAGTATGATTAATGACATGACATGCTTACAGCAAAACGAACAAAGATGATCAAAATTATACGTAATTCAGCGAATGAGAATATATCTGCGATTTTAATTCACGATATTTGAAAAATAAATTCCGGCATGACTTTTCTTTCACAAAATAATAAATTTACTGCTGTAAAGTATTATATGCCAAAGTGATCAGTAAGTAAAGTTTGGATATTCTGTCGTACTTTCCAGCTTGCCATATGCAAGAGAATATAACTTTTTGGCATCATACATATACATATCTGCTATCGTCGTGAATTACTGTCTCTTGGTATTTCTTTGAGAACCTGCTGATGAGTAGAGTAAGATGGGGATCAGTTGTCATAAACATTTTACCTCTTGATATGAAATCTCATTTGCAGAATTTTGTCGTTGATCCTGGCGCAGTCCTTTCAATATGAAAATGAGTAAAAATCTTCTTCACATGCAGCAGATGAGGTTCATATTTTGACATGATAATCGGTCTGACAACTTGTATCTGTATGTGAGACTCTCACACACTGGTACACTCACGCACTGAAAGATGTGGTGCACAAATATAGAAAGAATTGTTTTGGAAGGCTTTATAGGTCATGGAAAGGGCTGAATACGATTCAAAATGCACCCGGGTTTTTCAACTGTATATCCCAATCACAAGGAGGCATTCATTTTTTAGGAATCGGCTAAATTCTATCTAAACATACCATCAAATAAATTTTGCGAGTTTACCAGTCTGAAAGCTGAAGTTTCGACTGTATATTCGCTAAGTACACCAGACGCATGCACTTAATCTCCTTAAAATACAACCACTTACAGAATTTTCTTTGCAGTATCCCGACTCTCTTTTGGTATATTTTTTACCAAACCTTTGGTCTTTATGCCACACTTCTTTGTACCATGTGTTTATAATTTTTGATAATACCTACAGAGCTGAAAGTGAAAACAGGGAGAAACCTTGTTGAGATAGAAAAGGTTGACTGATTGGCCCCATGCTCGTACCATAACAGCGGTAACACCAACTCTTCCGTTTAAATGTTTCTCGTATGCAATTGACCTGATCCATCGTGTGGAGACCTGCGTGTTGTCATCGTTTATACCCAAGCAATATTCATAGCAACAGCTGTAAAGTCTTGCAGAATAACCAGCCAGTGCAAAGCAAAGTGAGGGTTCCTTGGCGTAGATTGCTTGACCTGACGACTGAGTATGTAATCAAATATGGACGAACCGCTTGGATCCACTTGTTACGGCCCACTTGTGAATTACATCAGCATAATATATCCACATAAATGCATAGGGCAGCAAAATATTTGATGAGTACATACTGTCGGAAAAAATGCATATATTCATTTGATAAGTGCAGAATATTGAAATGGGAACACCAAGCCTGAACATAATGCCAATGGGGCGAGACCTATGTGCTCTTATACAGAGGAGATTCTGTTAATCCATGGTGATGCACACTCTAATATCACAAGACAAACAGTTCAGTACATATGCCCAGGCTTTACAGTACAGAAAAAATATGGTAAAACTACAGTCACGTACACTTTAATAGGAAGAGACGAATAATAAAGTACATATCTCCATGCTCTCCAGTGCAGGAAGAGAATCTGTTCATCTATACTGACGCACACTCTAATAGGACAAGACAAACAATTCAGTACTTGTTTCCATGCACTTCGTGTCAGAGTGGAAATGTCACACTCTATACCGAGCTAAACACTGATTGGGCAATACCTACTGTTAAGAACATCTTTCCATGCACACAGGTAGATGATGAGATTATTCTATATTGTCATGGGAGGGGCACATACTCAACATCATGGTATGTATGTGCCTCGGGCATTTTTATACAACACCTTATCTTAATCCTACACCAGATGTAAAAGGTACCGTTTCTTTATTCTGTAATGTGTTGAAAGAAGTGCTGCATTGGTGCATCCTAATTTTTACCGCTAGGTGTGTACATTTTGAGGGCCTTTTCTAATCCTGAGAGTAATGAAAACAGGGCCTTTCCCGCGACACATACCCACTACAGTCCTACATGGAAGTACCCCCCTCCCCCAATGTCATGTACTGCCTATAATTTGTACAGACCTTTTCAAATTGATACATGTACTATTTTTAACGATTTTCTCCCAAAATTTCTGTGTTACCGATATTGAAGCATTCATTATTTGGTTCATCGCATTAACATCACATATTCGATTGAATGTGAGGAAACTTATGTCACCGTTGCAGCCGTCAAAAAGATGCCGGTCCTTTTGGTTGTTGCAGACCCACGCCTATTTTATTTTAACTTGGATTTAACGCAATGGTCTCCATGAAGTTTTAGATCAGCCTCCAGGACTTATAAATAGTAACATGTGCATACAAAATTGCATATTCTGGGGTGACTATTGTTCCTTTAAAGGAAATGAAAAAAACGTTGATATCAGTGCACAGGAATCTTCTTCCATTACTACGAATATTTATAATTACAAAAGCGTATCTCCTATTTGAAATGAATGTACATTTAGGAAATTGTATGTCTTGTAACTTCTTTGGATTGATTAAAATGTTATCCTTACTTCACACAAAAGTTTAAACCGTGCTCGGCATACCCTTAAGGTAACATCTTAGAGTCATGCTTGAGATTGCCTTTTAGGTGCCAGCTGTGAAGCCATGCTGAGTATACCCATTTAGATACTGCCTGGGAAGCCATACCCCAGCTTCTGCACGGCCAAGACGGTATGACGTACTAAGCAATGCGAAAAGAAAGATCTAATACACACTGAGTATAAATTAAGTTCATATAATTATTATCTCGCTAAAACTCCATCATTAGTTAAAAGAGTTATGAATGTTTGGACAACACATGTATTTTTTTTCTAATCGTCACCCTACTTTCATGGACACAAACAACACATTTTCTGGATGTGTAGCTGCACAAATATGACAGAGAAAAGTACCAAACCATAAACAGAATTTACATCAGTAGTCCCGCTACATGTTGTACACATAGAGTATGTGCACAGAAACTAATCTATTTTATTCGAGGGTTGAGATGATACGTTTTCCAGCTCCGCTCTGTGGAATACCATTTGATCCAGGGGTTAAATGCAGTTAATCCCTATAACATCACATCTTGTTTTCACAGGTGCATCATCGGGGATTGGGAGGTCAGCGGTGATGTTTTTACACTGATCAATATCCTTACAATGACGGGTCAACAGAACCCCCCTCATGCTTTCCACAGTTATGTATACTTGACAAAACGTAAAAGGCATATCGAGCATAAACGTCTGCGCACAGCAATTTTGGTCATTTCCTGTTAGGTTTAGACAAGTCGACAACATTCCTTGGTGCGGTTGATAAACGACATGAAAGGCTGGCCTTCAGCACGCCACCCAGGATTCATTATGATGTTTAAATTGAAAGTATTTGCGAGTAAGACAGTGTATGTGGCGTCTGACTACTTCTTCTGTCCTTGTAGAGAGGGCTTTCTTTCTCCCAGTTTTTCGTTGACCACGCCTTGCAGGCACACGTGTTATCTGCTATCACAACGCAATACGACAAGACCTAAATCAAAGACATCAATAACTCAGCCAAAACAGGGATGCCTGATGAATTTTATTTCATTCTATTCTATTCTATTTACTTTGCAAAACTGAAATCATTACTTTCAAGACCAAGCAACGGACTGCTCCGACTTTACATGTAAGTTTTTATTATTTAGCTGGTATCATGGACACATCACGGGTATACCTGACCTGAATTGCTCGGATCTAAAACGAAAGTATCCAACAAATGTATTATAACCATTGTCACTATTAGTAGTGTCCAAATGTAAAAATTAATCGTTGCATATTACATAGCTCATCACCCAAAATGAGGAGTAATCATTTTCTGCATGGAAACACACGCCAAACCGTACACCTCAGGTGAGGTTACTGCCCTTCCGACCCCATCTTCGTGGTCTTTTGTACTAGTAAAGCACCTTATTAAAGAATAGACAGTTTGGAGTAGTCTGATAGAACATCTTCACGTTTTGTTGTTTCAAATAATCGACTAGACTAAGCTTAAGGACGGGAAACCTGTATCCGTACCGTGTTCACTCACTGCAAGTTGAGTTTTTGACTAACATTATTGCAGTTTTAAGTCCTGCTGTACTGAAACAAGTCTTGTTGCTCACGTTAAAGGAAACAGTAAGGCTAATCATGTGGCACAAACTTTCGTCCTGCATATAGCACAAATTTAGAACTTGCTTCCAACATGCTTCATCTGATACCGCTGATTTGTTAACTAACTTACATCGACTAATTTAAACCAATTCAAAACATGAATTCTAGGTTATCCCTATACTAAAGGATCGACGCCATAATAACCAGCCTCGTTTTTGTATGGAAAAGGAAGGCATCGATTAGCTTAATGACAGGTATGTATTCTTCAAAGTCGTGCGTGAGGATACACGTAAGTGCAGATGATGATTTTGCCTTGATGTTACTCATTACGCTTATAACAGCGGCAAGAAAAATCATTTTCCTAAAGTCACCAATGTTCAAAAAGTACAACGGTGCTGCATGCGAAGAATCAATCTTAATATGGCACCTTCAAATTAGACACTTGTTGGAGGTGTGACTCGATATCGCGTAATGAGCTTCCTGATTTTACCAGCACGCAACATTGATGTTTTAGATCGATACCAAATAGAAGCGAAGCTCTCCAGATCATCGAGGTCTAAAGGTTAGTAACCGTTAAAATTTATTGTGGACGCGAGGCTAGGAAAACTGTTGATTTTGTGGCTCTTGCTGATAACTATTTGGAAAGGGTTAAAGCAAGGCTATTGAGGCAATCTTGTGAGAGTTTGGGGTGTGAGACCATTGACATTTCCACAGTAAACAGGCAAATCCTGGTTCCTCTTTTTAATCAATCTCAAAGGGTATATTCAAGGTCTTGCTATTTCTTTGTCCCTGTCTGCAAGTGTTATTGTGATTTGAATGAATACACAGCGCAGAGATATCCGTTTGTATCTGGTCCTTTGTAATTATCTGTCAACGGCGTAGTAAAATATTGGGATCAAGACGGGGACTACTTTATCATTGTTGCCACCTGCATCCCATTCCAGGCTGGGCTTCTCTTCAGCAAAACCTATTTCCAACGAACAACCCAATGAACAGAACAGCATGAGTCGTGAAAAAATACGCAATACACTATATACACACTGAGAGTAGCAGACCTGTACGAGTGTTGAATGAACCCACAACTTTTAAAATGATATAAATGTAAATGTCAGAAATTAATCATCTCAACCTCACAATAAGTGTTGTGCCATCTTTTTAACTTCCTGTCATTTTGAAAATTCACTCATAGACGTTATGCTTTCAGTTGTAATTGAACTCTTCAACTGGTGGATTTTATTTGAAACGTATTTCCAGTATCTACGAGTTGCTTCGCAGCAAAATGATAGCTCTGCTTTTCAAACGCAAGCTGCAGTATACAGCTTTCCTCGGTCTGGTAGCACTGTGCCTTATATGAGATTGATAGCAACGGCAGTAATGCTGTTTCAAACTAGTTACAATTAGCAACCTGCCACACGTGACTGAAAACTTAAATTTCCTGTGGCTGAGCTCAAGAAGAAAAAAAAAAAAGTGCACAAGCCAAAACACTAACTTTGAAGATAAACGCATTACGCAATATTGGTTCTGTCAGGAAGTTAAAAAAAATACCACCGTATTTTGTTATGAAGGTGCACTGGGAAAACTTTTTCAATAATTGATCCAGAACAATTTAGTGCCATAGGCTGTAATGGTGGCGGTCTTATGGATTATGTTTACTAATAGCGGGAATTCGAAATGTCGTCCACCAAAACAGTGGCATTTAATATATTCTCGGGCTTGTCTATCATAGTCACAGATGACCTGTTGTGTGTTACCCAGATGCGCATACACACTTATACGGCTACAGTGGGACCTGGCTATTCCGACTTAAGTTGAAGACGGACGCAATAGACATGAGTCTGGTTGATACGGTTGCTGCTTTTACATCTTATTCATCAATGTGACGTGCGAGAGGCACCAGAAGTCAAGCACTATGGATCGTATACTCAATTCATTTCACTTTTGTGCAGCGTCTTTTAATTCATACTAAACGCAAAACTATTTTAAAATAAATTTCTGACCACACGATTGACCAATTTATTCATATAACTTGCTGTTCAATATCCATGTAAAACATATGATGAGTAATGAATTGCAAATGCTTATGTACGAATTCCAAAACAAACATGTGTCATTACACAGTCTCAGAAACGTGCATGTCTCTGACATTCTGAATGTGATATAACGCCACTCCACTAACGTACATGTAATTCACGACAGCAGGTCTTACTAGAAATGGAGTTCCATCCGAGGTGCACACAAATTGCAAAAAAGTAAACATAGAACCGTTGCATTAATATTAGCTCAGCTAACTTGTCAGTCAGGTCAGCTACAAGGATCAAATTCACATGTTCTGCTACTTCTCCAAAACCGTCAAACAGATCCATATAAAAACTTGGTGGGTATCTGCCTTCGGTAGGTTAGTACAAAATGTGTTCAAATGGTCATGCTACAGTGACTTTGTATTTTGGACGTTTTTTGGGGGGAGGGGGGGGGGCATTTTATCAAGTTGTCCCAAGGTCAAGTCGTTTCAATTCCAGCTCGTCCCAATACCAACTCATCCCAATTCCAACTCGTCCCTGTCAGGGGACGCACTTCAATTTAGGCTACTTATTAGGCTATTCCACCAGTTACGCTGTACTAGCCTGTCATCACAGACACACATTCCTAACTTTAAATTGATAGGAAGAACTTCAAACTGCTGCCACACTGGGCCAGGGCTTAGACCCGGGATAATGATTCGGAAGTACCTGGGGCAAGTTAATTCGAGATAACTTGCCACACTACTGTCTGATCTCCCGGGGTGGTTCCAGCTGCATTCGGGTTGTTGTGGCCACACTGTCAGGATTGTCCTGAGCTGATGACAAAGGGCAGCTGTTTATCTCATTAGCCAGGTCCCTGTTACCAGATACACACCCTTTGGAACCCATCCGGCGAGTCAAGATCGCGGGTGGAACCCTCATTCTCCAGAGTTTGCCTGGAACATCAACCCAGTATCATCCCGGGGTGAATTTTCACAGTGTGGCAGAGTTTCTCCAGTTAATCTAGAATGAACCCGAGATTCTTGTCCGGTGCGGCAACGGTATGAGTAACTCGTTTACACCGCCAACGAGACGCAACGGTATGAGTAACTCGTTTACACCGCCAACGAGACGCAAATACGGGTGCGGGTAATTGACATGGATAAAGAAATGACCTCCTAGCGGTATTTTCCGTATGGAGCTTGATTTTTAAAAACGCATTTTCCTATCAAATGTTCACCTTATATACATTTCTGATACATATGATTATTATTAATAATTTAGACAAGGCTAAACTCAATTCCCATAGTAGTAAATTACTGGACATGTGCAAAGCTACTGGCCTCCGCATCCTCAATGGTAGGTTCTTTGGAAATAGCTTAGGTTATTTTACTTGCTATAGACACACGGGTGCTCCCAGTTTAATTGACTATATGTTAGCTGATCATAGCATGCTGGGTAATCTGACTCATTTTCAAGTTCTACCACCATTTCCATCGGTTTTTCTGTACTATTTGATAAATACTTCATTGGCTATGTTGTGCTGTTGGCTCTGTTGTCCGACTCATAGTTATAGTGGAGGTATAGTATGTTTATAATGTTCCAGATTCCTAAATATCACAAAACGATGTAGGCCTACTTTTTTCTTTTGCTGTAAACTTAGCTGACTGACAAGTCGGGATAACTAAAAAGTGATAGGCCTACCAGATCGCTTTTTATTTTTGGCAGAAGTAATAAAATTTGTGTTTTTGGTGGTTAGACCTATTCATTTCGGAAACAATCTAGTCTGTAGCTAATGAAGAACATTTCAAAGTTTGAGAGGACCGGTTTAAAACCACCAGTTGCCTTTTATGGGTGACTGCATGTCTCAAGTCAGGAGTGAAATTTGTTTCATCACATTGGTATTGGAAGATGAATGTTTATGCTTCGGCAAGTCTGGAAGCTCTTTCCTGTCATTGTTGGGTTTGGAATTTATGAATATGGATCTTGTTTTTCTATACTATTCCATACATTAAATTAAATCAACTTGCATGGTTTCGGGTGGACACAAAACTAGTATGCCAAAAATAATGGAAACCACACCAGCTAAGAAATTGGTTTGGAAGAATGAAGATGATCATAATTTTGCTGCAGCCCTTTTAAGTAATGAAATACAAAGTGATCTCAATCTCAGGTACAGCAGACTTAGTAAGAATGACTATTTAGTTAATGACATAGCTTCAGATGTCAGTAATGCATTGATTAAGGCTACAAAAGTAGCCAACGTAAAGTGTATTGCTATTGGTAAAAATTTTCACAAAATAAAAACAAGAGAAATAAGAAAAAAAGATGGTACGATGCTGATTGTAGAACTTTGTATAAGGACCTGAAAAAATTGTCCGTTGAGCTTCGACTTCAGCCGTTTAATATGTCTCTTGTTCACAACTTAAGAAAAGTGTGTAAACAGTAGGTGCTGAACCAGAAAAAAAACCCCGTTCATTTCACCGTTCGGCAGCTAAAGAACATGGAGAATCGAAACCCATCAGTATTTTGGGATCTTTAATTTTCTTGAAATTTAAAATAACTCAGATATAGTGTTATTTTGGCATTGAGTTCTGTCTATCAGGCAAACTTTCTTATGCTGCCATAAAATTGAAAAACCAGACAAACAAAGCCATGTTTTAATTAGGCCAAAATCCAGTAAACAATACTACCAATTTTCAAATCACTAATACTACCAACAGCTTCTTATGGTAGTGAGGTCTGGAGTGTATTTTACATGAAAAATTAAACAGTGACAACCTACTGTCACTTTGTGACAAACCTCCTGCTGAGAGTTTGTATGTAAGTTTTTGCAAGTACCTTCTTGGTGTACACAGGAAGGCCTCCAATGCAGCATTCAGAGGTGAACTAGGGAGTTCCCCAGTATCAATTGAGTCTATTTGTACAGCTATTAGAAATTGATTGCACATTCAAAATAGTGATCAGAACTCACTGATGTATAAAGCACTGCTTGCAAATTATGTACTACTAATGAATGACAATAATAGCTGGGTTAAACATGGTAAAGAAATACTTGATTTTGTAGGCATGCAAGAGACATGGTTTAATCTCGGAGGGAACAATCCCCAGCGTACAATTAAAATACTGCGAGAAAATCTGCAGACTATGTGTCCGCAACAGTGGTTAAATGTAATAAATGGTCAGCACAACAACTCTAACAAATAGCAAACTTACTGCAAATCTGAATATGGTTTTAAAATTGAATATTACCTGCGTCAGAATCTGCCAAGTAAAAACAAAGAAAAAACTTCACTAAACTAAAATTTAGTGGACACACTTGGGCCATTGAAACTGGGAAGTACACTCGTCCTTTCACACCTTTAGACCAACGTTTTTGTAAATTGTGTGACTCAAACAGTATTGAGGATGAATTCCGTTTTGTTCTACATTGCAGTTTCTTACAGAATAAAAGACACAAGTTCCATACGGATTTGGCAAATATACATGATCTGCATGCAGTCTTGTTTCAATTCACAGATGGATGATGATAGCAAGTTTAAATCCATCATGAGTATGGGACATGGGAATGATATAGTTTGAGCACTATTCATTAAATATATCAATTCAATTTTTGAGTAAAGATATAATAAATTGGGTTTTTAGCAGTTAAACTGGGTTGCACCTGTCAAATAGTAAAAATGTGAACCCTCCCTTTTGAATCTTTGCACATGGATTTCTGTATATGTATATTTTAGAGCTTAGTCACTTGGACTATACCTTTGTATTAGGTTGTGTCAATAAGAGTTTGTTGTTCCATATGAGGGTTCATTTCGGTACAAATTTACAAAAACGCAGTTGGGTTCGAAAGAAACACAGAGAGTTAATTGGCAATCAAGTGAGGAAACAGAAATGGAGGGCCACCATGCATATTGGATTGCATGTCTGTTGCTGTGTACGATCTGCAGATTTAACTTCGCATTTCTTGAAAACCTGCCTATATTCTGCAAATTTACGGAATGGACCCTCATATGTATAAGATGTATCGTGCTCCCCAGCCTATATATATTTATTACGGACTCTTGTAAATATAACACAAGAAAATATTGAAATTCCTTAACACTGGTGTTCAGATTCAGAACACACTGGGGCACAACTAAGAATCAGGCAGGTGGGTGAACCTATGTATGGGCTAGGCTTTTTTATATTGATCATAACAGTCACGGGAGATTACCAACTTCAATACTTGTCATCGAGAGTGTTTGATGTATTTGGGGCGGCTTCACTATTCATGATTTATGCTCAAAAATGCAAGAAAAAGATTTGTCAATTTCAAAATGTTCCCAGTCCTCGGCACTCGTTCCTACGTGATCTCCCATCGTCGTTTTATTTCGATTTAATGACAGGCATTTTAGCCTGTCGTCAAGTTGCAATCACAAAGTTCAATTGAAAGTACGTTCAATTTGTAAATATTTACATATTGAAGTTCGTCGCGAGTGTATATCCACAACTTAGCATATAGGCAAACTACTGATCCGATCATAACGGGAAATGATTTTATGTTCTCATGCGCCCAGTCGGGGACTTGGCAGCTTTTGGCCGTCTTCCCATTTCCTATCCCAGTTTACGGGGGTGTGTGGACTCCTTAATATATGAATATGGTACATATAGCTGCCAACTTCACTCTCAGGGGTGTGTTCGGTTTTCCCGGTTGAACTCACAGAGTTCACATTAGGTCTATTTACTCATTCTAGATGCCTCAATATCTGTTAAATTGATGCTCATAAACGTTTTTCCCCCACTTTTCCCAGCTCCGTGAAGTGATTTAATGTAGTTTAATTTATCGTGCTTCTGTTGCCCACTCTACATTCATTGTTCAAACAGCAAGTGAGAGATTTCACTGAAAACCCAACTAATAAAAAACCCCATCTTTTGCACATTACTTCCAAAAACAATCAATGGGTCTACAAGACGCACTCCCTCGACTGGTGCAAGGGAAGGACGGAACGTCGAAATGAGTACGATGCACAATTAATTTGCAAAATTGCAATCCTGAATCACGCTTCAAAAATTCAATTTGCAATCAATCACTGCATGTTGTCTTCGTGCATTTCAAAGAACAAAATATGGACGATAACGCATCACGAAAATATCTCGTTGCGGCCCACTATGCACGCTGGAGACGACTTACTTTTGTGGCAAGTTGCTGTGGGGACGACATATCAAAGGGACGACTTGGTATAAGGACGAGTTGGTATTGGTACGACTTGATATGGGGAAGAGTTTGATGGGAACGAGACGGTCAGGGAGGAGTGGGCAATGGGACGACTTGACGGTAAATCATGACGGATATACATGGGGGGATTCGGAAATGATGGACTTTATTGCAGGTGTGATTGTATATTATCATGTCCATAAATTGCCATTTAGGTGAATTAGCGTTACCATTTGTAAGATTGTTTTGCCGAATTGGGACACCTTTTTGGATGTACTTTAATCGAGTCAGCCGCACAAAGGTGTCGATTGCAGATATGTGTAAATAGCGCAACTTAAGTGGTAAATATTATCCGTCAGATGAGCTGCTGGATTGTAGTGACAGAATCTAATAAAAAGTGGCATAGAAGCTCCTCAAATGTTAGATATCTTAATTCATGCAGGTCCCAGTCTACATTCTGTTTGAGCGAGGTCTGGCAGACGGGCATGCATTAAATAGCTGAAGACTCACGGGATCCTGTCCAGCACACAAGCTATTTAAATGGCTAACAACTTCATATTGACGCGTATCCTTGCATTGGATCTGATGTGAGGTTTTATCTTGCTTTCAAACAGAGACGATACCTGGCAAACATCTCATTTATGACCGTCCAAGTTTCGGCATCAGGAACTGGCATTTGTGGTGTTCCCCGGATATGTTGTACATGTGGTGCCTTTATCAAGAGTCAAAGCTGTGCATTATAAAAAAAAACATTGCTTACGAAAGAAACAAGACAGCCTACTCTTGCAAAATGCAAAGCTTCTCAAATAAAAATATTTAGAAATAATCCATTGTGGGAACGTGTGATTCCGAGAGTGTCAGTTTTCGGGGCCCAAAGGTTGGAAATCGAAACCGAGGACTATAGGGTCAAAGTTAGGGTTGCAATCAATAAGCCCTCAGAAGCTAGTACTAAAATGTAGGCCGTATTCTTTGTATGTATAATCCCTAGATCATGACATAATGTAAATCTGCTTCAACCCTTCGGTGGCAACTACTACTAACATCGCACTACTGAACAGGCGCGGATCCAGAGAGGGTGCGGGTGGTGCGCCTGCACCCCCCACTCCACCCCACCACACACATACAAAGTGAAACATATTTTCTTTGTAACTCTGCAAACATCACTAATTAATGTACATGAAAAATATAATTGCCAGTAAAGTAGTAGCCGCACTCAGGTTTCAATCCAACAGTTAGTCCCAGACCTGTCAAGTCTCCCGATTTTTGACTTGTCGCCCGGCTTGGGCATATGGAGGAAAGTACAAAAATACTGTCCAACTTATATTGTAAACTGTGAAGGATGCAGACCATTTTCGTTGCCCATGTGGCTGCGCATACATAGTTCATATGAATCAGAATGTTTAATGACTGCTCTACTACAAAAGTACAGCAATCTGTCGAAAGGGACAAAGCAGACATATGCAAACACTGATAGAACATCAACAACAATATGAGAAGATCAGACTTCAACATAAATCCCAGATGCTTATGTTCCTGGACATTTCCAATACTTTTACCTTGAAAAATTAACCTTGGATGGCGTGTGGCAAGTCGTTTCCTGCTGACAATAATTTCTAGTGTTGTGTGATTTGAATGTCAGGAGACACTCCCGGGACCATTCAGAAGTCAGTAAATATGATGTATATAGGCCTAATAAAGCAAAAATGATGGAACTTGATAATGCCATGTGTCAGTGAATCATGCATTAACCTGATATCTCAGGGTGTTTGTAGGCCTACAATTATTTGTCCGTTCAAAATTGCATTATTTTGTCCCCAGAATGTGTCAGATTTCACTATTTTGCATGCTCAACTTAAAAAATACGGAGGGGGGGGGGAGGGGGCAGGTAGGCTTGGACTCTTCTTGTGAAGTTTCGCGCCCGTCAGGTGCTTGCAACCAGCTCGCTGTGTACAGGTTTTCAGCTGTAAAATTTCTGGATTCGCCCCTAGCTCAAGTGATGCGGCAATGCTCGGGCATAGGCCTATGTTATCCGTCGAACTGAAAGGTTCAAGTCCGATCGTGGCAGCAGCTTTACCTGTTTTATAGCTTTATGGATTGGACATCAATAAATTGACCCTAGAGCTTTGGCAGTAGGGCAGTGTTACTAACAGAATACTTCAACAAACTTTTAATGTTACGAATTGTTTTTACAATAGAAGTTCTATAATAATGCCATGTAGGCCTATCAGTAAATTATATTTTCAACCTCATATCTCAGTGTGTTTGTACAAATATTTGTCTGTTCAAAATTGCATCCCCCCCCCCCAGAATATGTCAAATTTCACCATTTGACATGCTCAACTTAGAAAAATACGGGGGGGGGGGGGGTATGTCCCGAACCCTTCTTGTGAAGCTTCGCGCCCCTCATGCGCTCGCAACCAGCTCGTTCTGCACAGGTTTTTCAGCAGCCCGGCTGTTAAATTTCTGGACCCGCCCCTGACTGTAGGAGAACTGCTCTGAATTGTAACAAGTGTGCCAGGTTTTTATTCCTTTTAAAAGGAACTTTCATTCAAGTGCATGGCCTGTAAGCGTTTTAAATTGCTACGGTCCCATCGTAGTCTCCGAGACTATGGCTCTGTGCTGTAAATTTCGTATTTTCAATTTGTTTATTTTTTTTTACATGTTTTTTTTTTATCATTTTTTTTCTACCCACCACTATGACTCAGTTTCCAGCGTGGTTACGCAGGAAGACTTTAATTTCCGATACCTCATTGCTTAAAATGTGAACTGATATTGCTTCATTAGTTGTTGATAGAAATGTGAATTTTCTTTCACTGTTTCCACTACCGCCATATTTGATTAACCATGAGGCACGTTCTGATTGGACAAAAAATCAGCTTCTGCATTTGCTGCAGGATGGGGTTGCATGCATGGAAAACTTCGATTTAGCTGGAGTTTTGTCATTGCCCTTTGTTTCACATAGCCTGACTCCAGTTGGGTATAATGTACACATACTCGGGATTTTAGGGGGAAACGTGTAGCGCACTTTCTGTGGGTTTTAACGATCACACAAGTTGATCATAGCTATTTGATGCTGTCATATACACAAATTAAAAAGAATAGATAATTTTTGCAAGCAGTCGAGCTGGAATCTTTACGTTTCATTCACTGCCAGGTGAGTGATTTGCTTGTGAAACACATTGCATCATTCATAATACGCTCAAAGAGTGATGCACCGTTTTTAGTGTCCAACTCAATCTGGCTCAATCAGTCACAGCCATGAATATCAACTCTCACTGTCTGTCCGGTTCAATATCATGTACATGTGACTTGCTACACCAACAGAAAGGCCATCAAAATGCAAATATATACTTACCAGTTAATTCTAGCCACATCACCTGTGTTGCATGTTAGAGACAACGTTAGTCCACGTCTAAATAGACAAAGATATGTTACCCCCAAAAAATTACCTTTTTGGAGAAGCACTCATGGCATTTTATGTCAGCCCAAAGACAACATAAGAGTCTTCTGTGATTGCATCAGCGAAGCTACAAATAACACTTCAGTTGGTAAAGCGAAGTCCAAATTCTTAACAATTGGTAGATTCAAAGCTATATATAGCTACCGTAGGTGTGCATTATTGAATCTGAGTTGGATAACAATAAGGACTTTGGAAACTTTAAACGTTTCATGTTATCTCTCTCCCGATTTCAATATAGAAGAGAGAAATAAGCTCGTGTACACTGTACGTCATTTATTAGCCCCGGTAGTGGAACCCTCCCATAATACTCAATTGGCAAGCCATGTTTTACCGTCATATTTTTTCAAAAGCACCCCAGACTCACCCACGGAAACTGACGAAAAGGTTTTTCTGCAGTCCATTATTTTTAAAGGGAACTCACGGATTCCATTGCAAATTTTGTGTCACTCCCGGGGCTTACATTCCCACGATATTTTTTCCTCCATTTTTTTCCGTCTCCCGCCAATCATTAACAATATGTGGTATTAGTCGAATCTGTGAATGTCCGTATAGCAACATTCGAAAGTATGTACATTTTTTTTTATGTATTTCGAACATGAATATGAGTGAGTTCTTTTTTCTTATGCCAGCCTACAGTAATAATTTATTATTTGTTGTATTGTATTGTACAGTGAGGCTTGTATATACTGTGTGTGTATTTTTTGCTGGAGATCCTCCTTATTAGCATTGTATACTGTTAGGTATGCTAGTTTCAATAAATATGTTTAAATCAAATTAAGTAAGTATGCATTGCAACCTCTTTTTTAGTTTGTGTGCCGTTATATTTTGCGGAAATCACGTTTGATTTCTTTACAATTTGCGGCAGCAGAAATGTTTCTTACATTTTCCGTGAAACACATTGATATCTTTACAATTTGCGGCAGTAGAAATTTCCGTTGCATTTTGCATTAACGCAAAATGTGAACTTACAGTTTGCGGCTGTATAGCTACCTTTACTTAACTTACATGCATTGAGGTTCATTAAATATAAATGTGGACGACTACACAAATGCAGATCGAGGACAATGGGCAGGTGAAGCTCTAACTGATCAGGATATTGTCAGATTAGTTTCTGACGTTCAGTCTTCACAGTCCGATAATGACGTGTCCCATGACGACTCTGAACCATCCGAGCAGGCGACACTTGCTCAAGCTCGCGAGTCACAAAAGCTAGACAGTTGTGCACAGTCCAGTTTGAAACAGTGATTAGTGTCTGACTTGCCCTCACGTGCCTCTGGACCTATAAACTGACGTTGTTACACAATGACCACAATGGCCAGTGATGGCAACTTTAAGCCACCATGGTGTCAACCGCTGGCATCTTGTATGACAATTTTTTTTTTTTTTCAATTTTACGTTTTTCTACATAATAAATATTACATGTATTTGTCAATAGTGTCATTTCATTTCCCCTTAATTTTGTGAATATGTCCCGCTCGCATGTTCATGCGTGTTAACGTGAATGACAGTGATGAGTTAGGTGACGTCAGGCTTGGTGGAATCCGTACATCTCAACAATCCCGAATCAATGCTTGGGTACAGCAGTGTTCGGATTAACCGAGATTCGACTTTCTATAATGAAGAGAAGTACGGTTTCTTGATTAAATCCCTTATTCTGTTCTGGGAATACACAAACCATGGATGTGGACTTGTATCCCTAGTCCGCATTACCGCGCGCAGAACTGCGTTTGACTTTTGACTTTTCCTTCCCTTGAATACAAATTTTATGCTTCTGGCTGATATTTTCCATATACTGAAACTAATATATATATTTTAACGGACTTTGTAAGTTTAAAGATAAAAGACTTTGTATCATACACTACGAGATCAATAACTTTGACGTTTGTCATCTAGATCGAACACAGCTCTCGATAATCCCAGCTTTGGACTTAATAGTATCTGGGCCGTTCTTTATGTCATCGCCAGCAGGTAAAATGTAAGTAAGATATCAATCTTCCTCTAACGGCAAAGCTTGCATGAAAAGAATGTTGATTATCTCTATGCAAAGTTTCAATCCACAATATTTACAAATTTCTACTGACAGTTAGTACGGCCATAGCGTACCCAATGTATCCTGGCAAGCCAAGGCCTGTAATTTAAATAGTGATCCCTGCTCTGTTGGTCCACCTTAATATTCAATGGCGGCAGTGCGGCAAAAAGGCTGCAAAATCTTCCTGAAGTTCTATCCATTGTGATATACTGCTGTAGCTGCTACTTTGAAAGTCACACACAAGCTACTACTGTAGTTTCTTTGTGACTTTCAAAGAGAGATGAGCCAAACATACCATGTGGCGTCTCTTCTGGTGATCGAGCACAGGCAGGGAAATGACATGGAACCGGGTAGAATGAATTGCGTCTGGCATCATCAAAGCTGTCCACAATAAAATGGCGTGGGCCTAACACTGTACTACATATGCGAAAATAAATATTTAGATGTATATACACGCCTGAAGTCCGGATGATATTGTAATAAGTTGTCATGATTGTAATGTAGAAGCTTTTGCTGACGACATAAAATATATGATATGATATATGAAATATGATATCATATCATACCAAATTAAAGAACATCATATCATATTATACCGTATCATTTCATAATTATGTATTATGCATGAACCAGCAATGGGCACTGAAGCTACCAAATTTCAAAATGTTAATTGCTAATTAAGACTGAACAACGTCCTTTCATCATCGTTTAACCTATAAAACTTCAAAACTTTTATTGTGTGTTCTCTAGATCCCCCCCCCCCAAAAAAACACACATTAATGTAAGTAACCTTCACGTTTGCAATATGCATATTGGAAGTATAACACGTGGTGTCGAAAAGTATCTTTCAAAGGCAGTGTACTTAAACAAAAGAAACCAGCAGCTGGAAAGCTAAACTAACCACTGTGGTTGTCAACGTTTGAAACTACTCCGTGTTAAAAGATGTAACCTTGCTCTATGGTGTAAATACTTGCGTCTAAACCACTCAAACAATCTAGTTTTAAACTCCGCAATCTGCTTAATGTTACATCTGTGAGTTCTCACACTTGATAAACATGAGGGTCCACGAAAATGTAGCCATCTAGTCCTACTTCCACATCACACTAAAGGGTCCGCGTTACGGCCGCAGTTGACGGATTCGGTAACTTCTGTTCTCCTTGGATCGCATTTTTTCTTTTTCAGGGACGGCTGTATCTTTCATGTGGTCTTACTTTGGACCAGGCTTTCATTATCTGAGTCTTTTGATCAGTGCTTTATTTTGTGTTAAAAAGATCAAAATAGCGTAGAGGAATTCCGACTAGTCGCTCCAAGACCACCCGGGATCCTGCTTATCACCTTGTGAAGAAAAAGCCTTGCTGCGAAGATGACCCGGCAATGGGTATAGATGCCTGCTTTAAAAGAGGCTGCTGACTGTATGTGACCATACTGCAGCATGTCCCCTCGTTGCCAACCTGTTGGCAGAGACACCTTGAGGATAAGCAAGCCTAGCCCAATCTCCTGATTGGGCAGCTGTTGTCAGGAACTGCTCAAAAGAAGTGTGTATCATTCAAATAAGGCACATGCATTTGTCTCTACTGAGTATCACACAAACGCAAAATATATAAATACATAGTCAAAGAGTAACCACATGGTGACTGAAATCTTGTCACTGTCGGGGGGGGGGGGGGCACAGATTATCCAGCTACAAACATGGGAGATAAGATCAAGATTTAACGTGTAATAATCGATGAAACTGGTATGACCAGTAGCCAGGTTATCTAGGAAAACATCCTGTCGATTTAAGCAATACCACAAGTTCATGTTTATCAGTAGTTTAGTTTAGAGATAGTTTAGAAAAGGGATTTGTAGAAAATGTAATACAACTTATTTGAGCTCTTCTTCGTGTTATATAAAGATAGTTCAATACATAACTAGATGACAGACAATTTAAAACACAAGCATGTATATACATACACGTTTGAATTTTATCTAATGTCAACTCATTTGTATGGGGTAATAAAACATTATTTAAAGATCTTTTAGTGTCAATTAGGAATTTTTGTACTGATTCAAGTATGCTTCCGTTAATATCACATAGTTTTTGTCAGTTTTGATGCCAAACAAAAAGACTTCAGTTGTGGCATTTATATTTGTTATCAAATGTGGACGTAATTTTGTTCCCTGGAAGTTGAAAGGTGAACAGTCAAGTAAAAAGTCCTTTGTCATTTCTCCAATATAGCTACAAGAACACTTGGCACTATCAACAAGGCCATTTATAAAGATGATCGTTTAATAAATTTCATTCTGTGTGAAGTCTGGCATGAAGCATTTGACCCACCTGCGAGTCGCAAGAGTAGTGACTGGGTGATCCGTGTATTGCGGTGGTAAGTTTTCTCTCGAATGAACTCAACACTGCGGAAAACCTAACAACATGAGGTAATGAATTCCACGATGAAATGGTTGAAGATGAAAAAGAATCTTTCTCATGTTTGCTCTACAAAGAATGAGTGGAATATAATTTTCATTTTCGAGGTTATGTCCTGCAGGGAGGACAGATGCGACCCACATTTGAAGAGGAGCAAGTCCGTTTACCATTTTGTACACAAAAAACAGTTTGTGGTTTTCTGTATGGGCTTGAAGCGTTTTCCACTTATTTTCTTCGTAAACAGGTCTGTAAGAAGCATGTTCACTCATACCAAGGAGGGTAGCCTCCTTGCTAGCACCCACTACTACTCTTGCAGCCGCCAGTTGCACGCATTTAAGACCGCCTGACTGGTCTACGGTGCAATTATGCCACAGGGCGTCGGCATATTCCATTAAACGGATCTTGTGTGTGATACATAGAGTATTTCTCATGATCTTCCACCCAAAATGAAAAGAAATTTTGCAGACAATCCACTCGCTTCATAGCAGAAGATTATGCAGAGTCAACGTGTTCGTGTCAGAACCTCTGCTATCCTGAATGGCGATGGTTAGTATGGGGTGCCACGTGTAACATCAATTTTGTTGCTATTTTAATTCATTTCGTGGACGAAATCCGTAAACTCTAACAATTTCGTCCACAGAATTGTTATGTACATGTATATCAATTTTGTCCACAGAATCCATAAGTTTATGAATTACGTGCACGAAATCCACAAGTTTATCAATTATGTCAGCGATATGGAGTAAAGCTACCAATTTTGTCCACAAAATCGTGTAAGCCTACCAATTTTGTTCACAAAATCCTGTAAGTCTGCCGATTGTGTCCACGAAATTGAATCAAATTGGGATTCTTTAGAAAGTCTATGCCGATTCTGTCAACAAAATTGTCAATCAGGTCTGTCCACGAAAATCTTCTATAAAATTCACAGAAATGAACATATTTGCACCAAATTGTAACCCTTATACGATTCTGTGGACAAAATTGGGAAAGAAAATCATGAAATCCAATCAGTTTCACGGAACTCTTCGAAGCCTGTTGCTTCATTTTTGTAAGTATCGTTTTGAATTTCGACAAATTACACAAACTACAATAAGGTTTTAACTTCTGTGTGCAAGTTATTTTGTCCACAAAATCGAGTAATCGATTAATTTTGTCGAAATTATTATCACGAAATTCAAATCATCTTATCGATTTTATCCTTGGAAACGCTATTCAGTTCCCAAAATCTTATAAGAAATATCTAGATTCATGCACAAAATTGGAAGAAATGTCAGACAGAATTATACTGAATGTATTATGTGCACAAAATCTCAGAAAATACGAAATCGTATAAAGCCACAGAATCGCTATCGTGGTCATTTTTGTGAGTTCCTATAATGACTTGCAGAGGGCATCAATCTCCACATCTCACAAGAAGTTACGTGCCGTCGTGACAATTCAGCAAGCTGTGGATTGGCTGTGCGACAGGAGACTGTCAGCATTAAATTGCAGACCGGCCAATATTAAATGAAAGTCTGCCAGTTGGTTGTCTCTTTTGCGCTTTGTTTTATTTTAAGTTTATTATTATTTTTTTTCAATTGAGCGCATTATACTCTTTCTTCTTTCTTTTTTAGCGCGCCAAACAGTCAAAATTAAAACATACACGCAGGTGCGAGATTTGTTACTTTGTAATGACGTCGTCATAGGCCTCGGATGGAACGAAGTTCTATGCTTTTACACTTGTCACACTAGGGTTCGTAGCGTCACATTCTACCAATTTCCTGGACGAAATCGGTAAAATCTTTCAATTTCTTATGTTTTACAGTTGTGTGAACAACACTGAGGTAGTTTTTGTGATTTCATGTACAAAATTGAGAAACGTAACGATTCTGTTGACAGAGTTGTATTATCTTTAGATTTCCGTGAACAGACTGTTCTTCTCTTTCAATTGTTTGCATAAAATCGAATAAGCAATGGCTTTTGTAAAATTTTCTTCCAATTTCGTGCAAAAAATTGATAACATATGGATTATGTGACATGTTTTTAGATTTTGTGCACAACATTTTCATCAAGAAATGGATTGTGTGGACAAAATTGGAAAGCTTTTAAGATTTGGTGGACGAAATTCAAAATATTACGAATTTCTGTGGACGAAATTGGTAAACTTAAGGATTCTGTGGACAATCAACTTAGCGATGTTGTGGACAAAATCGATATGTTTAATAATTCCGTAGATCCCAATTTTCAATTTCGCTGGCGAAATTAAAAAAAGGTTTACACTTTTGTGCACGAAATTCATATAATTAATATTGATTAAACTATTACAATACAGTGTGCAGAATTAACAAGCTTGTTGGATTTTGTGAAATGCTTTCAATTTTGTGATTTTTAGCTCCCGTTTCGTCCACAAAATTGTAAGAGCAGTTTAATTTCGGGATGGAACTTCGATTTTGTAATTTGCTCTTACAAGTTTGTGAATCCTGTTGTAAAAAACGATATGTGTTACGACTTCGTGCATTTTACCAATGATGTTACACTTAGCACCCCATATGTTAGGGGGCCTAACACTTAAAGGAACTTCATCAGGCATCAACTACCATGAGTAGCTTCAATTCTAAATTTTATGTCAACAAAGAGACATTGCTGTCATATTGTTCCTCTTATGCAGTCTGGCGAGGCTGCTGTTATAGCTTGATAAAGACTGCAATGAGATATTTGAAGCCATATTATTTGCGACAAATATATGATTTGGGTGTGGTAAGAACTTTCACAAGGTCATTTTCATGTAATTGGAAAGGATCTAATCTGGCATATGTACGATACCCGAAGGCAGGCAAAGGGGATAGATAATCATCAGCAGAAATTCTGTACTGACTGACAAAGTACTGGTAAAAAAAATTCTGCCTTTTGAGCATTTTTAATATTATATTATCAATTTCAATAAGAGGTGGAACACTCGGATGAAGCTTACAACCAAGAAAAGACTTAGATAGATTCCACCGCTTAATGTATATGCTATGTATTTAAATACATTTAACATATGTAAATGTTTAAAAAATGATAGGTATTTGCTTGTGGACTGTTAGACTCTCTAACTTTCTCATTCAACAGCACTATAGTGTATATTTATTTTATGTTTGAGGGTGAATTATCATTTTCGACAGTGAAATTCAAAAGTAGTGACTCAATGTAGAACACAACCTTAACATTGTGACAACTAAATTGTGACACGCTCCTGTATCAGTGACGTTGTGCATTAACATTTAGACAAAATCGAATGTGCGCGAGGGATGTTTCATTATAGGTCACCTGTGACGTTGAAGAACGATGACGAACGTAAACAAACACGGGAAACCAGTTGGACGATGAAAGTAGGTCTACGGCATATTTCTTGTGATGAATGTCCAATAGAACAGGGAATAAACAAAATCTTATATGGCTGGAGATTAAGTTGCTAATTTTCGCTCACTCTGGATCGTTGTCAGTGGAGAAAATCACTCTTGACTTGTGGTCGCTCTTGATTTTTCCCCACCAACAGCGATCCCTCGTGATTGAAAGAATAGTAACTTACTCTCCAGCCATGTAAGATTCTCTACATACTCTCTGTAACAGTGGACTGACGTGGTAAATATGGTGGCGCACTCTGTGGCCATCAGCATATGACTGGACTATCCATTTATCGGCAAGTGTCTGCATCAAGGTAGCTCATGCTATCGATCTTTGTGGGACTGCAAATATGATATGTCTTGAAGTCACTACACTGGAGAGACTTTCTCCAGAGACGCGACACGCCCATATGTATGCCTCCAATATCTTTTCAATTCATTTCAATAGAATGGCACTTAAATAGCAGAGAACTGGGTGTGAAGAGTGTGAAAATATTCAATATTTATTTTCCATGTGCATAAAGACTATATTTACAACATACAATAGCTTATTGATGCTACAATCAGAGAAAAATACGGAGGTATAACTCTATTTAGTCTTATCCGTCCCTTTAATTGGATTTTCTTCTATTTTAGAAAATGGCGTAAAAAAATCGATTCCACCTTAGTCCCATGACCATTCCATCGTTTTTTTCCGATACAAATTGACCAAATAATCCGGACTACTGTTATGTATAATGAATGCTCAATTTCACTTGAATGTCGAGTTTTAACGAGTTTGGGACTGTGCCTTTATTTTTAAGTTCTCTATTGCATTTGTGTATATTGAAAAGTTAAACCGGAAGATTGAAATTGTATTTAGCTATTAATGGTAACACTTTACCGATTAACCCCAGGAAATGCGTTAAAGTAAATATTGCCATCTGTGACAATAGCTCAGAGATGATAGGCGAAATGGAAATGGGTGGATACTTCTAGTTATCCATTAGTTGACTGGGTAATACAGCGACCATCTCCCGCGAAGGGAACTGGTATTACCCAAGGCGTTAGACGCTGAGGGTAATTCTTGTTTCTGGAGTGGGAGATAACCGCTGTATTACCCAGCCGTTCGCCTGTGTTTTCTTTGTCGTCCGCCTATTTGCTTGCAGCTGTCGTCTGTTATATGCTGCCTCCTTGTAATAGCATTTTCTGTCGCTAGGAGGCGAGGTGCCGTATTCCCACACGCATGGTATTCCTACCGTAATACCATGATTTGCGTTAATGCGAGAAACATCTCACAGATATTAACCAATCTGTTGCCACGAAATTTCATAGAAATGGGATAAATTATAGTTAATCTATGTATACAGGCCATATCAAGAATGGTGCCATGTCGGAGGATTTCGTGGTGTTTGCAAAGGTAAATACCTCAATTAACATAGAAGGAAGAGAATGTTGCGTGTTCCAGTGTGTCACGATGCCACGATGGAGCCCATATCTTGGTAAATATTAACCAAATCACTCGTGATTTTACCATGAGGTGGGCTCTATCGTGACAAGAAAAACATTTACTTAGACTGGACCTCATATGATCCTCGACTTCACTCATTTCATTGATGCCTCTTCAGCATGAAGAAAGAAAAATAGTATTTTTAGTAATTTGGATCGCAATGAAGACAAGGCAGAAGATTTTAATTTTTGAAAGTATGGGGAAAATCCAAAAAGCCATTAACGAATGTTCATATTTAAATAAATATCATCAGTTTATTTTCTTAATGAGATTATGGTTTCAAGTTGCAGCAATATTGAATGTTTTATCACAAAGAAGTCAGCAGAACTAAGATAGCGGCGAACGTGATAGCCTAAG
>OZ026620.1:96254244-96371744 GCA_964020975.1 Hermodice carunculata | reverse complement strand
TACATTTCTGCATTCAAAGTGCATAAAATTGAATAAATGTCACAATCAATCTTGCAATTAAGCTGGACTGTTGCTGGTCCTTGTCCGTAGCGGTACAATATGCATAACACTAGGTCTGTCTAAGTGTGGCTGGAATGGTCGGTTTTGACGTCATGAAACCTTGCTGAGTAAATATTTTTACTTCATCTCGGTATGTGTATTTGTTTCATGTGTATCGTTAGGATTGCGTATAGCATGTGTATGGCGATGTATGCATACCTTTCACGCGAGCTTTTTGTTTATTTGGTCAATGCATATAATTATGACATATATGGCCTTTATATTGCAACACTGCGTAGGTACTTTGACTACACCGCAGTATGCATATTTCCACGCATATCATTGTAATTATTTTTTTATTTGTATAGCAACTATATGTATATATATATACATATATGTACATGTATATATATATATATATATATATATATATATATATATATATATATATATATATATATATATACATATATATATATATTGAGCTGGATAGGCTGTCAGGCTATGCTATAATAAATAGAATGAACGAAAACTAAGAAGGAAAATTGTCACCACATGCCATCAACAACCTCCGATATGTCATGAGTTTTCCTCACGGCCACAAATTATATATTTTTTGTATTGTGCATGGCTTGTAGTGACAAGATAAAACACTACGGAAAGACAATTGTTTCTTCATAAACGTGCATTTTCAAAGTACAGTTTTCCTTTAATTTACCGGAATGCCATTGTCACCGTGAATCGAATGATAATTTGACAATTATCCACCCAATTTTTATTAAAAAATGTGGACGATAAACATTATTGGCCTTTTGAATTAAGTGCTGAAAGAAAAAAAAATGCAATAACTTGCCCTTTTCTGTTATCTCGCTCGAATATTTGAGGTCAAAATTGATATTTTGTTGCTATTGAAACAAACCTTCTTTGTTTCCCCTGTTATTGAAAGCATACGATAACCTTGAAATGATGAAGAATTATTTATTAACTTGGAATCCAAGCATTACCATTGCAATAACGTTACGCCTATAGCTGAACGGAAGATATAATTACCATGAAGACTGATGGTTGCCCATGCCTTGGACCCTTGAACTGATTAAAAATCATAGAAAAATAAACAGAAGCTGATTTCAAAGTCTACGAGGATGAGGATGAAAGTTACCCTAGCTAAAATGAATGGAAATTGTGTGATCTGCAGAGACTCCAAAGTCTGATTTCCATGTCATTTGTAGCTGATGAGCACAGAAGGAACGTGACTATACAGTGGGTAGACAGGTTAATGCACAGACATCTACTGCTTAGAGACTAACCTTTTTTTCAGATGCTCCCTACTGCCCTTTTGCTATTAATAGTCATTTCATCATTTTTAAGACACATATATTTGTTATAGCGGTGATATCGGCACAGATGGTTTACCTTTAATACATAGCAGCACACAGAAGCAAATTATGTCGCCATAGATAGAGGCTATGATATATAAGATTTGGATGGCCACAGCACCTTAATTCAAGTATCTCGGCATCAAGTTATTGTATCTATCTTTCAGCCCTTAATTGAAAAGTCTAACAATAGTTATTTGCCATGAGAGTTCTGTTCCATCTGGACGGTACCTCAAGCTCTGAATAGAACTGGGCGCTAATATTTATTCGTGGACCTCATGGTTTGATTTATGACGCAAATAGACTGATGTAACTGTGATTCTTTTGCCTCTTTCTTCTCTGTTTTGAATATACTGCATGACTCACGAAGGGAAGTTTTTCATAATGACAAAAAGCCCTGACCCTTGGTTTCAGTATCTTTACATTCTTTTACTACGATTTTCTACTATTGGGGACTCAATCCTTAATATTGTCCATTATATAATAAGGTATGTTAATGGCCATTTTGTACCATTATGGGCCCAGTCCTTTAATGTCTTTTATATTTAGGTTTGTTTATCGCCCTTTTCTACCACTGTGGACTCCATTCTTAAAAATCATCTCTTATATTTAGATACGTTAATGGTCATTTTCTACCATCGTGGACCCAGCCCCATTAATGTCACTTGTATATAGACATGTTAATGATCCTTTTAAACCATTCTACACCCAGCCACATTGATGTACATTCTATACAGACACGTTAAGATACGTTAATGATCACTTTCTGATCCCTCTTGACCACTGCAGTCGCTGCTTGTTGCCTATTATCATTATATGTGGATACGTTCATGGCCATTAATGTTTTCCATTAAGATAGGAATCATTCATGACCGTTGATGTTGTCCAATCTATTTAGATACTTTAATGACCTCGTGGGCTATGCAATAATGTGACACAATTTAATTTTATCTATTGGCATCATTCTGTTTTAATATTCACCTTTCAGACATTTTAGGCTTACCTGTTTTTCTGTCAGGTAAACCCCCCGTGGGATATCGGTAGCAAGTAGCTGGCCAACGACAGTTACAAGTTTGCCTAATTGTACTTTATCTGGTTAAGAATGATCACATTTTGATAACATCTTCTTAACCTAAACGCTAATGACTTTCATTATTTTCTGACATACCTAAGTCCACATTTACTCAATGTAAAAAATTACTCAAATTTCACAGTATTTACTCATATGTCAAAAACTTGACCCATTATGTTGAAGTATTAACTCAAGGGTTGGCAGCGAAAGAGAGCTTTATTGTTTGTTGTTTGGAGACATTCAAAGTCAGGAACTAGTGTCATCATGGGGTTTGTTTTATATTTCTGGTACAGGATGTCCATTGTTGCAGTACTTGTTATGATTTCCCTTGGTTTGTGCAGGCGGTCTAGTTGTTACTGTTTATTTTATAATCACTGGGTCAGAATATAATGGCATAGTTTGTTTCTACTTCAGTTATACACTGGCAGGTGGTTAAACTAAGGCAAGCTATCCAACTAAAAAGGGTGCATACTGGTTCAAGGGTAAGTCCAATTATTCTTATCTGAACTTGTATTATACAAATTTAGTAATTATGTTTGGTTCGACAGGTATTCTTTATTCATGTTGAAGTCCTGTATATTTGTGCATTATTATGTGTGTTGTCTTTGCTGAACATTTAGGTTAGACAAGGGGCCGCTACTCAGAGAAACATGTACGGGTAAAGGCTCTGAAACATGTTCTGAATAGTTACCCGCTGAAGACCCTTTTGTTTATTCGGGCTTATACAGCCTATGTCAAAATTCGACAAGAGAACGGGACTCTGGTACTTACATATATATATATATATATATATATATATATATATATATATATATATATATATATATATATATATATATATATATATATATATATATATATATATATATATATATATAAATGCGTGTGTGTTTGTGCGGCCGTTGTATCTATGTTAGACAGTGACAGGTTAGCTTAGGGGGTGTAGAGAGTTCGGACTACGGAATAGGGTAATGACTACCAACAAAGTAGTTCTGGATGAAAAGACACAAATACAACAGAAATAAAATTAAAATTCAATATAAATGCCTCTTGCCGGAACATCTTATTGTTTCCTTAAACGGTCATATTTCTTTTCCTGATGGGTCTCAAAACTAAACCATGGTGTACTTCCTGTTGCGTCCAATCGATGCCAATAACCTGTCATTATAAAATGCGCCGTGTTTGTCCGGTTGCACTTTAAACAAGAAGCAGCAAAGATTCTTGAGTAAAATTGAGAAAACAAATCTAAAGCACTATATATATATATATATATATATATATATATATCATGTTTAGGTCGATTTTAGTACTATAACAGGCTTAAATAAATATCGATCATAGGCCTAAACGCTACAGTGCCGCGATATGGTGTATCGGTACCTGCCGTTATGTATGTGTGTGTGTTCCAGCGCACATCGGTCTGCCCCTGCAGTCGAAATGCTGAGACATGAATGAGATTGATTGGCTACCAGCACGCCTCGGTTCCAAGCTAAGCCCTAGGTTGTGACGTCACCAAAACACACAAAATCCAACATGGCGGCCATGATATTAACTGGTATCACATACAAATAAGAAATTTGTAAAAAGTGGTACAAAAGATGTGTTATGATCTCTTACCTTTATATGTCCTCTTTCCACAGATTTAAATCCACATTATGGTATTATTCCAGTCTGATAATAGGGCCATGGTAGTCCAATATGTCCATTTCATTTGTGATCTGTCAGCCATTGCTGACCCTAATATCCAGAAGTCATGTACATGTAATTTGATCAAATTTTGTACAACCAATGTGATGACAAAATATTTTGCCATCTACTGCTAAAATACTTTCCTGATGTAAGCAGTAAGATGTAGGTCCAAATTAGAAAGAAATAATCTTGTGACCTGACTTTGAATTTCAACCACTAAAATCCGCCATTTTGCAAAAAAATCCACTTTAACTACAAAGCTCCACTTTTGTAACATGGGGTGTATTCCCGGCAATTTGCACCAAGAATGCACTGCCAAAGCATACAGATCCATAATCCAATGGGGGGGGGGGGGGGGTGGGATAGTGACAACCCTGTGTACACCTTTCAGCCTAAAACGAAGGAACCCCAAAATGACATATTTAGGGGGTAGGGCCCTTTGAATTTTGATCAAATCTGTACAATTTGCCATAGAATGCTCAAGTATATTTTTTTCACAACTTAAATATCAGTACGTATGAAACTTTGCCTAATCTATGTTATTACAGAAAAGGTTTTATACAGGGATGTTGAAGCAGCAGATGAACTGTTTGCAAACAGCTGATTGCCTGAGAGAATGTGAAAATATTAGGAATGCTGAATCCTGGTTTTCACGCGACGCCATTAACACCAAATAGGGGAGCCGTTGCGCGTACAAAATGCATCATTTCTACAAAAACAAATCTGTTTGTGCAAGGGCGAATTGAACCCAAACTAACCCAATCTTGCGGTCTCGTTTTATCAAAAGCACTTTAGTTCCTAGCTAAATCAGAATCACAACTTCCAGACATGTATTGACAGATCTGATGACCCTCGCCTTTATGCGCCAACCTGTTACGCTCGGTATTTTACCCATTACGAAACAAAGTCCCCAAATAATCCACCCCTGTATAAAAGCCAATCAAACGGCCGACTGGTGAGATCTGAACACCAAGTTGAGGTACGTGTTATGCATCAAGCACGCCAGCCTCAAGCTGAAGCAGACGGCTCGACATTCTCAGCCACACACAGTTTTAAATAGTTCTTACCTTTTGTTGGTAACAGAAACTTTGCTTTAGAGTGGTCATAGAGAAAAAAACATGCATGTAGTGAAAATGAAAATACTGAGAACACACCAAGGTGGTATTTCAAATATGAGGGAAAACAGCTGCCGATGCCTCTAGGTGTTACTAGCCTGATTCCACGAGATCGAGTTAAGATATAATTTGCCTCTTGGGCACTCGCAGCACACCATATGTGTGATTGCATAACCTGCGCTGGGACGGCGTGGGGATAGATGTATACACGCTACCATGCCCAGATCCTCGGTGTCTTCCCACGCTATTTGGCTTCTTGACCAAGCTATGTGTCCATTCTCTAGCCACGGTGTTTGCAATTACAGATTCGGAATTAGATTTGTGACTGGTACAAAATCGTGCAGTTGCATGTGATCCACGGATATCTCGTATGTTGCTTACAATTTCTGTTTATAGTTCACAAATTGAGTACTGTGGAGAATCAGTAAAAAAGAAGTAATAATAAAAATTCAATTCAGCGTGGAAATAGACTTATTCAAAAGGTGTGAAAAATAACAGGCATAGGTGTCAATTCCCAAGTGTTTAAATCAAGAGAGTCAGTGGAAAAGTGCACGAAAAAACGAGTCATTTTTCCTCAAAATCGTCTCATTTTACACACGGTTGGAATCTCTGAATCTAGAGACTGTCATTGAAACTGGGAGAGTTGACAGAGAAGAGCTTGATTCAATGCATTTAAAAAAGAGAGAATTGCGTTTAAACTGCAAATTTTAGACAGTAATTCTAGTATTTCAGAAAAGGAAATGAAAAACTCCTTTAAGATTTCTGTAAAATGTCCTTTAAATTCTGAAAACAAAACATCTGTATAGTAGAAAAATAAGAAAGTGAAAGATGTCATCCATCCGCATACTCTCGTGGTGCAACAATGTAACAGAAAAGAAAAATCCGACAGGGTTACTCATTTTTTTTTTTTTTTTTTTTTTTTTTTTGATTTTTAACGATAAAAAATTCTTTATTATGCAAGCCTCTTGCTTGAAACGTACACGAAACTTGTGACAAAGCGATGGTTCGTATTGTCTTAATTTAAGCAACAACCTACTGATTTATGATGTTAGGCAAACGATAGTGAAATTGTGTAACATAAGACCATATAAAATTATTTGTTTGGTCTGTGGCTTCCGACGTATTGCTCAATTGCCCATGTTGTTTTCACAAAGTCTATATGTGTTTTTCTTCAGCGACATAAAGCAAAAGAAGAACTGCTTATGATAGCTTTACGGAAATTGATATTATTCAGTATGTATCAAGATCATGGCCAATTCAAAAGTACTACGGTTGACATATTTCGTTTACGTCCCGTCCATTTTGTTCCAAATGAAACCTTACAATATATCTTGAGAAGTTTTATTGTTTTGCCCGTTATGCTTTGGCCAGATGACACATGAAAGGAGTGGTGGTGAAAAGTTCCAGCTTTTGTGCAATCTCTATACTAGAATCAGGCGCCAAATTGAGCATATGTTTATTTCTTTCGGAAGCATTAGCGTTAAATGGGTGTGATGCAACTTGTAGCCCTGATATGCGACCCAGTACATATACTACTTACGTAAAACCAGATTCGTGTTACCATACATTCTTAATACTAAAGGTGGATATTGCCATACCTTGCACTGTCCTGAACTCTAAAAGGAATTGCTAAAAAGCTTCCCAATTAGTCAGCGGAACAGGAAGAGCTGATGGAACGGATGGGTAATTGTTCACCTTCCAGGTATCCGGATGAGGAGTACCAGTCAGGCCACATTGGTAAAGCATGTGATGTATTAACTCATTCCACCCTGATGACGCTTTTTCCCGCTAATATCTAAATGTCGTCTGCTAATTGTATTTTACTAATTTAGGGATTATTTTTCAATATTTTGGATGAAACTTGCATGAAAGATCATTCCAAATTATATGCCCATGGTCAACAGCTTTCCTTGGCGCGCTCTGGGCGCAATGCGCCCAGAGCGCGCCAAGGAAAGCTGTTGACTCAGTCTTCTATCAGTGTGGAATGAGTTACGATGGTGGTTTTTGCTGAATATGAACTGGAAATTTTCTCTGCGTAAATATTTACTTTGGTATGCATTTGGCACTGACGCTGTGTACATGACTGTGTTGCGGCGCGTAGCGTCATAGTCAAAAATGGTTTAAAAAATCTGATGGATCCGGTAAACGCATAGAAAATTCCTGTGCATCAGTTGACTGGCATGTCCTTAATCTCAAAGTCCGACAAGAGTATGGTCCGCCACTGCTCACGTACAGCGAGTCACGCCATCATCTCCGTGAAGATACAGGGTGCTTACATACATAACAACACACAGCCAGAATAAACAGAAACAGTCAGAAAAAAAAACGTTTGCAAATGGTACCCCTATGACTCATAGTACAAGTAATTTTATCTTAATCTATTGGTGACTACACATAGTTCATAGGGCTTCGGTGGCAACGTGCCAAGATTTTGTACACGTTTACCCCAGAGGGCAAGAAAAACTTCTAGGGAAGTAAAACAAATAATTTAAGCTGGTTGATTCCACGTTTTTCTTCAAGGGGAAAAGCTTCTGTTTGTAAGGATGCACAACTTTACACATTGCTGTGGCATGTATAATATAATAATTGTTTATAACCAATGCAAGACTTTATATGTGAAAAATATGACCGAACTGAAAATTGCAGTTTTGTAATACATGGGTCCCTTTGGTGCATTCCACAAGTTTCTCGTGTAAAACACGGAATTAGCAGGTAGTTTTGTACCACAGACTCATGTGTGAGACTTTTCATTGGTTTGGTTCTGAATGCACATATTAGTATGCATGTTTGTACTTACCAGCTTTAGCGCGGATAAGACCGATTCGTCTACAATGAAGTCTCTTAATCTGCTCCAGCTTCAATCGCTGAAAACGTAAGGATGGCAAATGTCATCCGTTTCAATATTTTATAAAATAAAAAATTCTTGGTCAAGAGAAAATGTCTGCAGTGAGAATTGTTGATAATACCATCATGATTGCATGGTCCAGGTGAAGAGCTTTCCTTTGCGCGAGGAACGAGTATTGTGCCCAATTTGCGGGAAAGGAGGTCTTTGACTGGAGTCTTGTTCTAAGTAAAAAAGGGTTAAACAATTCTCTTTTGTTTCCTCAACTGCCGACTCACACCATGGGCACATGGTGCGCATTCCTCTTATGTAGTGGTTTTGGCATCATCTTTCTTATATTACAAGCGAACAGAGTTATATCTACTCTGTACTCTGCTTAAGACGGATGGGCAAAAGATTTTATGCCCAATGTTTTTTGTCGTTAATCTCTCATCGATGAAAGTTTGTGTAATGGGTAGCATGATTTCGAGTCGGTAGACGTTTTTCTGGTCGATATATTATTGGTAGGCTCGCAACACATCTATTGACTGAATTGCTAGCAAATGGGGCTAAATATGACTAATAACGTTCATCATTTTATTACACAAACTACATCAATGGGGTTGGACTGGGCAGAGCTGTGAATCAGATCTACCAATGCGCCTGCCCAAGCAATACAAATATCCCCGTCTTTAGTTGCCTGGCTCAGATCAGCGTTGAGTGGGATCGATAAGCGGCAAGTACCAAGCAGTTGCAGCCGGCGGCACTTTCTCTCGGACCGAAAGCCGTGAAAAACTGAAATACAAGCCGCGCTACTTTGGCGTGGACGACATGAGTTGGCCATTTGGTATTCCGATGCACCTAGGGTTCCATTTATGAGAACCTGCTATAGTGGTCACTAGGTTTAGTCTGCCATTTCTTTCAGCCTCAAACTGGTTCAAAGAAGTCGAGTCTTGCAGTGATTTTAGTCAGATAAAAATAATCAAGATACATGTGTTCGTGGTAAACCCAGGGACAATCAATAGACGAAATGTGCCTACAGTGTTGGTGTTGCAGCTGGTAGTTGACGCCATCCCTCCACAGGTTCTTGTACCATGGCCAATGCCGCAACCACCAGCATAAAGGGATACCTTGCCGTCATTGACAGATAATTCCACATATACACACGTTTCTGTAAGTATGCATTCTTCTTCTAGCTGAATTACTTTTATTTTTTTTCAAAAATATCGGCATTGCAAACAGGGAGGTGTTCTGGTGCTGTTGACAGATAGCTATCATAAGGTGTATTAGAAGTTTACTATTTTCAGCGTGTTAAGGTCCTCTTTCAAAAACTGTTAATTAATGCCAATTATAATTCAAGATATCTTGTTCAGCGAATAAGGCTTATGTGTGGTTTAGAAACGGAAGTTTCATTCCTGGGAGCATCATGTAAGTGGCATAATCTCCGTCTTCAAGGTCCCTTACCTCTACGTTTGGTATTCTGCTGTGTATTATACTGGGCCAAGGCTAAAAATATTTGACATTTGTCTCTAGACATCTATACGTACAAAGTACACCAGCAAAGTACTCTAGTGCGTTTGATGAACAGCCGGTTCAGATCGACAGGGGAAATAGATGAACGTCTAAGGTAACTGATGTAGGTCTTTTACATGATGTATTTCCACTTTTGCTGATTTCAAGTCCATAAATCAAATTGTATTCTTACATTTCTGGTTCGCTGCTCTGTTTTCTAAGAGATACGGATGTGTACTGAATCTTTTCACGAGTGGGCATTTGTGTGTGTATTATTGAATTGACTCATAGGGAACAACAAGTCTATACTGATTTTTAGGTTGCAAATAAACTTGCATAATTTAATGCAAAACAAGAATCAGAGGAGAGTATGAATTTCAAACGTGAAGGATTTGTTTCCAAATGCCACTGTTTGGTAACAATATCATGATTTTGTTGATTCTGAAATGCCGCTCTTGTCAATTCTTGTTTCCTAAAATTGCATGACGTGTCTTTTTCATATTCAATACACTACATGAATATCAACTAATAGTGGACAATGAGGAATAATTACGCCGATAACCTGATTGAAACTTCGATTCTTCGGACCTAAAACGTTCTAATATCGGTAGAAATTCCGTATCCACCTGCCCTCCTATTACAATCTATTTTTGCTTTCATTACCTTGTACCCGGTTACGGTGCGGCCTGTGCACTTGTTTCATATAATCCATTAGTCCATCAACATTTCTGTGTTTCATTGGCCTTTAACTTAGCATGTGAGTTGTCTTGAATTTATGTTAACCCGCCTATACAGGGAACTGCTGTCAGCATTTTAGGTTCCGAAACATGTTCTGGTCGTTACCCGAGTAAAAGCCCATCATTATCTTCCATGCTGATAAAGCCTACATTTGACGCCTGACTATCCTTCAGGCTGGTGAAGCTGTCCTGAAAGATTAACTGTTGAATGGTAGACAAATTGTCCCGTGTAGAGAATAGAACACAGCACGTTCAGGTTCATGTTGCATTCTATATGGGAATTTACATAAATTTTTGCTGGGATCTCTCAACAAAGAGCAACAGCGTGAAAATAATTATGTATATCTGCCAACACAGACATTCTGTTTTTCCTGGAATTCTTTCTTTCTTCTTTCTTTACCAGCAATCTGTCCGACATTTCATTTGAACACTATTATACTTAGAAACTCAAAACCTTTATTCAAGTTTTGGGAGGCAAACAGACAGATTTGCTTTGAAGCAAATCTTCTTTCCTAGTATTTTCTTGATTTTGCTCGAGTACTAATTTTGGCACCATAACGCAGCAAATTTATTCTTTTTTTCCCATCACATACATTTATGCAGACGAGTACAGCAAGATGGCTACCTGGCTTTGATTTAACTCACTCCATACTATGGTGACGGATCTTGGGCAGTGCCAGAACCACTGACTTAAGACTATAGGTATGTTGGTAGTTGAACGAAAGCTCTTTTCATGGAGAATTGAAATATGCAATTGTCGTCTTAAATCTAGGTATATATACGAAAAAATCATGGACTAGTATGGGATGAGTTAAGGTTGTAATACCAGATCATCAAAAGGAAATATGAGTAGGCCAATCACTTGGATACATGTAAGTCTGTCCTGTTTTTATGCATATGTATATTTGTATATATGTATGTATGTATGTATGACCAAGTAAACTCATTATATCCCCTAAATAACAGAGTGTTCCCGAAATTATGTGTATAGATTATTATATCCTTTCTGGAAAAAAAAGAAAAGAAAACAGGACAATCACATATAGATATCAAAGGTGCGAACTGGACGTAATTGTGTATGTTGCTATTATTTTGCACGGTGGCGAACACCGACCGTTAATGGTTCTGTGCCACTGGGTCTAAACTAAAAAGGTTGCTGGTTGTCCAAATCATACGATGCCCATATGACAAATACAGAAGGTATGTTGTTGAAAACTACCGTAAAGTACAAAAATGTCGTGGACAAATAAACCAATCAGGTCGGAAGCAAAACATGCATTCATTAATTTCACCACTCGCATAAGTAATCTGAATTTACTGTATCAAACTGGTACTCATCCGTAGGATTTTCAATAAAAACATAACTGGTAAGTTCCGTGACTTCTGATTGGCCCGTCGCCGTCATCTCTGGAAGTTATGGAAAGAACTGAGGAACGTATTGCAACAGGTGGGATCATACAACCAGACGTATCTGCATACCTGGTAGTTGAAAGTGCGCATACACAGTTGCACGTGTGCACTCAGCCCTCTGTGTGTAAAAGTACCTGATGCTACTTTAGTAGGACCGCACGGTGTTATCAGAGCAAGTGCCTTGCATTACGTCACCATTACATGCAGAGCTCAGTTGACAACTTTTGGCGAGGTGCTCTGAATGCCAACATCTTCCTTGGATATTGGTCACCTTGATCCTTATCGGTTCACTTTGAGGCTTGTCATTTTGTTCTAAAAGGATGCTCCTTTTTTAATAACACTTTTAAGGACGGTTGATACGTTCAAAACCAACAAATCGGTCCAAAACGAAATACATAATATATACGAAATTGTCTTCTTTCAACGTTTGGGGTGAATAGTGATGACCCATGAGCACTCAAATTATTAACTACCACTGCCCTCTGATACGTTTCTCGGGATAGCCCGTGTACTCGTTCCCATTAATGCAAAGTCAGATCAGACTCACAATACGTAACATCCGGAAGTGACACAACAGATGCAAACGCAGACTTTTTGAAGGAGCACTGAGCAATCTCTGCGTCATATCACTACCTCCCAGTTTATGGATACGGTTCTCACAGGCCGCGTCTTACCTGGACCCATATATTTCTGCTACCTGCAGGCCAGGAACAGTCATCTAGTAGATTTTTATGGGTTGGCCTAGATGGATTATATTTATTGTTCGAAATGCTCAGGCAGGAAAGAACGGGCACTAGATATTTTCAACAGACGTATATAGCTCCCAAAAATAGGGTAATGGTATCAGATACAGGCTGTGGACTTTTTATTCACTTTTACCGACAAGACAAAAATAATTTCTTTTATTCTAATATGAGGATCTGTTTCCTTAAACCTTAAAGGAAATGTTGCCTTTTTCTTAACGTGTTTCAAAATAGGACATCTTTATCAACACTATCGTCAAAAGAAAACCTCAAACGAACAATAAAAGTTACTGATATGGCTGCTCTCCCTGGAGAGAGAGCAGGAACCGACACACTCGATCTGTCCAGATGAAAATTAAGCTCTCGCGTCAGCCGCTGGAATGTACAGCCTTTGTATGTGAAATCCCAGGGAATAATAATTCTTACGGGTATCTCAAAGTTTAACATTCATAAGAAGACGATGTGCTGACATAGATCCGGGCTGTGTATATTGCGCGAAAAGAAGTGAGAATTCCAAGTTGTGTGTGTGTGGGAGGGGGAGGGGGCGCTAACAGGTGCTATGTATTGCAGCCAGCACGTTCGACCCAGATAATTAACCAAGTTTATATGTTAAGGAAAATCATATCGCCACTGGGATCCATTGGTGTGAGCGAACGTGTGGAGAACTGCCACATGGTAATACACGAAGCTCCCAATGCATGGTGGCTTATGTTTGTCAAGACCACTGAACAGACCGCATAGGCACAGAGTTCAGCATTTCAGCCTCCAGCTATTGAGAGGTCTTTACGTCACGATTTGAGGAGATGTGCGGATGTAGAGCCTAGGCTGTGCCAAACATTGGGGGGGGGGGGGGGAGCACGCTGCGCTTGATACTCTGATATTGAAAAGTTGCAAAATATAAGATATGCCTAATGTCCCTCATCATCAGGGACAGTCCCCGAAGTTGGCTGAAATTTTGACCAATTTACAGCATTTATCCTGCATTGAAACTATTTTCTTATATATTTAACTCTTTTGTTAAATTTGCTCTGTCCCTGATGCTCACACTTAAATGTCCCTGAAATAGAATTTTGAATCTTGGCATCTCTGAAATATTGATACTCGCTCGCAAATTTATTTTTTCAGAAAGTAGGGATATGAATAAGTGTATTGGATACAAAAAGTGCTTCTAATTCGGCTTTAACCTATCTCAGTATAACAGAATTGAATAAGCAGGAACTAAACCCTCTTTAAGCCTTCAGTTTCAGTCGTCGTGTATCATAAAACATAGATCGAATGCTTTTCATATAAATCAATCCCACACCCAGCCCTATGTATATTGTATGCATACGTACATGCGACACATAAATGCTCAATACATACATATATATATATATATATATATGATTGTGCCTGGAATAAAGGAGATACTCAATTTACTTATAAACGGTTATCAATATATTTATTTTGTTTATTTACTGCACTTGGTTATAAATCTTTGTCCCTTGTCATACCTTTCGTCACGTGACATATTCTCCGTATCCCCATCTTGAGTTATCTTTGTATAGCACAAAAACAAAGACAAAACAAAAAGAAAAAATCAATTGAAACTAAATATCATTCGACCACGAGGAACAATGAACGGTCTGGCATGTCAATATGCACATGTGGGCACTTTCTGAGTAGCTGAACGGGCAAATCAATATGCCAAACCGAACCTATTAGGAAACGCTTAATTGTTTTTGGCACGAAAATGTTGTCTACTCGGCAATAGATGTATAAAAAGGTATCAAGGGTCCCGGAAGCTTCGAATGCAACTAAAGGGCTGTTCTTTTGAAAAATCCTCCTCCAGTTACAGGTTCAATGACCTGCACAATGCGCCAATTGGGATACCAAATATTAATTGGCCGATTGTTTTTCTTCGAACTGTCAATATTAATGTTTAATAAGTATGATAAGATTATGACAAAACACAGTTAAACCTCGGGTTACTCCTTCTAGCCTAATCATGCTAATAGCATTTATCAGTGTTAAAATTGGACACAGGTGGGTGTTTAATATATAACACGGCATTCTTACTGTTGTTACTGCGCCAAAGGTATTAAACGGTACATAATCACTCAGCCTCATTTTGCCCCCCCCCCCCCCCTAATCATTTTATGATTTAATGTAATAGAAGGAGGCTAGAGAAATGTGGTTGCTCTAGCACCTATATATTTTATTTGAAAATCATTTGCATAATATCGTCTGTTTGCACGTCAGTAAATGCACAACTTTCACAACTTGCTGAAATTTCAAGACCGCCAGCAGATCAGTCTGCCAGAGAAAGTGATGTAATGCATTTAAATGCCTGTATCTTTACCTTTAGTCGTCAGCAAGTTAAATTATTTTAAATGTACATGTATGTTGACGTTTTTATATAGTATCTATAATGTCTGAAAGCTTTCTGGATCAAAGAATGGAAATTAATCAATTTACGTACACGACAATGCCACTCGGGGGACGAAATGGTATAAGATGCGCAGGAAGGTCAAACGATAGTTTCGTGACGTACTAGCACTTTTAACTCTTCCATCGCTAATTTCGGCCAAAGTTGATAAGCTTTAATTACCACAATGATAAAAAATCATCCTCCATGTGAAAACGATCTTTCATATCACTACCAGCATTCAAACAATGGCGGAGAAAAGACGAGTAGTTCAGATCAACAGCATTCCAATGCACTCGAAGCACGCCCTGAAATGATGTTGACTAGGTCTTAACTTGCCATTGAAAGGGTTACTGTAATCTGTACAATGTTTTCTCATCCTGTCAGTCATGGGGTTTTTTTGTTTTTGTTTTTTTCATGAAAAAATGGTATTAGAATTCAATATTTAAAGTTGTTGAATGTTAATGTGTTACAAAGTTCAAGTGCAACTTTCGAATAGCGAATATTGAAAGGCCATTACAATGGAACTGGATGTATCAACTATACCGGGATGTTCGTCTGTTGATATACAAAGTCACCTCTGCGCTGAAGTAAACATTTATTTGTTAACATGCAGCGCACTTACAACTAAATAAATGTCAGCTTGTTATCATTTATAGTGTACGGCTTCCATTGATTGCTGCACCTATGTGGCGCTTTATTCAGTGTGAAAGTTTTGAAGGCCACTGAAACACATTGTGTTATGCAATTTCATTACTTAACAGTGTGAACGCTGTCGCGAGAAAGTTCATCAATATATTGTGCATGTTATATATATATATATATATGTGTGTGTGTGTGTGTGTGTATATATATATATTTATATATGTATATTCATTTCGTAATATATTTAGTCATACAAAATCACTAAAACAGACAAACAACAGGCTACTGACACTGACATATTTGTTTTCATATCTTGTATATCTGTAATTCACGTCCACACCATAGGTTAAGACAGTGCTGCTGTTTGGCAACGACGGTTTGAAGCCGCCAAACACACCGAATGCACCCACACAATGATGAGAGCTTTATCTCAGCATGCAACATTCATTAATCATAATTTGAATAAATATTCAGCCTCAATCGCGCAATATTAAGAAGTCCACGATGATAATACAACAAAATATTTTTCGACGAATTATGCTTTCAAATTCCCAATATCACTGCAATAAATTTCTATAAAGTTTGGAGACTGAGCGGTATATATTTTCTCACATACCTAGAGCATCTTACCCATATGATAACGCTTTTAGTCTCACACCCGCTTGTATTGTTGCACAGCCAAAAAAAAAAACTGCCGCCAGCCCGCATAAGCTTGCGTAATGGAGGTGGGATGTGTACTTTTTGTTAGGGACTACTTTTCGCAGAAATACTCTGGTAGTCATGGGACTACCATGGAATGCCATTCATAGGAGAAGCCTGTATGAATTTTTGGCACATGAATAAGAGTGGTCTCCTCATTGTTGTCATCGGAAAATCTTCTGTGGCTTCAGAACGTATTTTGGTTATCAAGTATGCAAAAATAGGCATGCAAGAAAAAATCCTGCGTGCCTCGTATATGGGACCGTGTCGGGACACCCGTTGGGTTATTTTTCGGCTTTTGCGAGATTACACCTCGCAAAAACCGAAAAATGTCCCAACTTATGTCCCAATACAGCCGCTAATGCTTCGCAATACAAAATTCTTTTAGTCTTGCCTACAGCAAAATATGGCCTTGCCATCTGCGAAAGCTTCTCGGGAATGAAGTACTCCTGCTCCGATGATGAGCATTCCGTTGGTACATGACTGAAAATTGTCAGACCCTACTCCTCTCGCACTGTCCCAGGAAGGACAATGTTTCCTGTGTCACACACTGGTAGGATTCTTTGAATTCAAACGGAATAACGCAATGGTATAAATATATAGCTTATAGTATCCGCACCTGACGTGCATCGTATTTAATGCCACGGAATAAGTATTTACGGCATGTTTCAAATATGCTTTTCTTGGTGTACCCTCGGAGTACAAACAACTGGTGCAAATCACTAGGAAATATAATGTTGTAAGAGAGCTCCTTTATGCCGAAAGGCACTTTTTGTTTAGTACTTGGAATACACAAGTTGCCAGAGTGTACGTCAATCTATTTATCATACCAAGCGAAGTCCCTCCTTTTACGGTAATAGCAGTTGTGTAGCAGCATATTTTCCTCTATCCCCTAGGCACTAATGCTTACTTTAATAGTTAGGGTATCAGCCATCTTTCCACTGGTTTCCTGATAGTACAGAAGGCGCGTATGAAGAAAGGTTTTGAGGCTGATGTAAATTTAACACAGGGGTAACAGTCATCATTTCAATAGTACACATGTTCTTTGAAGGAGAGGTTTGTAATTAAGGGAACTACGTCTACATTTCAAAATTAACAATCAAAAATCATTTGTCCAAGGCATACACTTGACTTATCAACTCAGTGACGGACATCTTAGGTTTAATCAAGCCCACGTGACCATTATGGCCTCGATTGTTAAACATTTGGTGGTAAGGCAAAATGCTACATGTACATTTTTTCATGTACTATTATTTGACATGGATGGTAATTTGACAAGGGACTGCTGGTTAGTATTTTTCAACTGATATTGTTCCTTGCCATCACTCTTGATTCAGAAGCAGTTTCCTTTAGTCATTTAATTGATAATATCAAAGACAGCATATCTGAGGCAGACAGGGAACAGAAGCATAATAGATATGAGACCGATTATGTGGTATTTATAAAAGTGAACTAAATATTCCCCGCAGAGCTGGTGCTATATAGGATGAAAGAGTAATGAAGTCTTTGAGGACATAATAGATTATAATAGAGGAACACTGTATTTCTTCTGCACCTTGATATGACGAGTCGCTGGCATGTGGAAAAATGTACTGAAACATATAGTATTTGTATATATATTCACATTACAAGATATATATTAATTCACACCCAGAATTAAAACCGCGTCATCAAGGAGACCAGTACACAAACATGCTCCATTTTTTTTTTGGGGGGGGGGGGGGGGAATAACCAACTAGTTTCTTTTCCAAATGGATGTATAACACCTCAAAATAAATCCCAACTTTAGGTGTAACCACTATTTGTCTTTATTCTAGGGTTCCACTGCTGAAGCACTGAATTGAGCCAACGAACCTTTCCAGATATGTATTGATTCTTCAATTCATCACTCGGGGAATAATTGTCTGAATTGTATCTATCTGATAAATATTACATTTTGTGATATACTTTCATTTGTTCAACAACATTTGGTGCTCACATAGTTTGAAAGTTCAACTTATTCAAAATTAATATAACAGTACTTAATCGATCCAAAGGGACAAATTTTAACGCATTTATTATAAAACCTGAATGTTGAGTCAACAAACTTGAACCTTTATATTTGTATTTATAATGGGCGCAAGCTTCCGAAGAATTGATGTTGAGTTAATACAGATCATGGCGCAGTTATGTTGCTTTTGGGTTTCGTAACGTGATTCGCAGTACTCTATCTCCAATACGCTGGCTGGTGCTTTGAGAGCGAAAGGATGGTCCTTGAAATGCCATTATTGTCCAGTCTAAAAAAAATAATGGGCCTTACATAAATTGTATTTAGAGACAAAGAAAAGAAAAGCATAAGTGAGAGGACTTCATGTACACTGCATGCGTTGGCCCTGCAACAATTGTAATGCCTGCCAAATCCACTCTGTACCGAGTGGAATGACTACTAAACTTACGTTGCGAAATTGCATTGTCCCCACAGCTGGTCTGCAGCATTTGTGCAAAACTTGGTATCACTTCTTATCTACACTCGTCGCCGTTGACCCCACCAAAAATTCTTGAAATTTCAGACATTTTAATTCAATTTAAATTGTTTAATCTCATTTAATTCAATTTAAATACGATTTTATCACCACTCACCAATGAGGCAAATCGTGTAAGAGATGTTGCCCATGAGACAACGGTCCTAGGGTCTAAGTTTTAGATAGATGGGCGCATAGAAATAAAACTGCCAGGATATCAAGCTGACGACAGTAGTCAACAGTGATGTCTCAGGTCAGATATCAGAATTCCTCGCCAAAGGATGACATTTTGTGTGAAGTTTTCACACAAGAAAATTTAATGCCTCGCCAGTTTAGGTTTGCCTTGCGACAAATCTTCTTCCACAGGTACGTACGATAGTTATATCTTTATTTGAAATTGAAGCTTGCATACAAAGAGTGTATTGAAGAAGGTCTCATTTATGCAAATACATGTATAGATTTACCCAAAAAAGAGAATCATGCAATATTTCAACAGAATATATTTTGGCAACGGCCAGACCAAATAGTGAAGGTAGTGAGCTTTCCTGAAACTCCCTGATCATGTTCACACATTTAAACTCACATTAAAGTCATATAAGCCTAAACAAGTTTACCATGAAATACTGGGATTGTATTACACAATCTTTAAATATAACGAGTGCCTTTGGCGATTCATAAGGGATGTTGTATTCCCAATGGCAGGATCTTTCATGGGGAAAGGAAAGCTTCAAAATGCCCAGTGCATGTGTCCCCCTTTTATTGGGGCATGCTGGCTGTATAGCCAAGGCCCTAGCAGCATACGTTCTGTGCAATTATGGCAGTGCCATTTTTAAGGGCGGGTGCAATTTTCTGACTTGTTAAAACAAAAAACAAAACTATTTATGACAGGGATGAAGCACAGAAGGTACACTCTAAGCGGTATTCGTGCATTCTATTTTGATTAGCAGATAGGCCAAAATCGGGACGAGAGCTCTTGATGGGCTTTGTTCACATATGCGCTTTGAATGTCAGCACCAACGAGTCATGCATAGGAAGGACAAACTTCTTGCAACCTCAAGTTAATGATTTGTAAAAGTTGACATTCAATGGTTTGAAACACATTTATACGATTCAGTTATTACAAAACGTCCTTGCTTGCCAGGTCCTAATTCCAAAACCCCTATCGAGTCCCGCTTGGTAATGTTTCGGAGAAATGACTGGTTCGCATTGTGATTACCTAAAAATACAATGGCTGTCAGATGACAGCCCGCAAACGCGCGTCTTTCGGTGTCCAAAGTTAATTTTCTAACACTTTTTATCTCGCTCTCCACCTTTTCTAGATGGCTAATACAATAGTTTTAACGTATCCGTGCATATTGCATTTATAGTTTCGAAAGTTCGTGAATCACCTCAGTGTGTGTGCGGCCGTCACACTATTTACAAAGCTATCCTGCTAACCGGAGGTTCAATGATTGACAGGCGGCCGGGTTAAAGGAATGTTACGAAAAGCGATAAAAATGATATAAAATAGTCTTAAAAGCCAGTTTCACGAATATAGTCTGATAGATTAGCCGTTTCACTGTTTGGTAGGGTGGTCACTTGGTTGTGGGACATTTTCATTTGCTCCCCTCAACGTCAAATCACTTCGGTATGTGAAGAATGTGGGTCGGAGTCAGACGTGACGTGTGCATGTAAAAATGATCGATTTTGGGTAGATTTGAAACCTGAAAATATGAAAAAAACGCGTAGTCAATTATATTTTGGGCGTGGCATTATGGATTTGGGAATATATAGATAGCAAAGAGTGTTTGGGGGTCAGAATATGGGTCCAAGTTTCAGGGGGCGTGGCTTCATATTTTTGGGAGATTTTTAAATAGGGTGTAAACATTAGCTTGTGTGGTAGATATATGCACACATTTCGAATACATATTATACAGACTTTAAATTGGCTTTATCGACCACAACAATGATTATATATTCGCCTTTATATAATACAGTTTTTTTTAAGTGGTCACCGTACACGCAATTACTATAAAAAACTAAACCACCACATACACAATTTCGGTGTTAGTGTTATAAATATGTGTACTATGTTAGCGGAAGGCTAAAAATATGCAAATAAGACCAAAAACATATACCACATAAGTTCAAATCTGCATTCCACTATTTCTTGAACACCCAATGTAATTACAAGATATGGTTTATTTATTAAAGTTGATAATGGCGGATTATCGATAGAACCATCACACGTAGCCATGCATATATACACTTTGGAGAAAAATGTGAGCGGTCCCACTTGTTTTACATTTCAGTGTATTTTGGAGTGGGTGTGTGCAAATTGGCATACCATCAATCCAACCACTCCCCAAGTTAGAGATCTGTCGCCAGTGATCCGCAAACCCAGACATGTTTACTGTCACTCATGTCGCAGGGCATTTGAACCCCATACGCACCTGAATACTGGATGTGCTTTGATTCCAGACCAATCTTTCCTTACTTTGGACTGGACCGTAAACTTGGCTTTCATGGCCATGTTACGCAACTCCATAATTATGCATTATATTTGCAACAGAAATTCGTATTCTTAGCACCCATATCAAACCAATGGGGTGTCTCACTATTTTTCTGTAGATTATATCATGTACAACGACAGAACTTCATCTTTAATCTCAAATTATGGATTACAAGAAACGTAGTGTCTGTGGGACAGATTCTTTAAACTATATGTTGGTTTGCCCACAACTAAGTACAATCTCGTCATGGAAACATTTCTATTGTACCAAACGTGTTAATGTTTTCTCACTGTACATATTTCCATGTTTATATATATATATATATATATATATATATATATATATATATATATATATAATACAGACAAAAAAAAACTAAAAACCTGAAAACTGTCACACCTAAACATACATGTGTGCAGAACAGCTTTTTGCTATTTTTGCCGGACGTATATATCGAAAAACTGCCAGCGGATGTTTACAATCCCAGAGCTCCTTTACTCCATAGCAAAAGGCTCTATCCTGCTCCGAAATGAGTTTTGAATACAGCGTACTCAATGTATTGACATGAATCACTCCGAGATTTTGAACTTGCAGGACTGTGGTCTGTTATAAAGTTATATCATGCATGAGTTGTGAATACACAATACGGTCAATGGATTATTGATTGTCATAAGGAATATTTTGTTGAAGCATAACTATGACAATTTTATGTTACAAGATTTCTTCACGATTAATTGTATGTAGACTGCATTTACAATTCCAGGATTGCTTAAGCATGGTTTTCACATTCACCATATTCAAGAAGGAGGCAGACAAATAAAAGGGCAACTCTCTCAGATTGTTCATTATACAACTACTTACACCAGATGGCACTAGATGTGCATTTTGTACGCTGAACTGCTGACCCCAGCATGTTAACTGACAGCATAAATATCAACAAAGGTTCTTAAATCAGGCTTCACTGTGGGGGCCTCCAGCTTAGAAGTGAAAGTAACGTATAGCACACATACATACCATTACTGCAGACCACATATAACTTGGCAGTAGACTGGATGGTACGCTGGGTGGCATTGAACCACGTACGCGTATGAAGAGATGGAAGTTCTAATTACACACACACACACACACACACACACACACACACATATATATATATATATATATATATATATATATATATATATATATATATATTGATATTGTATATACACGGTAATGTGCGCCTCTTATCTTGTTTAAATAGCTTTTATGCATAAAATACATGACTGAATTTAGGTGTTCATAAAATTTTTACTTTTTGTTTGGAAATGGCCCCGATATGAATATGCCCGTGATAAATATATGCATGTAAGTCATAGAGCCAATTCTAGTAAAGTTATCATGTGTATAATAGAGTTATCTATACTTTTACACAGTAATTCTTGTCTCATGCCTATGTATGAGCGAGAAGCAAATGTATGACATCTTAGATAAAGATTTGGTATGTGAGCCGGAGTTTCACACAATCGATTGTTCATTTCACATGCGATTGTTCATTTAAATTTGAAATATGATTGTCTCATTTTAATTTGAAATCACATCATAAACTCATTTCGGCAGTTGTCAAAAATTCATGAGTTGTTATACATCATGATTTCTCGTGCATTCATTGGGTAGAGCACTTTTTGCAGAGTTTTCTTCTGATTTGCATCTAATCGTGGTTAATTACCTCATTTGAATATAAATTGTATCACAATTTATTGGTAATTCATTAACCGATTTTAAGAGATTTATCGCTGCAGTGTCTAGCGCATTGGCTATAGATTGGGCATGCTTACATCATGTACTGGGTTTTTAAATGAAGGTTAAAAGCTATGCAATAATCAGCTCTGTCGGGTTAAGTAAAGCGTTCCAACGCGCAGTAATTGAAATACCGTCCGCTTATTTTTTCGCTTGACATCAGTGCCAATGTGGTCAGTTGGAACAAAAATTGTTGAGAGCCGTTAGAATAATTGATGTGCTGCACTCCCCGGTGCTATTCAAAACATTTGAACATTACTTGGACCAGAGAGCGTTAAAACCCGTCAGCCAATTCTCTCTTTAAGGCAAATACTGCATTAAAGATGGCACCAGTATACATGTATTTCCCCAATACTCACTGGTTGCACACATCAGCCGCCCAGTCACGTCTACGTCTAATTTTTATCAGCTGACAATGCACATTAACACGCCGACTAACGTGCAACTGTTAAGCCGTTTCGGACATTTTTACCAGCAACATGTTAAAGTACTACCTAATTTTATACAACGAGAAGCAAGTGCGTGTACTTTGGCGGCCTACATAATCTTGATAGAGCAGCAAGGCTCATGTGTAAAAGGGATGCATGTCAACATGGGGGTCAATGAATGTATCATCTGCTTGCATTTGGTCCGTCAACCAAGGACTTTTATGAGCTTCCGTTGTTTTCAAATCAATTCTGCAGTGCAGCTAATGTGATGCCCCTGTGATCCCAGTACCGCGCATATCTACAGGTCCCACTTGACCACCGGTTTAGCTCGTCAACATCCAGGTGGCAGGGGATATACGACCAAAATAAAACAATGGGGGGGGGGGATGGACGACATGTGCAAGGGCATAAATTCATGTTTGTAGTTCCCGTCTGGCCAAATGATGCTAGGCAACACCTTACATTACTCTAACTGACAATTGACCTCAGGTGTAGATATGCGGGGTTAGCAACTTCACCCGGCCACAAATAAATTGGCTGCTCTTTTACCTTCGATCTGCTAACTGTTTTGTGTGTGCCAGGTTGAAAAGTAATGGCTACATACAGTGACATACAGTGACAGCAGCTTTAGCTTGGCACCAGAGAAGGATTAGTGGTTTTAAACGTTTATAGAATCTTGAAACATATAACTTTTATTTCTGCCTCTGTCTCTGTACATTATATATATATATATATATATATATATGTTTGCGTAATATTCTATCGTTGAGAATATAGGACAGGCCATGTGACGTAACTCGGAATAAAGATATTGCTTGATTGCAATCCAAAAATGGCACTCGATCCCTGTACTCTGTGATGTCATACACAACCAAGGAACCATTTCAAGCCATCCAAGACCAGAACGATTCTGGCTTCCAGGCATGCCATGTAGTATTATGTACATGTCAGGATACAGGAGCGAATACTGCCTGAGTTCCTTTAATTGCACTCGTTCCACTCTACAGAATCTGAGCAATACTCTGTGTGAAACCGCAGGTTGCCACAGCGGTGAATCCTTGTTCTTCCAGGTTTCCCTGAATGCCCCCATGGCTGGTGTCCAAACCGTGGTATTGCCACCGGAACAGACAGTGGCAGTTCAGATGCGCCCACACCGGAACTGACAGTGGCAGTTCAGATGCGCCCAGTCTCGCTCTTGTTCCAACATCTCAGCCGTGTCCTGGCATAAGTAATCTTTACTTCATAAAGCAAACATTGTCATAGGGTAAAAAATTGGACTCCACTTTCCACAATTGTACCTTCATGGTGAATTTCTCCCGCTAAACCGAACACCTCGAATGCAGCCCGACGCTGCTGGTATCTTGGCAAATCATTCCTTTCAGACTACTCCCACGTCTTGCACCAACGAACCATTGACTTGCTTTTACTTTGAGTGCAAAATTTCTTAAACTTCACCTTTTGACTTTGTTAAGTGGTCAACAAATTACTTTTTATGTAAAAAAAAGTTCATAAATGTATTATTACAGGAACCATATTTTGTGGTCTCTTTCATTAAGCCTGGTTGGGACGTCACCTTCCGACCGCTGTTCGTCAGCCAGCTTAATAAGACTTAGCCTTTGCAACCAGAATTTCGATTGAATTCACACTATTTAAGTTAATCTTTCTATTTTAAATTTATCTATAATGTATTATGAGTTTTTAACGTTGCCTTTGTGCCATCTATACCGGTTATAAACACGTGGGATATCAACAAAAGGGCAGATTCATTTCTTTCAATGTAACATAACGGCAAAACAGTGCACGCTACATGGGGAAAGAGACTGTAACATAAGGCCAAAAGTGGGTATTACGAAGGAGCAGAATCATGTCACAATAGGGCAGAATAATAATTTCAAAATTTATAACTCTATTTTGCATTCTTATACCACCAATTCGGTGTGTACATGTAGGATTATATTTTATGGCATGTAAAATATGACGAATTCATGTAAAGTATGTCTGATTAAAACGTTTGGGTCTTTAAAACATTAATTCCATGGACATAAGTTCTTCATATGGGCCTCTAAAACACGAAAATTTCGTGGATATTAGTTCTTTATAAATGCTATGGATGTAACTACTGATATGTAGCTATAATATCACATATCTACATTTTGCTGCAAGTTTTGGGTGGCACTGGCCTGTGTCGATATGCAACAGATTATAAAAACTGCAAATGGCTCAATTGAGGAATGGTCCATTTTTCAAACTGTTGCCTCAAGTATTCAGACTTGTGTATTTCAGCATTTGTATTTCTTGCTACTCTGCTTCGCTGCTTGATGTATGTTTTGACCGTGCCTCATTTACTACACAATGTATAATTCTCCAACACATAGTCTGTGAATGTTTCTGCAGCATTGCTTGATGGACAATCTGCAAAGAGTTTTGCAGAAGCATCACACATATCATGTGGCGGCAGAAATGCCAACCCAAAAATTACGCCAGCTACTGTCCCATCTAACACTCAGTGTCCTGATACTCAGTTGATAGACCCAATTTCTTTATTTTCCTGTACCAAGCTTGTCCAAGATGAAATCTGCAGCACCACAAAAACCTTGGATTTATGCGACTTCAAAATCGACATGGATATTCTGTGGCTTAAAGTAAAATCCATGAGCAAAAGCACAAATTCTTTATTGCCTGTAGCATATTAAAATATATGTGTTTGGACTTGTTCTTCAAGAGAGAAAACACAACTGGTACTTAATACCCACGTATGTGGCCATGTAAAGTCCACATTTGGTACATAAACTTAGAAAAAATTAACGTACAGTCTTCAAACACCTCGTATAAGTAGCTGTCATAACAAAGACGTCGTCTTAGATTGGTTGTATAACAACTCCAGTGTCTTCGTTATTGTTCTGGAGAAAATCCTCTCATTTAGATGTTTTATGTCCAAATCATTTAAAGTTGCATGCGAATCTGCTACATTTTGTGGAAACTTAGGAAGTGTTTTCCTCTTGAGCCTGTATAGGGCTTGACAGATAGCCTTAATATCTTTGTTTCAAATTTTCTTGTGGACATGCTGCGATTTCGTGTCATATGATTTTTTGAACGCATTGATGCCATATGATGATCTGTTTTTCTCTTCACAGCACATCGGGTCTTTTGCGTAATTGTTTGATCCATTTTACCACTGTAATCATGAACCCCGATCTTAGTTGATATAGTTGTTATCTCGGAATCTGTCTATAGTTGCCTTGCACTGGCTCCGTTTTTGCGGATATTGCCACCGCATATTATTAGTGTCTTGTTCGCATATGCCACTGTGCACTTGTGATCCTCAAAAACAAGGCACTTTTTCCCTTTATATTTGGATATGACTTCCATCTTCATAGCTAAGATCAAGTTAACAGTACGACAATCTCTGCAACACTGCCAAATGTATGCACATGTATATACCAGACATATATTTTATATGTGTATTAGTTGGCACCAGTTGCCCTCACGTGTGGTCTCTAGTATATGGTTGGGTGAAGGAGGGTAGAGAGAAAATGTCATTGTTGTTTTAATTAATCTGAACTAATCAGCTTGTCACCCTCGACCCTTATCCACATAATACACAAGGGTAGAGTGGAGCTAGCAGTGGATTTTCTGCCTTTTGTAATATGTACATAAGTCTGACAACTGTGGATAATGCCCTTATGTTACTTAGCCGATCACATCGGCCCGAGAGTTATGTTTACCATGCTTACGCATTTCATACGTCACTGGAGCCAATGTATTCATACCCGGCAAACTTTTTACCTGCCAAAAAAGCTGTTTTGATTGCTATATAACAGGCATTTATCACGTAATCAAATATCTTGAAAAAATTAGGTGTTCATCATTATTATCTTCGTCATCATCATCATCAGGAGGAGGAGGAGGAGGAGGAGGAGGAGGAGGAGGAGGAGGAGGAGGAGGAGGAGGAGGTGGTTTTCCGTGTCATTACCCCAAAAAGGAGTCACGAAGAATCATCTGGCATGTCGAATCTTATTTGATACTGAAGAATGCATGGAATCCAACATTCTATCCGTTCTCCTAAAATGGAGTTTAAACCGAAGAAAAAATTAGGCCGTAAGTCAAATACACATTGACAGCGGTTTTTTTGGCAATTTATTGCTAATAAAAATGGTTGTATATGTGGATGCATTTCTAGACACAATTGGTAACAGTTGTCATAATCAGGCAAAAATACTAATTTAGAAACTTGGATTGACTTACTGAGTGACTCATTAATTTATGGGTGGGTGGACTGGCTGACTGACGGGTGGATGGATAGGATTGTTAAGAAAATGTACATCTTGACCAATTACATTAAAGTGTAAAAGTACGACCACTTTCTTATTGGACTATCTTACATATGAGAGGCCATTAAAGATATCCGCTTGTAAGCAAACTTGAATATGAATTAGCTAAGGGAATGCAGACGCTAATGTCTTGGTGTCTCTTTTAAATACTAACAACTCTCATTGGCACAACAATAACTACCATATAGCTTGATCAGCATGGCTGGCTGATTCAAATGAACCAGTTTTGCTTTCTGTGAAATTTTTGACTAACGATTCTATATCATCAACTGTTATGCATCGGCTGTTGACGGTGATTCCTCAGCATAGAGAAACCAATATGGGTGGCCCATTAAGAAATATGGTGTGGACGCGAGTAGTTGGATTTTCGTGTTATCACTAGGCTGTCCCGACCAAAAACATGAAAATCCAACTAGTGATCCCAACGTCATCTCCCATTGCCGACCCATATTGGATTTTCTTTCACCTATGTCTAAAACGGGCAATTACGCCTCAAATCGAACTTCCATAGGAGAAATAAGTTTGAAAACGACGCCATTTTAAAAGTGGGATGAGTTGGTATTTTATTAAATCCACCATGGCCTCTCATTGGTTTGACTACGACTTGAAACCAATGACTAACAAACCAAATGAAAGATTACGATTAGAACTGTATCCTTAATTCCCATCCAGGATAACAAATTATCAAGGAAAAACTTCGTACATAGAAGAAATAGCGGGCATATCCACATCAAAATACAAACCGTTGTATTGATTTGTACCATCAGAGGATCATAAATTTTGAATCAATTGCGAATCGATTATACAGTGACGTCCAATCAAACAGGACAGGAATATATTATACATATACTATCATTCAATCCGAGATGAAAGAAGCAATTCCAAAATTTAAAGCTGATAAGGTTACCGGTATCACTTAGGTATATTGTTCACTGCTATGATGGTGCATGGCTATACCACGGATCATAATTATGATATCTGTAACTGCAAACTCAAAAGCCGATTTGTCAGATTCTGAAAATTAAAATCGGATAGCTTTGACATCATCTATATGCGAAATTTTGGATCTAATTATATTTGCAAAGGATAAACAGTTCCTCCAAACCTCTGACTTACAATTTCCTTTTAGGGCCATTCTATAAACATGTGTCTAACTCTTCTAACGGAGATAATGTTCCATTACCTTAAGCGGAACAGCTAATAGGTAGGTATGTATTTCATGTGGATGCGTCGATAACATTTTACAAAGTTTAATACGATAAACTTGTTCAACTTTTACTTGAAAGAAATTTCCCGTCTGTCCACATTAGATTCCTTTTAGACGGATATATCAGGCAAAAAGTCCGTTTTGTTTGAAATAGTAAATATTGTGATGTGTTCAAAGTAGCGAATGGAGCACTGGGTGGAGCAATATCAACCATTTTATTCACTGTATATTTTGATGAGCTTTTAATTTAAACTAAAAATAAACAAAGGTTTATGTTGTTGTCTCGGGGAACATTTTACGGGGTGGGGGAGGGGGGCTTCTGGCTTGGCAGATTGACCTTCTCAGGTGCTGAAGGTCTTCGAAAGATGTTGGACAATTACGAAAAGTATGGACAGGTTAATGAAGTGACATTCAAAGCAAATAAAACAGTATGCTGTTTATTTTCTCATAAAATATCTGATGTTTACCCGTTTGTAAACTTTTATGGCAAATACTGAATTTGAATGGAAGAAGAAGGTTGTACATTTAGGCCAAGATTTAAGCAGCGAACTCTCTAATGCAGATGACATAGTAAATAAAAGGGGTGTGTTTCATTTTCAGTTAAGTAAGCTTGTGCTTACTTTAGGTCAACATGTTTGCGTGAAACAGTAAGCAAACTATTGACTTCTTCCTGTACCTCCTTCTATGGGTCACAGGCATGGAACCATGCCAGCAAAGAATACAAAGACATTTTGACTGCATGAAATAAGGTAGTACGAAAATTATGGCATTTACCAGACAACTCTCATAGTGATATAATGCCATATCCATTGTACTCTGACCATATCAACTAGCAGATACATTTAAGATTTAGAAATATGTTTACGAGCATGATTACCAGCAATAAAAATACTATGTCGTCTATTGCACATAGAGCTTATATAGATGCCAAAGGTACACTTCGCAGAAATCTTATCCATATAACAAAAAATTACAATTTGTCATTTCAGCGTTTGAGCGGCAAGCGTGAATCGCAGGAGCTGAAAAATATGCATACATTAACGACGCATTTGGTATTAAGGAGCTCAAAAACGCATTGACGGCACAATGCCATTGTATGGCTTTAATACTTCAGACGTCTTAAGTTTAATAGATGCTTTAGTGGTATCTTCCCTGCAATAGTATTGTACTTCCGTACTTAAACCTTATGGTATCACCTGCACTGTAACATGTACCTATCACACACAACAAATAATACATATGTATGTATGTATGTATGTATGTATGTATGTATGTATGTATATGTATGAATGTATGTATGTATGTATGTATGTATGTATGTATGTATGTATGTATGTATGTATGTATGTACGTACGTACATAAAACAAAATGACCCTGGGCAGGAAACATTACAGGAATTTCATTATTTTATCCAGCAATGTCTTTGTGTCATGCTGGATATGGTCAATGACTGAGTCAACAGCTTTCCTTGGCGCTCCATTGGCGCATTGCACTCAAGACCCTCCAAAGGAAATCTATTCCCCTGGAGCATGCTACTTGTCTCCCCTCTGTCGTGGTAATTTTAGGCATGTTAGTACTTGAATAAGAGGTCGCTTTACAACGAATATATTTCAAGTACCGTTATGTCAATTTAGAGCAAATCAACATTGGTCGAAATTGCCAGTGGCAGGGTTAAGCTTATCTATTGAAGAAAGGTTGGACAACCATAAATGGACAACCGCTGTTCTGTAACCCCTGTCGGCTTTACGCTAGCAGGTGCATCAAATGTGTTTCCCAGTGACGTGGAATCCCAAATAGTGGCATCATGTTCAGTAACAGCTCTGTTTAAACTAGCATTTCCATTCTATCTTGTCGGGTTAGTCTGGCGGCCACACTCGTGCGGTTTCACTCTCTGGTGTCTTCTTGGGGTGCCTCCTGGGACTCTTTTTTCGCATTGTGTCTCAGGAATATGTCAGCGTAAAGAATCAAAGACCTTCAAAAAAAAATAGTTAAGGCACGCAATACCTAAACAAAGACGCGGAACGCATAGAAATAAGACGTGCATGTATGTACAGTAAAATAAGGTTTGCACAGTAAACACATGTAGGATATGTACAGGAAACACAAATAAGGTTTGCACAGTTAACACATGATTGATATGTACATAAATACAAATAAGGTTTGCACAGTAAACATATGTAGGATATATACGGTAAACACAGACAAGTTTCGCATGCTGAAGGCAAGCGAGATGTGCACTGTAATATATGAACAGATAACAAATGTAAAGTGTGTGCAATGAGTAAAGATAAGGTTCGCACAGTAAACACGTAAGGTAAGTTACAGTAAATACAGACACCGATCACATAGCACACACAAATAAGGTATATACAGCAAAAACATATAAAGTTTGAATACTTAGCACATTTAAGGTCTATAAAATAAACACAGGTAAGGCTTGTACGGAAGAACAGGTAAGGCTATTTACAGCAAACACAAACAACGTCAGTACAGTAAAACGGGTTAGGCTGTTTACAGTAAATACGGATACGTTTCACAATAGCAAACGCAGCTAATTCATAAACGGTAAGGGCTTGTAAGATTCGTCGATTGTAATATATGTTGTGCTTTTTGAGGGGAAAAGCAGTTTTTCCGTGTGCAAATATACCAAAATATTTAAATGTTTATAATACTTGAATTTTCAATTGGGTTCCTTGCTTGAAGGTGTGAGTCGGTACCTTTATGATTTGATTGATAAAGGTTTGATATAATTGTCACCTGAAAAATCACCCTAGACATAACATCCATGCATTCCATGGTGTTATATTGTATTTTGTCGATTTACTGAAAACAGCATGCTGCAATGGAGATAGGGAACATGTCTTTCCATTCTAAAAATATGTTTCCAAGAAGGAAGAAAAAAACGAAATGCCGGCAGAAAGGTGAATATTAAAATGTTCAAATGTACTCATTATAATGTACTCAAATAGTATATTACTGTAAGAAAGAAAGAAAGAAAGAAAGAAAGAAAGAAAGAAAAAAGAAAGGAACAAAGTATGGAGAAAGGAAGGAGGAAAGAAAGGAAGAAAGAAAGAAACCATCTTTCACGTAAGATGTATATTCATGGTTGTGCTTGTTAACGTCTGATGATTTGTTTTGTCATTGTTGTTTTAATATGGAAGCTGAGGTTTCCTGCAAAAAGGCGCAAGTAATTCATGCGTTTGAGTTAATATGACTAGATGCAAAATACTTGCAATTTGATAGTGAAGATAAAATAGACTGCATATGCACAAGCAAATATAACAGAGGACGAACTTTCTTCATTGGGAATAAACTGGTATGACGCGATTTGCAAACACTTTATCACGTCCGCCCGTTCACAATTCACATTTTCGACTTCTCCTCCAAAGCCGTCAGCTGACTCACTTCAAACTTGTTGGGAATGTACCTTGGGTGGGTCTATACCAAGTCGTTCACATGGTCACGGTCCAGTAATTTATGGATTTTTTATGATTTTTGTTGTTGTTTTTTTGGGGGGGGACAATTCTTAAAAAAATCTTGTCCGAAACCGCTCACCCAATTGCTTTGATATCACACAGGAACGCTCCTAGGGACTCCTAGTTCTTAATTTGTCCATCAGGTGGCGCTGCAATTAAAAAATTTAAATGATTTTCAGTGCGTTAACTAAAACCATACAATTGTAAAAGTATGTCGCGCAGGATAGGAAATAAACGATGCGAACGTGTTTCACGACCAGCACGCCTTAGACGTGTGGGAAATTCCATGGTCCGTGAAAGTCGTCTAAAACTTATTTCCATTCAACAGTCGTTGTTGAAGTCTGCAAACAGTCTAATCAAACATCAGATTACCTTCCCTTTTATTCCAAGTAATACTTTGAGCTTTAAGAAAAATATTAATTCTAAAACCAAAATTCGACATTATTTGGCGCAAAGATAGAAAAAAAAGCAAGAAAGAAGGCAAAAGAGAGAGAAAAAGTTTTTGTTGGCATACAGACCTAATTATGATCAATCGAAAACATTTTCTGCGAAGGATGGAAGAAAGAAAGAAAGAAAGAAAGAAAGAAAGAAGGAAGGAAGGAAGGAAGGGAGGAAAGAAAAAAGAAAGAAAGAAAGAAAGAAAGAAAGAAAGAAAGAAAGACAGAAAGAAAGAAAGAAAGAAAGAAAGAAAGAAAGTTTTGACACACAGACATACTCATGATCAACTGTAAATGGATACCTTCATATAATCTGTACAGAGAGCCTTGCAAAGTGCATCGCCCAACCGTGCTGAGATCAACCCGAAAATGATGGTGTAGGGATCGAAATCTGTGACCTGTGATGGCAGAGATAATGCAATAAAATTGCATTATCTGATAAATTGCCTGCTCAGCAGACCTAGGGCTTTAATTGTTAGACTGGGACCCTAGCCAGATAAAAAATGACCTAAGAGTCAGCTAAGCATGCAATCTGACAAAACGTTACCTGCTGAATTTGAAGAACTTGACTGTAATATAAATGACTATGCTTGATTAACAAAAATGCAACTGCACAAAAAATGAATAAACGTCATTGCTTGTATCAGAGAATTCAAACAAGTTAAAATATTCAATACGCTGTGGTAGGCAGAAAAAATACAACTGTACGAAAAAACTAAAAACACATTCACAGAAATACATGCATAATTCATTTTATGCACTTTTGAAGAAAAAAATGTAAAAAATTGTAACCGTCCTGTCTTGGCAATTAAAGAGTTGAAAAATGCAGCAGTGTTGTTATTTATCAATTAGGATATAGCACGCAACAATTGTTGGGTGTTGGTCCATGGTGCATGCTTAGTCCACAGTGGCAAAGTTACTTCTAGATCAAATATCAGCGTTATAATTATGCAGTCCTTACATTATAAACCTATCCACAAAACCGACTGCAAGGCTTTGTAAAATCTATAAAATAAGACTCACAATTTAATATTGTATAAACACAAGCGGTCCCTGTAAAATATGTTGGCGGTTTTTTTTGGTTTTTTTTTTTATTTTTATTTTTTTTTTCTGTTTTTTTTTTTTTTTTTTAAATTTTGCATATGTTTTGAAAAATATTCAAGACCAGATTACAATCTTGTGCTATTATGATCCCAAGACAGGTATCTGCAAAAACATGTCAGGGATTTTTCATGACTCTATCCGGTTTTCTTGTTGTTGTTGTTGTTGTTGTTGTTGTTGTTGTTGTTGTTGTTGTTGTTGTTGTTGTTGTTGTTGTTGTTGTTGTTGTTGTTGTTGTTGTTGTTGTTGTTGTTGTTGTTGTTTTGGTCGCTTTTTTTGTTGGTTTTTTTTTTTTGCTATGGTGATACGAAAATTGGAAAAAAACCTATCTTTTTATGGGAAAATTTGTAGGACTTTTCATTGTTTTATTTGCATTTAAAAATAAGTATATAAGAAAGAAGCACCCAGATACCCAGCCGATCCTGCCTAATCTCAGTGTGTCTGGCTTAAAAGAATTGCATTGTGTAGGTATAAACGTACGACGCAAATACTCGCACGAGTATGGCGATTATTGCTGCAATATCAAAACAAATTTGACCTAATCGTGCGTGTTTGAAAATCGGCGCGGATTTGCCACTCGACGCGGCACTGAAACACATTGACCATCAGCCGCCAGCGCAAATTCCAATGTGTAGGACCCTTACGCGTTTCATACGCCCCTGGGGCCAATGTAGTCATACCCGGCATGGATGACACAAACACGCCGTTCAATTCTCACATATATACATTATATATATATATATATATATATATATATATATATATATATATATATATATATATATATATATATATATATATATATATATATATATATATATATATACATATATATATATGTGTGTTTGTGTGTGTATAGCATACTTTTTACCTGCCCAACCAGCAGTTTTGATCGCATTATAACATTTCTCACGTAATCAAATATCTTGAAAAATGGGGGGTTCATTTTGATTATTATTTATTAATATCATCATCGTTATTGAAGGCTGTAAATAAAACTTAAGCGCGTCATGAGCCTTTTGACTGACAATATTTCCTGAGGAGTCATACTTTTAGGTGGCACTGTGTACCAAAATAGAAACCTTTGAATTTCTTCTGATGCACGTATACTATACATCCAAAGGAACAACGCCAACTCACGAATGCCACTGCTGAAACGTTCCTTGTCGCTCACATCAAGTAAAATAGTCTGTTTAGATTCATGCAGAGTATTTGGGCTCATACATTTTAACAAAAGCTTAATTTTCAGTTGGAAAACATACCATACTTTAGCATAGTTTGGATGTTATCCACATGCAGTATAAAAATAAATGACAATGACGAATTCGGTATGCACGTGACTTAGACCAATAACAAGCTAGACGTGCAGGTTTTGCATTTGCATTTGCATTTCGCGCCCAAACATAGTTATTATATGAATTGCAAAACGAATTTTCACGATCTATAAATGTAGTTACTCGTTGGTCTAATTTGTAAAACTGTGGGTCAAATATAGAAGAAGTCACATACACACACCGTACCTCACGGATAGTCCGTGACAGTTTCCACAAACATTTGCCCAGTTTAGGTTTAAATGCCAATTAAATATAGAATCTTACATGGCAGTGAGTGAGTTACGATTTTTCTCTCACGAGGGATCGTTGTTGGTGGGGAAAATCACGAGTGACCGCAGGTCACGAGTGATTTTCCCCACCAACAACGATCCCGAGTGAGAGAAAAATCGTCACTCACTCACTGCCATGTAAGATTTTATTTATTCTATGTTTAATCGAGTATTTACCGCAAAAATTGTCGCTCTTGTTGCTTAGGTGTCGCCATTTTGAAACGGAGACTTTTCACTTGGAAATGTCAAATCACATATACATGCACCGCGGGTGTAAACACAATATACCATTGCGCGCTTTAAATAGATCCGCATGTTCGAAATGTAAGACACTCAAAATGAAAATAACAAGACAATTAACAATCTCTTAACATTTGTAATATATCTAAGTGATGATACATCACAAGGGTACACTTCTAGAGACAGAAGTTATAAAAATATCGTTCCCAGGGGAGCCAGCGTTCATGCATATTCATCTTGCGAGTCCATGACAACCATGAAAAGGGCGTAAACTTATCACCCGCTGCAACGTTTCAATTTCGCTGAGAAACATTGGGTTTGTTTTGAAATGATGTGATTGGTCAATTGACAATGGGCATGACATGTGACCTACCGTGAGTTACTATTTCTGGTTTTCACTCCAGAAAATGATAACTCACTGCCAAACATAGAATAAAATGCTGTATTGATCGCAAGAGATTTGGCATAATTTATTTCAAACTTCCCAATGCCTGGATGTGCTACCGATACACACACACACACACACACACACACACACACACACACACACACACACACACACACGCACGCACACACACACACACACACACACACACACACACAAATCTACTAATTGGGGTTGCTTGGGGAGGAAAATTGCATTTGAAACTACTTCCTGTTAAATCAAAATACGTGTGACTCAACTCCCCGTAGACAAGCAGGAACCAATCAGTTAGGCTGTTTTTATTTATCCACCAGGTGGCTCTAGATGAAAGAAGCTAGAAACCAAGCCTAACTTACCAATGGCTTCTTTGCAACACACATCATCCAGCATCGCCTAATAGGGTAGGGTTAAGCATTCAGGTCGCCTTAGGTATTGTTGAAATGTTTGATGGATAGGCTTTTGTGATATCTGGTTTTGGTCCTATTGGGAGTCAAGTCAGTGAACTGCATTTAAATGTTATTAAACCTGTCTCGCGTCACTCCTAATGCAACGAAATCAGGATTAGTATTAGGAGGTTTTCTGTGCGTGTCATCACTCGAAAAGGGAGTCATTCAGAATCATCTGGCAACATGTCTCATCTTACTTGCAATTGATACCGAAGAATGCACGAGATCCATAATATCCGTTCTCCTAAAATGGAGTTTTAAACCAAAGGAAAGATTATGCCATACATCAAATAGACGGTGCCATCGGTATTCTTCAATATAGCAACTCCATTTAGTGCTTATAAGAAGGTAGTACATGTAGATGCATTTCTGAACACAATTGGTCACAGTTGTCATAATCAGGCCAAGAAACTAATTAAGAAACTTTGATTGACTGACCGAGTGACCCATTAATTTATGGGAGGGTGGACTGGCTGACTGACGGGGTGGGTGGGCAGGATTGTTAAGGAAATGTATTTCTTGACTAATTACATTAAAGTCCAAAAGTACAGCCACTTTCTTATTAGACTATCTTGCATGTGAGTGGCCATTAAACATATCCGCATGTAAGCTAAATTACATTTGAATTAGCTAAGGGAATCCAGACGTTAATGTCAGGGTGCATCTCCGAAATACTAACAACTCTCATTAGCCAACAGAAACTACCAAATAGCTCAATCAGCATGGCTCACTTATTCAAATCGACTAGTTTTATTTTATATGAAATTACTGACCAGCGATTCCATATCATCAACCATTAGAACATCTGCTGTTTACGGTGCGTCCTCAGCAAGAGACATAGAGAATCCTACATGGGTTGCCCATTGAGGATAACGCAGGGTTAACGAGTTGTTGGATGTTCATGTTTTCACGAGGCTGTGCCAAGCAAAAACATGAAAATGCAATGACGAGTGATCCCAACGTTTTCCCCAATGGGCCACCCATACTAAGTTTCCTTTTTCCTATGTCTAACAAGGGCAAATATGCACCCTATCAAGGTTCTATCAGAGAAACAAGTTTGCAAACGACGCCATTTTGAAATTGGGAGGAGGCGGCATTTTATCAAATGCACCATACCCTATCGTTGGTTTGTCAACGATTTAATACCAGTAATTAACAAGCCAAATGAGAGATTGCAATTAGTACCTCATCCACAATACCCATCCAGAATAACCAATCATTCAGGACAAGCTTTAGACAAAGGTGCAATAACAGGCATATCCGCATCAAAATACAAATCATTGTATAGATTTGTACCATCAGAGGATCATAAGTTTTGAATCAATTATTAATCGATTATAGAATGATGACAAATCACATAGGGGAGAAATATGTTATAGATATATTATCATTCAATCTGAGGTGAAAGAAGCTATTAAAAAACTTAAAGCTGATAAAGATAACGGTACCACTTAGGTTAATTGTTCATTGCTATGACGGTACAAGGTTATACCACGGATCATATGATATCTGTTACTGTGAGCACAGTTCCTAGGGACGAAAAAGCCGATTTGTCAGATTCTGAAAATTAGAATTGGATAGCATTGACATCATGTATGTGCAAAATTTTGGATCAAATTATACTTGTAAAGGATTAACAGTTCCTTCAAAACATCTGGTTTACAATTTGCTTTTAGTACAATTCTACAAACTGCCGTCCAACTCTTTAAACGGAAACAATGGTCCATGGCCTTAAACGGAACTGTTATAGGTATGTATGTCATGTGGATTCGTGGAAAACATTTATTAAACAAAGTTCAATACGAATGGAGTGGAGGGTGGCGTTGTATCACCCATTTTATCCACTGCATATTTTGATGAGCTTTTAGTTAGACTAAAAAACTGACTTATGCAGATGACATAGCACACAAAAGGGGTGTGTTTCTTTTTCAAATAAGTAGGCTTGTTGCTACCTTTAAGTCAACATGTTCGTGTGAAACGCTAAATAAACTACTTACTGCTTACTGTATCTCCTTCTATGGGTCACAGGCATGGCTCCATGCCAGGAAAAAAAATCAAAGATATTTTGACTGCATGAAATAAGGTAGTATGAAAACTATAGCATCTACCAGACAAATCTCATAGTGATATATTGCTATATCCATTGAACTCTGACCATATAAAACAGCGGATACATCCAAGATTTAGAAACATGTTTACGAGCATGATTGCTAGTAAGAACAATACTATGTTGTTTATTGCGCATAGAGCTTATTTTAATGCCAAAGGTACACTTGGAGGAAATAATATTCATATTACAAGAAATTACAACGTGTCATATCAGCGTTTTAGCGGCAAGAGTCAATCGCAGGAGCTCAAATATATGCATACATGAACGATGCATTCTGTATTAAGGAGCTCAAAAATACATTGTGGGCACTATGTCATTGTATGACTTTAAAACTTTTGAAATCTTAAAGTTTAATAGAAGCTAAAGCGGTATCTTAACTGCAATGGTGTTGTACTTCCGCACTTAAACCCTATGATATCACCTGAACTGTAACATGCACCTATTTGTTTGTGCGCAATAAACGATATATATATATATATATATATATATATATATATATATATATATATATATATATATATATACATACATACATATATGACAAAATGGCCCTGACCAGGAAGCATTACATCATTATTTTTAGTCGGCAATGTGTCATCTTGAACCTTCTGGCCTATTGCTTAACTCTTTCACTCCCAACTTTTGACCTAATCAACAGCTTTCCTTGGCGCTCTTTGCGCGCGTTGCGCGGAAAGCCCGCCGGGGAAACCTGTTCACCAGGAACATTGTTCTGGTCTCCCCTCTCTCTTGGTAATTTTAGTCATGTTAGTATTTGTATAAAGGCTCGTTTTACAACGAATATATATCAAGTACCGTTATGTCAATATTAGAGCGAATCAAACTTTGTCGAAATTGACATTGACGGAGTTTAGCTTATTAATTCTAGAAAGGTTGGACAACCATAAATGAACAACTGCTTTTCTTGAACACCTGCCGGTTGTACGCTAGCAGGTGCATCAAATGTGTCTGCCAGTGATGCGGAACAGCAAATAGTGACCTCTGTTTAAACTCATTCTGGCTCTTAAATTTTATCTTGTCGGGTGAGTCTGGCTACGACCCTCGTGTGGCTGCACAGTATGGTATTTTCTTAGGTGCTTCCCTTGAATTCTATTTTTCCCATTCGGATTTCGATTCAGCTGTCTCACTACTATATCAGCATAAGGAATCAAAGATCCCGAAAAAAAACACACTTAAAGCACTTAAATACCGTAAACATTCGGTGCGTCAGTGTATTTATGATTTCATTGAAAATGGTTTTAATATACTTGTCAGCAGAAGGATAACCCTAGCCATAACATCCGTACATTCCGCGGTGTTACATTGCATTTTCTCTATGCACTGAAAACAGCATGTTGCAATGGAGATAGGGAACATGTCTTTCCATTCTTTTCGCTAAAACAGAAGGAGAGACCAAAAACATGCATAGAATATCACCAAAGATTATGTGGTTATCTCTCCTCGCACATTATCGCATTCTTGCTTCGACTTGCTTTCTTGCCTTGCTGAAATATACATAGGCCTGGGTCACCCCGTGATCCATTGGCACCATAAATATAATTCTAAGAAGGAGGAAAAAAACAAAATATTGGCAGATAGGTGAATATCAAAATGCTCAAGTGCACTCATTATAAGATGCTTAAATAGTGTATTACTATAAGCAAGTAAGAAGGAAACTATCTTTTCCTTAAGAAATATAGTCATGGTTTTACCTGTTAACGCCTGATTTTCTTCTCTTTTTCTCTTTTTTTTTGTCATTGTGGTTTTCATATGGAAGTTGAGTATTCGACATAAAGCACATGTCATCCATGCGTTGACGTTTGTCTGATTAGATGCAAAATACATGCAACGTGATAGTGAAGATGAACTAGATTACATATATACAAGGAAATGCAACAAAAAACAGAGGATGAACCTTTCTCATTAGGAATAAACCTGTATTCACTCGATTTGCAAATACTTTATCACGCCAAAAATATCAGGCTAAAATGTGTATCATGTGAAAAGATATGTACTACGGTTGTAATAATAATAATAATAATAATAATAATAATAATAATAATAATAATAATAATAATAATAATAATAATAATAATAATATGCTAGGTACCTGCAATCAACAATTTAAATGTTTATTATCTTGACAATTATTATTGCCCAAGATACATTTTCAACTTGTACCTATAGATTTGCGATCTAGGCACATCCAATGACCGATATAATGAATTTGTCATATTAAGAAAAAAATATGCCAATGAGGTGAATCAATGGAGGGAATATCAAAATTTGTATTTTCAACATCTTAAAAATTATGACAGAATGGGGATGGACGTGTCATTTTAATATCTTCAAGCATATTATTGATAAAGACAAGCCTAAAGTTAATGAACCCTAGTTATAGTTTTTTCACATTTAATGATTGGCTAATTAAATGTTTGAAATCTTTGATACACATCAGCTTCAAAACTAATAGATTCACCCTTTGTAGGCCCCTTAAACGCAAGACCATCAGTAGCTTTTGCCATTTTAAAACAACAATTGAATGAGGGTCATTAAATCGCAGGTTTTTTATTCTTAGAAAGGACGCAAAGCGAGCATTGGGATTGTCCATTCGTATCCCGTCTTGCTCGCTGGTCTCCAAAGCACATCTACTGTCATTCATTTTATTTACATTGGAAAATTTATGAAGGTACCTTTCTCCGTCTTTTACCAACAAACATGTTCTGGATGGGAATACATTATTTGAACGGCGTTTGGTGGAATCGTGTCAGAATTTTAACAGTTTTATGACGGGGGTTCCTGCAGTAATAATGTGATTCACGTTCGTCAAATACAGCAATTTTTTGTCAAAATCAAGTAAAAGCTCCGGACATCCACAGGAAACACTAACCAGGAAAACTTCGAACATAGATGAATAATCTACAGTCAATGATAGAGTGGCAAGTAACGTAATGACCTCAATCAACAGGGGATCGTAACCAGGGCAGACCAGATTGTATGTCAATGGCGCGTCTTCCTGTGCACCGCCAAAGTTACTTTGAGGGCCTCTGACTTGTAAGTACCAGTACTAAGTATACGTCCATGTCAGTACTATACTGGTAAGTGCTCCACGAGTACTAATTATTCGTATTTGTAAGTAATAGTACCTACTACTCGTACTTATCCTGTCAATTCACCTAGTGGTGGACGAAATTCGTGAATATTGCTTAAACGCTTGGCGGATGCGTGTGTGACCCGGGTTACTTTTGCATGTGTTCGTAAATTTTATCTGGGCCATGGCAGTGATGTCCGCATCATTTTATTTAAGTGATATATAATTTATTTGGAAAGCAGAGATGCTAATACCCGAGTGTCATTTCAGGGACAAGTAGTCATGCAAGACCATCAGGGACACACAATAATTAACAAAGAATAAAGCAGCAAATACTCAATTTTGATGACAGACACACACCGTAAATTGGTAAAATTTCTAGCTAATTTCAGGGATTGCCCCTGATGATGAGGGACAGTTATCGTCTCTCGTTGAGTGCAAGTATGTATGTATGTATGTATGTATGTATGTATGTATGTATGTATGTATGTATGTATGTATTTACGCATATCTGTGATTGTGCCGCACACAAATGTTTCTTCCGGATTCTATGTTCTTCGGGATATTCGTATTCCTGGGGGGTAGATTAGGCAGCATTCGACTCTTGCTGGGCCAGGTTTGACTGGCCTTCGTCCTCCAGGTTTGTTTGTCCCGCCAGTGGCCGCTCGCCTTTTGACGGTCATACTGACGGATGTGGCTGAAAGAGCGGGAGAAATTGGTGATCTATTTGGTATAATGATTCTTGGATATTTAGCGTTTTAGCCTAAAGTTGGGGTATTCAAATTTATTTGGATATGTCTATATAAAAGGTGTATTCTTTAAGGTAAATTTGTAATGTATAAGTGTAGCAAATGTTTGTTGCATTGTGGTTAGTTATACGAATGAGTGCACCATGCAGAAATCAGCTTGGCACAGGTTAAGGATTGTTGGTTCAGTTTTGTGGTATACTTAATTTTTTTATGCTTTACTGAAGAATATATCTTGCTCATAACTTAGAGGTACCTTGAGCATATGTATTTAAACGCATAGCTAAGACACGTGGTCGCGTTCCTTGTAGCAAGGAGGTGCATGTCCATCTCCCTGATTGTAGCTTGGTACATTCTAAGCCTGATCGCAAGTTCAGGTTTCATTCCAAAGCCGCATTACAGTTCCTGATGGTCTGCATACATGTAACAAGTCCCGTCGATCCAGGAACGTTAAATCAAAGAGGCCGTTATTTTAATTTTTTATTTTATTTATTTTTTTTTATTCCCCACCCCCCTTATACATGTGCATGTATTAATCAAAGGAAGACCATAAAGTCGTAACTGACCTTCAGTGGTCAGAATAAGAACTGCTTGTTCAATCTGCATTGCCGCAATTTCCAAAGCATGCTGTAAAGTCTCCGAAACATGCCTTCACTTTCCCTTCACTGGGTCTGAAAGTTCAGTCTTTGTAAACTGTGGACCGCGATCTAGAGCATTAACTGAGGATGAAAAGATCTCTTGAAAGCTACCCAGATGTGTTGCAAGTGGTATTTTATTTGTTCGTGTTGCATTTTCATACCGTTAGACTGGAGAGTTATGTTCACCAACGATACATTGTTGTGGGATTTTCTCTTAGTTTCGTTTGGCACATCCTTTGAGCTTGAGACTTGAAAACAAATTACGCAGAATTTTCGTTTTCAACCAATTAGAGCGAGAGATGATCAAGATTGGTGGGCAAAAGAGCAGCGAGGTTATAGTTGCCTGAAAAAAACTTAGTGAATAATTGCACCGTGCGCTGTTGTGACGTCGCTACCATTGATTTATTAAGAACTACGTTTCTGAAATCAAATCAAACCGAATGAAAACATTTCCATTATCCACAATTTTAAATATTACACAATTCATGGAAATATTAAAAGAGCAAAAGATATGCGTAAGAAGTTTGCACAAAGTAAGTCATTCATCTGAAAATGCTGTCACATACGCAATGCACACGGTACGATATGATTGAAAGCTGTTGATGTTTTAGGGGTATCTTGCATACAGTGAACAGAAAACAGATGTGTGTTCTTTACTGTCTATCTATCTATCTATCTATCTATCTATCTATCTATCTATCTATCTATCTATCTATCTATCTATCTATCTATCTATCTATCTATCTATCTATCTATCTATCTATCTATCTATCTATCTATCTATCTATCTATCTATCTATATATATATATATCTAACTGTCTGTCTGTCTGTCTATATATATATATATATATATATATATATATATATATATATCAGTGTGTATATACATATATACGGTATCTTTAAGCTGACATTATATTAGTCTGGTACTCTGTTTGATCAAAAGCAGGCCTCAGCTTCATGATTAGTTATTGATGAGTGATTATTTTCCTGTGGTGATACATAACAGGTGAATTACGATGCAGAGAGATGTAATGAGGTTGCGATATCGAGAAGGCAAGATTAAGTCTTGATTAAGATACATTATACTGTCTCCTCTGTTGTCGTGTTGCATTGCTTTCTTCTGTTAAGTCCAGCAAATCAACAACTATCACAAGATAGTCTTACGGAGATGTATGTCGGTCCCTACACCTTCGGTTCATCCTGTTATTTTTGCCTGTTGGTCCTAGGCATTGCCCCACTTCGTTTATCGGTGCACTCATTGAGGATGGATCAATTCAGTGCAGGTTCTTTTAGGGGTCTCATTATGTCATGTATTTAAGCTTTTTATCCTTAGCTGCAGTAAGAAGGCCTATGTAACAGCTGTTCGGTTTTATATGTCATTTGTTTCTTAATGCAGGATTTTAAAGGAGCAAAAGGAGAAGCATGCTTGGAAATGAAGGCCAGATATCTGTCGTTGTACACAACGGATGCAATAGCCAGGATCCAGAAGAGCACAAGTGGTCCTTCATGTACATACAACAGACATTTCTTTTAGCATTGCCATTAGTGACGGGTATAAGGGAACGTGTTAAACGTCTAGCAGGAAGATAGGCTGTCAAAGATAAGGTTCTACTTAGTTTCTTAGAACTCTAACGGGCTTAGATCATTTTATGCCGTGACTGCCGAGCAAACCATCTGTCGGCTAGGATTTATCAGGCTATTTCGAACACGGATCCTGCTTCCGTCGTTTTAATACAGCAGCCCATCGCGGCGTGGAGTCACATACATAATTTGTAACGGCTTCATAAAGCTTTTTTTTCCCTTTCAATAGAAATGACTGAAAGATATCGTATTCCGATTGTGTTACTGTGCGAAGTAATATGTGTCTTGCCAGCATGCAACCATTGATGCATATATGATCTGTTCCTCAGCTTCTGCTCTGGACAAGCTACATGAGTTTTCAATTTTTTTAGATCAAAGACTTTCGACTTTTAGACAGACATTGCTATGGATTATTAAAATCTAATTTTATGTGCACTAAATTAATAAATAGATAGATATTTTCACTGCTCAATTTTTTTAAAAAATCATATGCTTCTGTTATAGCTCTCTACTTGGAATTGTTGTATAAATATCAGATACAAGTAGGCGTCGACAATACGAAAATTCGTCTAAGAGTTGGGGCAAAAACAAATCGTCTCAGTTCCTGCCTAGGAACAAAATATTATATTTATGAAGGCTGCTTCGGCCTTTTCTTTCATAAGTACCAGTAAAAGTGTGTCTTGTTTACTGTGATATAATATCTATATTTCTGCGGAGAACGGAACGAATTGAAATGAAATGCCAGGCATTAATAGTGTATTACTATGGTTGTACTTCATGAAAGTATTGGTGCCCGTAAACTTCTACTAGAAAAAGTGGCTCATTAATAGCATGCTGTCTGTTTGTCTGTAGTTGTTACAATCACTTTGCTGAGGTAGTATAAAGATATGTATTGATTTAAAAGTCAAAATTTGTGATTATTTCTAATCCTGAATGCATGCATTTCTAATGCATTCATATCCAACGGGAGTAAGCTTAGTACCTTTGAACGACAAGAGGACGCCACTGGTCAAATAATCACATGACATCTCTTGACTGGCATCTTCCTCTGATAGTTCAGATGTTATGAGCTTCCTCGGTTTACACTACTTCTGTTGCGATTTTAACGATGGCATTCTATCTTTTTTTTTGGTTTTTTTGTTTTTTTTTTTGTTAGTTGAATCTGCAAGTAATTATATTGATGCCGTCAACAGAACGTTCATCTATTTTGTACACCCATGCGTGTGTCTGATTGCAAACAGGTGTCTCAAACGGTGTTCAACGTCATATTGCGCTATGCATGGAAAATGTACTCTTCTTGTGGTTAAGCGCATTATTTTCACACCAGCTATGCCTATTCATGAAAAAAAAAACTACTAGTATATTAATAGTCTCATTTGAAGTACTTACTGCCATAGCAGAACACGTGTGCGTATTTCGAGCGGTATGTATATTTCATGTATTTACATTTTGACCCTGAAGATCGTTCTTAAATAATTTATCAGGCTATATGCAGGTCTTTCTAATACAAACAAGTGATTCCGTGCATGCAACATAGATTTACGAGATTCTCCCAATACACGAAAGACAAAGCGGACACCAACCACGGCGGAGAATTGAAGCAAATACTTACCAGCAGACTGCGGGGGGGGGGGGGGTGTTTGTTTGTTTGTTTGTTTTTGTTTGTTTGTTTTTTTGTTTTTGTTTTTTTTTTGTTTGTTTGTTTTTTTTTGTTTGTTTTTTTGTTTGTTTTTTGTTTGTTTGTTTGTTTTTGGTTTTTGTTTTTTTTGTTTTTTTTTTGTTTTTGGGGTTTTTTTTTGTTTTTGTTTTTGTTTTTTTTTTTTACTATGAGTCTGATATTCTATTCCAGCATAAATGTGCATACCAAGGGCAGAAGTACATAGACCGGTGCACGGATGGCTGAGCGGTAAGACGCTCGCCTTTCCCTTCTGCGACCCGGGTGCGATTCTCGTCCTGGGCAGCATATGGAAAAAGTTCCTACCACATTAACCGTGCACGGTGGTTTTCTCCGAGTTCTTCGGTTTCCTCCACCACAGACAAGGTAGGAAGTATACGCCAACATCTGTGCCATGGAGAGTGACTCGATAAGTCAATGCTTGACTTCTTTCACAATCCATGTAAAACAAGTGTGTCTATACTTTTTACATCGGTATACATCTCATGTCTCCGTCATTTGGGTGAACAGTGGACCAATCTGCTCGGTGCAGTGCCAATCGTAGTACGATAATATACAGCAACCATCAGCTATGATGGTCAACTGTGCTCTTTTGTCAAGCAGTGCGGTTTGAGTATACATGTACTAGAAATCTAAACAAATGCATGACATCACTTAGCATCGTATAATGTGTTTACCCATATATAACGACGTAATTGGTATTTATCGGTTTCTTTACGATATCATGACAGTAATGCACCTTGGATTCATTACTATCATGTGCAATCCAGTTCAAACAGCACCTAACCTACAATAGACAGCCCAAGACCGCCACTCTCCAGTTTACCTGTGTACACTCACAAATCTTATGTATTTTGTATTGTTTCGCACGCAAGGATTTTTATTTTGTTTGGAAAAATAGAAGTTTTAGGAATTATACATACAATTCTGTAGGGTCCTTTCGGGAGGGAGGTTCTGTACCCACCGGGTACTTGAACCCTACCTTTTAGCGCCCGTCGGACCATTGCTCTTCCATGCTGGAAATCCTAGCACCTATACCTGGTAGCCCAATGCTTTTACTGGCCTGAAGAAAAAAAAAGTGGGGCCGCAGCTTTCTATTGTACGGGTGGGGTCCCCACAAGCCCAACGAAAAGCTCATGACACAAGTCAGTTTGTTAGGGTACGGGTAAGTGCGAGTAGAAATTCGGTGAATTTCGAATGAGTTTAGCCGGAAAGAGGAAAATTGGGCCCTCGCCAACTCACATGGAAAGTTCACTGATGCATGATAAAGTTATTGCAAAATATGAGTCAGGAAGTATTCCCGCAACTGCATGCTGCGGGATACCTTTATGTCCTGTTCTGGCACAATGCTAAATTTTTATGCATAGTTTTTTAATTTCAGATATATTTCTATAATTTTAGGTATGTTTTGACAAATGAAGGTAGCAACTGTCATTTAATTCTGTATAACGTCTACATAGAATCACTTCGCATTGTGTAAACCCACAAATTGTCACCTGCAGCTTTAGTTTTTTTTTTTAATTTAAACATATTTATTTCAACTGGATCGCCCTATAGTACACCGAGATGTCACTAATCGAGGGGTTCTCCAGAACATAGAGTGACACACAAAATGTATATTACAAAACACACAGGACAAAACAAGAACAAAGTTACCCAATTAACAGAGAAGCTGTACTCATGCTTCAGATTTGTACCCTGCATACAAAAATCACAGTAGTAGTAGTCATCAAAATGCAAAACAATGCAAAATAGTTAACTGCAGGTAGAATGTACACATTTACGTCCCTGTTCACAATAATACGGACTAGCGGTAGGAAATTTCATAAGGACATTTGGGAAGTAAGAATTATCAGCGACTAACTCAATTGAAAATTACTGCTTATGCATAACAGAACTAAGATATGAAGCGTCTAGTACCTACGATGTATCTGTGGAAAGCATCACAAATTTGTATGTTGAAGGGAATGGACAATTGGTCGCTACCAAAGAGAAGAACATGAGCTAGTCTGTCACTCGCTGTGTATATAATCAGATTTGGGTGGACGCCGGGAGCAATAATAGGGATGATGGAGTTGAGTAGTCTAATTCTATAAGTTGAATACTTTGGACAAAAGAACAGGTAATGTTGCAGATCTTCAATGGGGTAGGAACACGAACATGTAGGTTGTGGGATGATGTTGACTTTAAAGAGATCAAAGTTAAGTCTCGAGAATCCAAGACGAGGCTTGGTATGACAAATGTTGGCAAATCTGTGTCCTTGGGTTTAGTAAACAGGAACATGATCCACTGCTAGTAGTGTTGCTTTCAGCTTTGATTTGAATATTTGGAGGGAAATTGAGTCTCTTATATCGGAGGGAAGATTGTTCCACAGTTTGATAGCGTCATGTAGGAAGGATTTGTCTAAGCGGTTAGTTTTGCAATTGATGGGACGTACGGAGCTAGTGTGGCGGAGGTTTCGAGCATTAAAAGTAGGAGGAGTTAATTGAGAGAGATAGGAGGGTATTAAGTTGTGATACATTTTGTAAAGAAGAAGTAACTTAGAATACTTCCTTCTGCTGGCGAGAGTTGTCCAACCAAGTTCACGTAAGAGATTGGCGCGTGATGTGTGCCTTAATGCACCTGTGCATATTTTGGCAGCTTCAAACTATATGGATTCAATAAGATCAGAAAGTCCCTGACCACAGTTGTCAAAGAGCACACAACCATATTCAAGAATTGGTCGAACCATAGTTAAATAAAGTTTAATCAGAGCTTTGCGGGAAAGTTTATATTTGAATCTACGCAGAAGGGCAATTCGCTGGCTCGCTTTGGCAGTAATACGAGTAATGTGAGCATGCCAGGATAAATTGCTACTGAGAGTAATACCAAGATGAATGTGTGAGTCTGCCGCAGGTATTTCAGAGTCTCGAAGACGAACGGGTGGATGGTGTGGTTTAACAAGTTTGGTTGAAAATATGACAGAAAGAGACTTTAAAGCGTTAAAGGTAACACGCCACAACTTTCAATATTCAAGTGATTAGAAGTTTTAATTGGGTCATTAACAACTTCAAGTAGACTGGTGTCGTCAGCAAAAAGTCTGACATCACATGTAATATTGTCAACTAGGTCATTAACATGGAGGAGAAAGAGAGGTGGACCCAGGATGGAACCCTGGGGCACACCAGCTTCAATAGGTAGCCATGATGAAGATTGGCCATGAATAATCACTCGTTGGGATCGGTTTGAGAGATAACTATCAATCCATGCTACAAGATTATCGGAGATGCCGAGTTGTCGAAGTTTAAAAAGGAGACCGGGATGCCAAACCTTGTCAAACGCCTTGGATACGTCTTGAAACACCATTTTGGCTTCTTTGGACTGTTCTAGTCCGTTGTAGATATTGTGAAGGATGTACACAAGCTGATTGATAGTAGAGTCATTGGCCTTAAAGCCAGAATTTTGGGAAGTGAGTAGGTTATTTTGTGCCAGGTATTCATAGAGTGCATTAAAGACCAGTCGTTCAAACACCTTTGAAACATTACAGAGCAAAGAAATAGGACGATAATTATTTTTAATCTGTCTGTTGGCCTTTTTGAAAACAGGACATATGTTGGATCTCTTCCAAGCATTCGGAAAGAAAGAAAGACTGAGAGAAAGTTGGAAGATTTTTGTAAGTGGTTTACATATCGAATCTGCTGTGTTCTTAAGTAGGATGTTCCCTATGTTATCTGGGCCTGATGCTGAGGATAGCCTCAGGGAAGATAGTACTTTTTTGACACTGTTTTCATTAATGGTAATATTGCGTAGACGTGCCTCAGTTCGGAACGTGAAATCGGGCAGGGGTGGGGCATCAGCGTCAGGGTGTGTTTTGCACTGGCTGGCAAAGTAAGAGTTAAATATTTCATATTTTTCCGTGATGCATGATACGATTTTGTTATCGTCAATGATTGGGGGTATATGTTGGTGAATTTTGCATCCCAGAACAGACTTGGACAGGCTCCACCATTGTTTAGGATTAATGTCTTTCTCATCAAGTCGAAGCTGGAGATTGGGAAAGTAAGAAGAGACAGATTTCCTTATTATGGTCACAACCTTGTTGCGATATTTTTTGTAAAATTGGTATAACCTGTCAATCTTGAGGTGAAGGTCGTAATTATGGGGGCGTGGTTGGTTGGATGCTCTCTTGAAGCGTTTCCATGCACGATTTCGACGTCTAATATGTTTTTTAATGTCTGCAGTTATCCAAGGTTTGTCCTTAGGGAGAATGGTGACTTCCTTATAGGGAATAAAGTCCTTTGCAGTATTTTGGAAGAGATTAGACCAGTAGGATACGGCATCATCAATAGAATCGAAGACATCATGAGCAATGTTCCAAGGGGCTGTAGAAAGGGCAGCATTGAGGTCACAAAAATTTGCTTTATTGAAGTCCCATACTGATCTTTTGAAGGACTTGTCCTTGTGAAGGGAAAGGGAGAAAGAACAAAAGATTACACAGTGGTCAGAATTTGAGATTAGAGCAAGGGTTCCAGAGTCCAGAACAAGACCTGGGGAATCAGTAATGATAAGGTCTAATAAATTATTCGAGTATTCACTTATCCTAGTGGGTTCATCTATAAGTTGAAAGAGATTGTATTGATTCACAAGGTTGACCAGAAATAAACCTAAATCGCTGTCCTCATGTTGAGAGTTCCAATTGGCGCACCTGTCGTTGAAATCGCCAGTTACAATTAAAAGATGAGGGTTGCATTCAATGGCAGAGGAAATAGAAGATGCCAGAGACCCGAGAAACGCGTCACGGATTTCCTCAGACTGGCCAGGTGGACGATAATAGTTACCAAATAATACTTTCCCGCGCTGGGTCGAAATTTCAACCCAGACGCATTCCCAATCTATACTTTCAAGATCCGGGCGTCTTACACACGGTAGAGAAGAGTGAATAAACGTGAGAACCCCACCGCCTCTTCCCGTTGTGCGGTCTGAACGATACGGAGGTTGGAAGTCCTCGAGGAGGAGGAGGTGATCGGGGTAATGTTCATCCAGCCAGGTTTCAGATAGAGCAATAATGTTAAAGTGACAAGAGTCAGGCGTTTTATGAATGTCGTTGAGGGTAACATGGTAACATGACATGTAACAAGAAAATGCACATAAAAAAGAGAGACAAAGATGCAAAAGTAACTGAAAATAGGGTTGGCGCAATGTTTATGAGAGAAAAGAGCTGTATCTGGATTTAACTCAAAAATAGGAAACTCTGTAGCAATAACAGAAAGTATGACGTTTTCAGAAAAGGAGATATTTTTAGTGTGACATTTAAGCGTGCCTTGCTTGATATTATCTGTACGCTCCCCCCCCCCCCGGAAAATTTACATAACAATCTATAACTATAAATAATAAGCAACAATGCATTATCCGAAGTACTATACATACGGGAAACATGCGTTTCATAACAACTGCACCGGAAAACCGTTTTAAAAAAAAAAAGAAAAAAAAACTTCAATTATGATTATATATGTAACACACAATTCATAATAATTCCACCGTGACCCATTTAGGCTCTTAAGTATCAGCTTAATACTTTATGCATGATATGAAGTACTGTAAGATCTTAACACATTTTGTACCACCATTTTGCTAAATAAAACGGTTTCATCACACATGTTACCAGCATGTCACATTTCGTGACCGGTACACTGTCCTGCATCCCACAGGGGACGTGTGAGCTTGGGTGGCAAGGACGGGTAAATTATGCTCAGATCAAATATCTGGACAGCAGTGTACGGGAGAAAAGTAGGTTAGATCACACGGGGCAATAATGGAACTTGACTGCAGAATATTGGCAAAGAGGGAGACAAAAAAAAACAAAAAAAACAAAACAAAAAAAAAACAAAACAAAACAAAACAAAACAAAACAAAAAACAAAACAAAAACAAAAAAAAACAAAAAACAAAAAAAACACCTCTCACTGGAGGTCAGACACAAAACAGTCTGCTCCGCGTATTGGCGCAACAGCTCAAAAATATATACGATACACAGCTTTAATGGTTCCCTCGACTAAGCTGAAGTAAAAAAAGCATAGCTGGCTTTAATTTATGTGGGGGTTTTTTTGTTTTATGATGAGCAAGAAATCAGTTTTGTAATACTCTCTCCTGCTTCCTAGTCGCTGCATTTACAGACCAACAGCGCCTTCTAATATTCACATTTTGAAAGTTGTTGAATTTTGCAGTTTGCAGTGAAAACTGACAATATTTTTACCTTGAATAGCACGTCACAATCGTTGGACTCATTGGAAAAGATGATATCATTATATCAACGTTCAGCTGATCCAGAGGGTTATTTCATGTCTGCGTAAATGACGAGAACGCGATAAATTTGCAGAAATCAGCAAACACAAAAAACGATTTTGATGTTATCTGACCATCATTGTCCTCAGTGCCCTCCCTTGACAGGGAAGCAATACAGACGGACGCCGTCATTATCGTTTCGTAATGCCCCATAATACCCTAAACTACAAGCCCACAGGAAGTTATTTGTTATAAGTGTAAAATTACAACTGAAGCTAAATCACTCAATTTGCCACTCTGAGTGCCAATTTTCACCTGTCTGCAGATGAACCCATGTTACAGTTCCTTTTGTAGAGACAATAGTGAATTGATCTATTGTACCGATGAGAAATATTCACGTAATCATATTACGTACAACGTATTTTTTGTGATCATGCAAACCACATGGGTACAAATAATGAGCAAGTCTATGTATAGGTGAATGTGATAATACTGCTAGAAAAAAATACCACCTCCCCCCCCCCCCCCGTTAAACATTATACACGTGTTATGAGGATGTGTGTGGGGAGTTTGTTTACTTTATTATACAATGGCTTTTCAAATCTCTTTTGTGAGGACATGGTGGTCCTTAAAAGGACATTTTTGTTTGTTTGTTTGTTGTTGTTGTTGTTGTAATTGTTATTGTTGTTGTTGGGAGGCTGGATGCATCAATAGCGGGTGTGACCACCACTCTTCTGTAAGCAAGCTTGGTTCCACCTTGGCATGCTGCTTGTCAGCTTGGTGATCTTAGCCTCGGGAATTTGATTTCACTGGCCTGGAAGCCTCTGGGCCAGTTGGTTCAGAGTGGCTGTGGGGTCTTCGTACTTAACCCTGATTAGACGGCTAAGCACATCCCACAAATACTCGATTGGGGACAGGTCAGGAGACTGGGCTGGCCATGGCAACAATGTGCATTGTGTTGCTGTAGATACTGCATGCTGACTCTGGCAGTGTGAGGGTGTGCGTTATCCTGTTGAAACAGAAAGCCTGGATATTGGTGAATCCATTCGTCAACTGTGGGCAAGATCTCATCCATGTAGCACTGACCTGTTAGTGTCTTGTTCATCCTGATGAGAGCTGTTCTCCCTGTTGCTGCACTTGCCCCACCTCCTCTGAAGGGGTCATTTTCAACCATACATCCTTCTACAAACCTCCTGGAAAGCAAACATTGGACCAATTCTCTTCCATCCTGGAAATCCAAGCAGAATCGGGATTCATCTGACCACATCAACCTGTTCCATTGATTTCTGGTCCAGGCTGCATGCTCCTCACACCACTGTACCCATCGTGTCTTGTGTTCAGAACTAAGATGGATACAAATGACGGGGCAGTATGCCGACAGTTTGGCCAACACTAGTCTCTTGTTAATGGTAGACAGTGGATTTTGTGATGTTGCAGGCCTGGTGCCACTGCTGAAGATACCTTTTGGTGGAAAGAAACCTGTGCCGCTTCACATACTGGATCAAGTAACGGTTATCTGTCCCATCTGACAGTCTTGGTCACCCAGATACAGCCTTCTTCTTTTATCCTGTGGTTTCCAGGAAACAGTCCCATCACCATTTTGCCAATCACCTGGAGTACCCCATTATGCTGGCAACCGCCCGCTGGGAAAACAGCAGCCTCCAACATCCCACTGATTCTGCCCCTGTCAAATTTCGACGGTTGTGAGTGAGAGTGACCCGTATGCTGTGGCATTGTGGATTTACATTGATCTCAGGGGTGCCATGGCCTGCTTAAAAATAAAGTCCATAGGCACCCCAATACCAAACACACTTTTCGCACCTCTCTGGCTGTTGTCTTGTGTATAGGACATGTTTGTGTGTGTGTGTGTGTGTGTGTGTGTGTGTGTGTGTGACTGTTCAGATGTACCCTAAGCTATCCTTTTGATGTTACATAATATTCCATGCGACGCCCATATTTTCCATATACCGGCATATTTAGAGTGGCCAATGTTAAACCAATGGGAGTTGCATCCTTTTTTCCAGCAGTATATCACCCCCCCCCCCCCAGCCATCGGCCTGAAGAGGAGCAATATCTCTCATCCTATACTGTACACGACTGATACTCTGGCATATTTCATTTCAAATAAATGTATTATGCAAAAAGACGGTATATTTTAAATTTGTTTTCTTTCTATTTCTATTGTGTTTCACTTATATTGCCACTTACAGTAAGGACACCTGGGGTTTTGTTTTGAGTTTCCAGGACTGGTAATGTAATCTCGATTGATGGTCAATTTGTGTTTTATTCTAATCTACTAATAAATAATATTTGGAACATAAACTTTGAATCACGTGGCAATCTGTGTTGCTAAAAGGACCTTCCCGTTGAAATATGTGTTCACTTTCTATTGGGAGAAGGGTCCTTATTTTCTGCATAAAGCGGTGCAGAGCAGTTTTTAATTTCCCGATGTCTTTACTCCTATAGATATAAATTGCGCTAAATTTCCGTGTTAGAGGAGATTAGCTGATTCATTTGAATACATTTCTACAAATGTGTTAGCGAAAAAGATATTGCACTTCTCGTTTAATCAAGGCTTTGGTCTAATTAAAGAAATCATCCATTGTACATCAGGTAGATTCCTCCAATTGATAGAATCGTACCTTTCATCCAAAGCAACCTCAGGAAATTGTTTCATTTAAATTATCATCATCCTTCGACTGCTAAGAATTGGGCAATTGGAAACCCTTATTCCTGAAGGACTCCCCCGACAACGTCATTTCTACATGTACTTTTGCTTGATATTATAGTCTACCTTTAAACCCGCCTTATAGATGCTTCCGTAAACCTGGTTGAAACTGTTCCTGGACATGTCATATTATCCATGTGTACCTTACGTGGTGTGTTTGTATCCTTTGTTCGTATTGCCCTTGCAAGTGTCCCTGTATTTATCACTTATTCCCGCATCAATATCTGCCCGTATGTTTAAGCCATGCCCTTTGTTGACGTCTTCTTCTGCTTGGACACCGTCTTTACATAAAGCCATTTGTTCCTGACTAATATAACCCCTTATGCGTCCCCCTTTATTTTGCATCTCAACACTCAATATAGATCTCTCTATGTATGTCGTTATACTTCTTAAACTTCGGTAAACATTTACATTTACCAAATGAGCATACGAGAGGTAGCTGAACTGCCAAAATACGAGTTCCTAACACGATGTCAAGGAGTACATTGCATCCTATTTCGGAAAAGAAAAAAAGGAGTCTCTTTTTCTAGTGATGTTCTAAGCCACATGGTGAGATCACGTATCAGCACAGAGGCAGTTGGCCTTTTCCCCATGCAGCCTATGTCTTTTCTGTTGCTTTTCCATGACTATGGGAGATACAGGCAGACGAAAATGTGTTGGAATACAGTGGTCCCTTCTAAATGGCTTTTATAGACATACAGGACCTGTCCAAAGAAACCAGTTTGTTGTATGTAGCTGAAAGTGTGGCCTAGACTTGCTGGAGGAGCGCCTCACCTAAATGCCCACCCTCTCTTTGTCGGCAGCTTTATTTGAGGGAGACTATTTAACAGTCACGAAAAAAAGAGTTTTCTCATTCATTGAACTGGCCCTGAAGATGTATTTATTTTACTTATCTTTAACGGAAGTCTGATATGTCCTGTACGTACATCAATAACTCTTAATGTTCAAATGGGTATGATCGGATCTTTCTCTCTCGACTATGGTCCAGTACGCAAACAGAAGTGTACACCTCCGAAGTGCTGAAAAACTCTGCTTGCACCCAGGCCGACAATCAAGCTGCTAGGGACGAAAAAATCGAATGGTCGATCAATGAATATTCTATCCCTTAGGTTTGATTTGGCCATATGGACAGCTCAGCTTGTCCTTTGACATAAATCCCTTATTTTTTGTCCAGAAAAGCCCAGCTTCACAGATTTAGAATGGAAGCGAGGAGAGTGATGGCATTGCAAATTAGTTGCAGCAGCATTTGGTGAAAATTCCGCATCAAACTAATACACTGTAAAAACTGTCGTGCATTTTACAATTAACTTCTTTCAGTAATTCACTATATTTTTCAGTCAAATTTATGCTACGGTCTGTCGTGGAGGGGTGATAAAAGCACAATATCGTATCAATAACCAATGCACAATAATTCAATGATGGGGCGGAACATCTAAGTACCCATGACTTTCCCCTTAGTTTTGGAATTTGAACGCCATTTGAAACAGATATTACGGTTATTAACGCTTGAATCGCGCGCAACAGCTGATAACCATGTCAACCCTTACCTTACAGGACCTTATGTCACCTTTTTCGCCATCGGGTAAATTTACCGTTTTCAAATCCAGGATGCCATTTTGAATGGCACTGGGAATTTGAAATGCACAATGAACAGGAATCATTTCAAGCTGGTAATTTTTGATCGAGACACATCAATCCCAGATGCCCAGTACGTGTAAAGCTAACCATGTGACACCAATTGTGGCCAGAAAATCTAGATATTGACATATTCCAGGAATATCTGTCATCTAAAACCTATGAATGAAAGGGTATGATCAATTTTAGACACGTATAATATGCTCGCTTAACAGCCGCGAAGGTCTCAGTTGGCGCCCTCAGACTTAATGAGGTTAGACCCACACGAGCAGAGGACATTAAATGCTATGTTCAGGGAATATTTTGCAATGCAAAAGCTTCACAACCTTCATTTGGAATGTCCATATTAGTAATAATATTCTCCTATTATGTGTCAAAATCTGTATGATCACCATTTGGAATATTAGACAATGATGCTGTGTCAAACTCTTTATGAGGACCTATGTCCAAGAGGGGGGAAAGCCCCTTTCATTCTCCATAATGGATTAAGCAATAGTTGCCTGCTGTATCAGTCAAACCATGTCTTTAGCGCTAAACACATTAAATTGCTACTCTCTTTAACATTCACCCTCCACTGTTAATTGTCTTATTGTCTTGAAAGCATCCGCTTCTATGCATACTCCTTACGTCAGGTATGAGCTGATGTGAATGACAATCCACATGACAATATTTACCTGTCCGTATGCCTTTACAAGGTAAGTTCATTTCAGTGTCACCACAGAACAGCTTCCCCTACCCGCATACTTGGAGCTACTCCTTTGCCAAAACTGTAGTGATCAGGCTCTTGTACATACACCGGTATTAATTTCATGGTGAGATGATGTTCTTTTTTATTTGATTCGTCACATGAGGTGTGAAAAATGGAAAATCAGAACCCGGTAAAAGAGTTTTTATTGCAGCTTTGATAGGATTTTCACAAAGTTAATGTAGTGAGTGAAAAGTTATGTTACATGGTTCTCGATATAGGCGCGCTAAATTTTTTATCTATGAAACCTTTATCTCCATGGATTGGACCCCTGGGTGAGATATCACCACCACAGTTTGTGGTGACCTCACATTACAATTACAAAGTCCAGTACAGCCAATTTACACAACCCGAAGGTAGATAATGTTCCTAGTGATTCCTGCATATAGTGGCAATTATGGCCTGTCTATTCTCCTATGTTTGCTTAAGACTCTATCACAACATGCCCAATAAGCTGAATCACATGTCAGCTGAGCATGTTCAGTCAGTCTGACATCCTATTAGGCCGTAGGTCAGTGGACATACATTCTAATAACTTCCTATATAAAACAGCAGTGCCCAAATTAGAATCCATCAAGGAAAATGTTCTGAGAAAGATCTGACCATCATTGGAGTCTCCTTGGTATATGGTATCAGTGTGTTGAAGATTCTGTAGGATTATTTTCATGAACTTAAATCACAAATTTACATTAAAAACAAAGTTACATCATGGGTACATAAACACTTTATTTAAAATAAATGAATGGCGCAGAGGCTATTTCTGTCTCTGATGACCTGTGACTCATCCTGTATGTGACTAGCTGCCCGATACATCAACTTGGCTTCTTAATTACCCTGTCACCTTATTACATCACAGCGTGTTTACCGCAATGCATCTTGGGGGATCGCCGCGGAAAAACTCCGCCAGCAGTTCAGACTCACAGTGGAAAAGTACGTTAGATGCAGTGTTGACTCTTGCCGGTGTGATACACGTATGTTCAGGTTCCGGTCAGAGAATGTTAGAAAATGCCAAACGTTAACTGTTGCGAGCCGAGTGCCGAAGTGCACAAGTTCCAAGAGGAAGACGCCTGGACTCAGCTTTTACCAGTTGCCGTCTTACAAAACAAAGAGGAAAACCTTGATCAAACTGATAAGAAACAAAAACCTCAAGGTTCAATCGAAGTGGACCTGTGTATGTTCTTGACACTTGAGGGCGGGACAGAAAACGTAAATGAACAGGACCTCATACATATTTCCATGCAATTGGGACGCTCTTTTTATATAATATTATGAGGACATCAACCATACTGCGACCACAACCGTGTTATACTATATGTGCTGCTTTGACCTTGTCCCCGGCAATCGCCCAACATGCACTGCTGTAAACACGCTGTAACGTAATAAGTTTTGAAGGCAATTTTACCAGCGGATCAGCAATATGGTTAGCTTTTGAGCCTCGTTTGCAATTACACAGTCTGTTGCGTGCATTGGGCAAAGCAATGTTACCCAGCTGAACACCTCCTGTGGTATAATGGTTTGAGATAGTTAGGACCCCCTAGGGTATTGGGGACGTTGATACAAGTGATGTTGATTGAGATTCTTTTTCCAAGTTGTACATTCTTGGTATGTATTCCTCATGATTTAGTTTAACTGCCTATTTACCTCTGAACGTATGGCATTAAACAGTACATCTTTGTGCACTCTTGTACGTATCTAACCAACCAGTAAACCTGAAGTACTGACCCCTTTCCTCTATTATTTTTTTCTCCAGCTTCTGCTTGACACAGCCGTTCTTCCTAAGGGGTTCATTTGTCCTCAACTATTCGCGCTCACTGAGTTGTTACCACGGCATATTTCCACCACACCTTAATCTTTCATGACAAATTCTTTCAACTTGACCAGAAGTTGCGATTTTAATCTCTGCACGTGCAAGCTCATCATGTAACTTAAAGCATATAGCTTGATAATTAGTCACATAATGGTACTATTAAAATCTGTCAGAACTCTATCACGTGGCCTTCCGTAAGCGAGTGCTGTTTTACGACAAAGAGAAACCTTAGTAATATCCAAGTATTGCGGACGATGTTTTTTGGCAACATCATATGTAATGAAAGGTATATAATGATAGCATGGATCAGATCTGCCCTATTTTCTGTTTTCACATAAAAGAAACCCATGCTCATCTTTCACATATCTCACTTATGCATTAATCCTTAAGATCATAGAGCTAATGCATCGCCGTTCTTCCCATTAGAAATTACCAGCAAGTCTCTAATGTCGTAAACGTCGTGTGCTTCTTCTTGTCTTCACATGTAACATGCCATCAGGACCAGTGAACAACTCCAGGCATTCTCCAGAAGTTTAAGCCTTTTCTGACACATAGACGGAAACAATTTTATGAAGCAAAAATGATGTATTATCACGCGAAAGCTGTAGTAGACAGACTGCTCTCTTGTAAATTTAAGAAAAGCATAAACAGTTGCATAATACACACGTTCATGTATAGAACGTTTTATGTAACGCTATACTGATGTATGCCTGCCACCACTAACGGTCATAGAAACAGCTAATATCATAATTAACTCACAAAAGGAAATTGCTACTGTACAGTATGAATGTTTGTCTTACCGAGCACATTTGCTTAAAAAAATGTTTGGCACCAGTTACACAACAACGCATTGTGTATTTAGGTGAGGTGCCATCTAGCCACTGTTGTGGGGAGTAACAGAGACTAACTTAGACCATCTATGATACAACGGGCAGTATATCATTACTTTTCTCGTGTTTCTATACGAAACACACCCAAAGTATATTAAACCGAAACATTTGTGCATAAACATTGCTTAACAAAGTGCAGCTTTAGCAATATATCTATGGTTATGGTATTATTTATGCACATGTAATGTATATTTTGCTAAGGTAAAACATATGCATATAACATACATATGGATATGGTATCATATAGAAGAGATACGTGGGTAGTCGTGGTATCATTTATATAAGCGCTATATATGTAGCTGTTATTTCATTTTGTACGAAATGCGTGTGTAGGCGTGGTATCATTTATATATACGATACGTCTGTGGCTGTGATATCATTTATGTAAACGATACGTCTGTAGCTGTGATATCATTTATATAAACGATCCGTGTGTCGCTGTGGTATCAGATACGCATGCAGCTCTGTTATCATTTGTGTAAGCAATATGTGCGGAGTCATTGTATAATTTAAATAGTTTATATATGTATAAGCTGTCGTATTATTTTTAGGTGGGATGTGTGTTATTTTTTTTGTATAAGCGACACGTGTTGTTGTGATATAATTGATATAACTGATATACGTGCAATTGTGATATCATTTAAGTACGCGATATGTATATGTGTTGTATTATTTAAGCAAGGGCTATGTTTACAGCGGCAATACATTTTTATGAGCGTTGATAACAAAAGCAGTAGTAGTTGTTGTTTTGCTATTGATACTGTTGTTGTTGTTGTTGTTGTTGTTGTTGTTGTTGTTGTTGTTGTTGTTGTTGTTGTTGTTGCAACTTGTTGAAAACTGCCCCGTTATGTAAGGGCTCGAGCGGTCTGGGATGAATTGCACTGCTTTTGCACATGAAAGCCTTCAATATCTAAATACGGCGCAACGTAATTCAAGTGAATATATGCAAGGCACTGATGTATTAACAAATTTACCTGCGCTTGAGTTTTTAGGAATCATTAGCTGTTTCGTGTGAGCATTTGCAGGCTTCTCTTTGAAAAGGTCGACAAGCAGTTCATTATTATTTTTGACTGACAAGCATATTTTTATGCAATGCGGAGAATTCACGGAGGGGAAAGAGTACACTGTTGGCAAGTCTTGAGAATTGTGACTAAGCCAGAAATTCACATAAAACGTAATCTGTCCTAGCATGAAGCCCTTTTATAGCTTTATGGTCCAAGCGAGGGCAAACAAAGTGAAAATGTTCCAGTGTTCTGTGGCCCGTCATGCATGTCTTACATTCCTATCTGATAATTCCCGTCGACAAAAGGCAGATTGAAAGCCTAAGCAACCCTAGGAATTTTCAATTTTATCATTTTACCTCCAATTCATCAAAGGAGAAGAAATATCTCTCCGGAAGGTAGATTCCTTACCCCACTTTCAATAAGGAGGGAGAACTTTTCTAGATGGGATTTATTTAATAGTTTTTTTTTTTTAATTTTCGAGAAAATCTAGCAAACCATCAGGGCTCAGGTTCCTCGTTACGCATACCGTTAACTAAACCAACATCAATCAGAACACGATTAGCATTTTTAATGTGTGTGACTTTTTGTTGTCATTAAAATTAGCCTCCTATCATCAAACACTTGTTTACACAATCTAGTTTATAGAATATCAGCTCGTAGACAAGTAAAATACTGAAATCTGATTTTTTTTCTCAAAATAAGGCTACTGTCAACCGACCAAGCCTTCCAAGGAAGCCTGTAATAGAGAGCTTACCGCTAATACTAGTATGTGAAGCGCCCTTGCGGCAGAATATTGCGTAGACTGTAGGCTAAATCAGCTAGATACACCCTTGTAAGATCTAGACAACCATACCGCACATCCAGGGAGACCGACGGTAATATCACATTTGGCATAAGCCGTAACCAGACGCGAGAATACTGCACTGTCTTGTAACCTGTCAATTTTGAGACCTTGGTCCTTACAATGTGTGTTAAAATGTGTAGAGTTTGATAGTGTATACGTGTTGAACTGTGATAACTATATATATATATATATATATATATATATATATATATTTTTTAATTTAATTTAAACATATTTATTTCAACTGGATCGCCCTATAGTACATCGAGATGTCACTAATCGAGGGGTTCTCCAGAACATAGAGTGACACACAAAATGTATATTACAAAACACACAGGACAAAACAAGAACAAAGTTACCCAATTAACAGAGAAGCTGTACACATGCTTCAGATTTGTACCCTGCATACAAAAATCACAGTAGTGGTAGTCATCAAAATGCAAAACAAAGCAAAATAGTTAACTGCAGGTAGAATGTACACACATACGTCCCTGTTCACAATAATACGGACTAGCGGTAGGAAATTTCATAAAGGACATTTGGGAAGTAAGAATTATCAGCGACTAACCCAATTGAAAATTACTGCTTATGCATAACAGAACTAAGATATGAAGCGTCTAGTATCTACGATGTATCTGTGGAAAGCATCACAAATTTGTATGTTGAAGGGAATGGACAATTGGTCGCTACCAAAGAGAAGAATATGAGCTAGTCTGTCACTCGCTGTGTGTATAATCAGATTTGGGTGGACGCCGGGAGCAATAATAGGGATGATGGAGTTGAGTAGTCTAATTCTATAAGTTGAATACTTTGGACAAAAGAACAGGTAATGTTGCAGATCTTCAGTGGGGTAGGAACACGAACATGTAGGTTGTGGGATGATGTTGACTTTAAAGAGATCAAAGTTAAGTCTCGAGAATCCAAGACGAAGCTGGGTATGACAAATGTTGGCAAATCTGTGTCCTTGGGTATAGTAAACAGGAACATGATCCACTGCTAGTAGTGTTGCTTTCAGCTTTGATTTGAATATTTGGAGGGAAAATGAGTCTCTTTTGTCGGAGGGAAGATTGTTCCACAGTTTGATAGTGTCAGGTAGGAAGGATTTGTCTAAGCGGTTAGTTTTGCAATTGATGGGACGTATGGAGCTAGTGTGGCGGAGGTTTCGAGCATTAAAAGTAGGAGGAGTTAATTGAGAGAGATAGGAGGGTATTAAGTTGTGATACATTTTGTAAAGAAGAAGTAACTTAGAATACTTCCTCCTGCTGGCGAGAGTTGTCCAACCAAGTTCACGTAAGAGATTGGCGCGTGATGTGTGCCTTAATGCACCTGTGCATATTTTGGCAGCTTCAAACTGTATGGTTTCAATGAGATCGGAAAGTCCCTGACTGCAGTTGTCAAAGAGCACACAACCATATTCAAGAATTGGTCAAACCATAGTTAAATAAAGTTTAATCAGAGCTTTGCGGGAAAGTTTATATTTGAATCTACGCAGAAGGGCAATTCGCTGGCTCGCTTTGGTAGTAATACGAGTAATGTGAGCATGCCAGGATAAATTGCTACTGAGAGTAATACCAAGATGAATGTGTGAGTCTGCCGCAGGTATTTCAGAGTCTCCAAGACGAACGGGTGGATGGTGTGGTTTAACAAGTTCGGTTGAAAATATGACAGAAAGAGACTTTAAAGCGTTAAAGGTAACACGCCACAACTTTCCCCAGTTATGTATAACAGAGAGATTAATATTCAAGTGATTAGAAGTTTCAATTGGGTCATTAACAACTTCAAGTAGACTGGTGTCGTCAGCAAAAAGTCTGACATCACATGTAATGTTGTCAACTAGGTCATTAACATAGACAAGAAAGAGAAGTAGACCCAAGATGGAACCCTGGGGCACACCAGCTTCAATAGGTAGCCATGATGAAGATTGGCCATGAATAATCACTCGTTGGGATCGGTTTGAGAGATAACTATCAATCCATGCTACAAGATTATCGGAGATGCCGAGTTGTCGAAGTTTAAAAAGGAGACCGGGATGCCAAACCTTGTCAAACGCCTTGGATACGTCTAGAAACACCATTCTGGCTTCTTTGGACTGTTCTAGGCCGTTATAGATATTGTGAAGGATGTACACAAGCTGATTGATAGTAGAGTCATTGGCCTTAAAGCCAGAGTTTTTGGAAGTGAGTAGGTTATTTTGTGCCAGGTATTCATAGAGTGCATTAAAGACCAGTCGTTCAAACACCTTTGAAACATTACAGAGCAAAGAAATAGGACGATAATTATTTTTAATCTGTCTGTTGGCCTTTTTGAAAACAGGACATATGTTGGATCTCCTCCAAGCATTGGGAAAGAAAGAAAGACTGAGAGAAAGTTGGAAGATTTTTGTAAGTGGTTTACATATCGAATCTGCTGTGTTCTTAAGTAGGATGTTCCCTATGTTATCTGGGCCTGATGCTGAGGATAGCCTCAGGGAAGATAGTACTTTCTTGACACTGTCTTCATTAATGGTAATATTGCGTAGACGTGCCTCAGTTCGGAACGTGAAATCGGGCAGGGGTGGGGCATCAGCGTCAGGGTGTGTTTTGCACTGGCTGGCAAAGTAAGAGTTAAATATTTCACATTTTTCCGTGATGCATGATATGATTTTGTTATCGTCAATGATTGGGGGTATATGTTGGTGAATTTTGCATCCCAGAACAGACTTGGACAGGCTCCACCATTGTTTAGGATTAATGTCTTTCTCATCAAGTCGAAGCTGAAGATTGGAAAAGTAAGAAGAGACAGATTTCCTTATTATGGTCACAACCTTGTTGCGATATTTTTTGTAAAATTGGTACAACCTGTCAATCTTGAGGTGAAGGTCGTAATTATGGGGGCGTGGTTGGTTGGATGCTCTCTTGAAGCGTTTCCATGCACGATTTCGACGTCTAATATGTTTCTTAATGTCTGTAGTTATCCAAGGTTTGTCCTTAGGGCGAATGGTGACTTGTGACATATATATATATATATGTATAAGTCATTCCAAAATAAATTGTCCATTCCATTCGGACAATTTTGCCCCATCATTATATCTCCAGTATATCCGAGTCCACCAGTGGTTGGACTGTTTATGCAGTGGCCCAACTTGTAGTAAAAGATCACAAATGGGACTCAGATATACTGGATATACACAATATCACCAATAGGTCAGTCACCATGCCAGTTTGGTGGTTTTCGGATTAATAGTGTCTGATAAAAACTACAGACAAATTTGGTTGTAAGGCAACAAAGAGATAGAGAGAGAATGAGAGTGAGAGAAAGAAAGAAAGAAAGAAAGAAAGAAAGAAAGAAAGAAAGAAAGAAAGAAAGAAAGAAAGAAAGAAAGAAAGAAAGAAAGTCATTGGAAAAACAAACTTCCATGACTTAACCAAACTGAACATATTAGGTTCTAGAACTGTTATTATGGTCATGATTGAAAAAAAGAAAGATGTCATAGTTGTAATGAAAGAGTGATGATAGACATATATCCTCACTCATTAAGTACATCTATGAACTCTGAAAGGGAGTTTGAATGGATGTATTGCAAAGTTCCTTCTTGCATGCATAGAGGTAGTCATGTGTGCCCACTGCTACGAGGCAGAGCAACATGTGTATGTGGGAGGGGGGGATAAGGGTATTTCCTTACTGGCACCATGCTAGCACACTGGGGTAATGTGTTTCCCATGCCAGCGAACTGGAGGCCCTCTTTTTTCTGTAATTCTGATCATCACATATGTTCATACTGAGCATTATGTTGGAATATTCCTATTTTCTGTACTTTGATATGGCAAAATTATTTCCTGTCCAGTCTTTTATATGCCTTGAATATAAGTTCGGTGTAAATGAAAAGTGCGTACATTTTCATCATCACTATATACATAATAGACTTTAATCAGCAGTACAATGTCAAGAAGCCTGCACATTTTGCGTGGATGTACCTGATTACAGTTCATGACAAACCAAATAAAAGCCGCTGAGAAGCAATGCTCTATGCCAATCATGTGTAGAAACACTGTGTAGCTCACATGGGGATCAAACCGGCAGTCCTGCGATGACGTTTATTCACATTAGGAAATATGCCCGCGCGTTTTAGAACTCGCCATCTTGTGTGCCTCTCCTGGTTACCCATATACCGCTTGATGTGCCACAGACTCCTTCCCTAAGCCTGACGTCTTCCTAATGTCTGTCGACGTCACTGTAGACTGTGCCACTTATGACATTAATGTTTTCGCTGCGGACAGAAGGATCCTTGAAATTAAACACGACCGAGCTGTCATTTTTGTTTGCAGCAACGCTGTTCTCGGCCGTATATGCTCCGGGGGTCGGGTGTGGCCGTGACTGTCAGTGCTATCGAATCTCCATCGGTTCTGTTCTACTGCACATGAAAGCAAAACTTCCTACTTGGCATCCCGTGTGCCCCGTCTTGCCCGAGACCACAGACCTCACTTTTTGGGGCATTACACGATCTGTCACCTGAGCATAGAACTTGCGTACTGTCAGAGACGAGAACATACATCTCTGATCTTTTGCAGAAAATGGTTTATGTGTCTATGGTGCGCCCAACCCTGGGGTAATGCTATGCCCTTTTCAACAGTAGCTAAGAACTGTTTGATCTCTTGAAAGAACCATACGATGAAACTCTCGCCCTGGTGCAAATAAACTTAACGCTCGTGCAATACTGCTTCCCGACCTTGGTTGGGAGTCACTCTACTCCAGTAGCATAAATTATATATATATATATGGGGGAAACGGTATTTTCATGTTGCACCAGGGCGACTGTTTCATTCGTTACATGTTCCACTATGAAAAGCCCTCCTTTTCGATATTTAAAACAAAATTCTTTGTACGTGAACTTTTGCATATTACGATCCTGGGGATCCTGCTGAAATCACAACCCACCACCAGCTCTGCTTTGATGGCACAAGACCAAATTCTGAAGCCAACGTTCCACCAATGACTTGTTCTTGTTGACCTTTAACCAAGACCGTATCTCATTCATTCGCTTTTGTCATCTATAGTGGGAGGCTGTATGGACTTCTGTAGACAACTCAATATTGTTACCAACGTGCTTACTCTCAGAGTATGTTACAATGTAATTTACTATAAAAAAAATATACGTTACAATGCAATTTACTGTCGAAGTTTGTTAGCGGTATGCTTCTAAACTTAGGTTAACCTTCAACGTACTGATCGAATGAGTCACGTACTGTAATATTACCTGCAGTATATTATAGAAACTAAATATTTTAGCATTTGAGTGGTGTCTGGTACATGGTAAACATATGTCGTGTTGCGGAAAATGGCACATGGTGAGACATGGGATAAAATAAAATGACGTAAGTATCTGACGCTTGAAGAATTAAAAAAAAATCCTTTGATGCTAAACCTACACACCACAGAACAGTATTATCGACATGAATAAATGTAATCACCATCATCACAGACAAAAATAAAATATTGAGCATGCAAAAACTTGAACAGACACATGTTCCTAGAAATGAGGAAAAAAAACTCACATTTGATGTAAGGGCTAGTATGCCAAGGTGCGGAGGCGAGATATATCAAGATAAAATTGCTAGCAGATCAAGACCTACAGGCCAGTGTATCAAAATTTTGAGACCGGTAATTAAGATATTAAGGTAAGTATATTAAGATATAAAGGCTAGTACATGTACATCGAGCGACGCTGCTTTTGTCATGAAGGTTTTTAAGGTTAATACATCAACATATAAAGGCAACGCGTCCATCGTTGGCCAACATTGAATGAAAGCAGCAAGTGCAACAGGTCAAGTGTCAAGGTCACTTCATTGCCTGGAAATTTGTTCTATCTAAATTCCGTTGTTTCAACATTTCAATAGTTTTTGACAATGTATAATATCGGAGCATAAGTACGTTAATCTGCTGGGGACCAAGCATTTGAAAAACAAACTGACAGCCGCAGATCAACAGTGGTCCATGTCGAGGGTCGGTCGTAAGAGGCATGGAAAGGAAACAGTAAAGATACTAATCAGTAAAGACTTAAAGGCAAAGAATAGATAAAGAACATTAGACGTACAATAGTTAGTGTATGATAATATTCCTACGGAGTCCTCGCCGTTTCATTCAGGGTCTGGTATGTGTTCGATTTGGCTGCCTGCGCCTCTTTCAGATAATCTCTTGAACACTAATTGAACTTGTATGGACATAGCGTTTGTACTGTTTATATGAATTACATTATATTTGCATCACTCTTTATCTGGACTTTATATCGACTTTCTCCTATTTAATTGTGAAATGAATTTGTACAAATTTTATGGACCATGCACATCAAATATAAAGAGTTGGAAAGTGAAAATTCGTTCGCTGTGGCTCAGGCATATTCCTTCATTAACCAAACTTCGATACCGTATTTAAAGAACATTCATTCGTAGAATAGACTTTAATACAGAATATCGGTACTATTAACATTTATCGCATTTAAAAAAAAATTCAATGCATTTGGTTAGTTAATAGCTGTGAGGCGCCTGTCACATTTAACGCAAATCATGGTATTGCTGTAGTAATACCAGGCGGCACGTCGCCACCTAGCGGCAGAAATGCCTTTACAATTAGTCAGCATAATATGGCAAACGGCAGCTGCTAGCAAAATGGCGGAAGGACAAAAAACACAGCCAAACGGGGTAAAACTTCAACGAAAGGTCACATTTCCGACGAGGAGAGACAAGCAAAAAGGCAAAAATGGGACAAATGCATTATCCATTGGTTGACTGGGTAATACAGCGGTCATCTCCCACTCAGGGAACTGGTATTGCCCTCGGCGTCTAGCGCCTCGGGTAATACCATTTCTCTTTTCGTGGGAGATGCTTACTGTATTAACCAGTCAACCAGCGGGTAACTAATTATACCTCATTTGCAGAAGGGCGGTGCTGCCGTTTCAAAGGTCTCACTTTTCCGCGTGTCCGCCATCTCTAGGACACAATAAGTTGATGGTGGCTATGAAATGTGTTATGTGGTATCATTTAAAGATTTAAAGGAATGAAACATCATAAGTGTATACGCAACCCATTCCCAACAAAAACAAACTTGTACTGCTGCCGTCTATTTTCAAATAACATCAAACTCCTGGACTGCTGTGGTAGATCTGAAACTAATCTGCTTGAAGATGAACGTCTTCGGGTTGGCAAAACGCTGTTTGATATCAAGTGGGTTGTGCCAGTCTTGAAGTTATGTGAAACTAATCACTTAATACCAAGCCGTTGGTGCTGTGTTCCATTTCTGTGGTTGCAACGCTTAGAGGAAGTCAGTATGGTTCTAATTGTCTCAACAAAAAACGTTAAATTATCACTGTTTTAGCAGTTAACCCTTTATAATACCTCATAAGACAAATGCGGAGAGTAGCTGCATGTAACCATTGTTAACAATGTGAAACTGTAATAAGTATAAAGTACCTTCGTGTAACCCTTTAACGTTCAAAAAGTATTGAGTGTCACAAATATAACTCTCTCTCCGTGTGTGTGAGCTGTACTTCAAATTCTTTACCCATCAAGGTGCAGTCCTTTGATATATATAAATATATATATATACGTATATATATATATATATATATATATATATATATATATATATATATATGTATGTATGTATGTATCATGTGTATACTTGCACCAATAACAAAGCAGCTACATGAACCCTTTACCCAAAGAGATAAGCCAAATTTACGCCAATAGTAGCCACATAAAACTCCTATAACCAACAAAATAATACAAATTTGCACTAACCGTGGCTTCATGAAACCCTTTTACCGAACAAGATAAGGCAAACTTTCACCAATAGTAGCTACGTGAAACCCATTTACAGTGCAAGAAAAGGCAAACTTCCACCAACAGAAACTACACGAAACCCCTTTAACGAACACGATAAGGCAAATTTTCTCCTACAGTAGCTACACGAAACTCCTTTACTGAACAAGATAAGGCAAACATCCACCTAGATAGTAGCTACATGAAACCCATTTACCGACCAAGATAAGGCAAACTTCCACCAACAGAAACTACACGAAACCCCTTTAGGCCACAGACTACAGTTATAAATCCTTCTATATTTTATATTAGCATTTTTCAGTCTAAAAAATCAGCATTTTGGTATTTTGAAATTCCGTGAACGGCATTTAACAGATAAAAATGTCAGATAAATATGGACGGATTTTTGTCATACAATTCCCAGCTCGTTAATTTGTGATACTTGAAATACGAAACAACACCTGGATGTCAGCTTTATACAGGTGTATGAACTGTGCTCTTGCCAGGGTCACATCATTGTCCTTCCCCACCATAAAGTTCCCACCTGGCCTGGAAGAAAGTGCACCTACATGTATATGACCACCAATGAAGCAACTCTGCGATGCAGCAAACCTGACTTAGCTAACTTTATTTAAACAGAAGCTACAGCATGCTGAAAACACAGTATTTTCACAATTACGGACTATCTCCGTCGGGATGCGCAACCAGCCAATCACAACTGCAGTCAGTAACCTTTACCGAACACAATAAGGCAAATTTTCTCCTACAGTAGCTACACGAAACTCCTTTACTGAAGATCAAACAAGCTTTCACCTAGATAGTAGCTACATGAAACTCCTTTACCGACAAAGACAAGGCAAACTTCCACCAAGAGTAGCTACATGAGACCCCTTCACCGGACAACATATTGCAAACTTCCACCATTAGTAGTTACATGCAAACTTTTACCCAGCAAGATATGAGAAACGTGCAGCAACCAATATAGGCTACATGAAAATCCTTTAACCGAAAAAATAACAACCGTCCTTCTGCGCCCCATTGGAAAAGAGTTATTAAGAAAACAATAAAAGAAGAATAAAGTAAAAATGAATAGGACATACTTTAATATACAAACGGTGCGTAATTGAAACCCCTTTGGCCAACATGAGACTAACTTGTGTCACCCATACTGATAAGAATAAATTTTTTGCCCAAGACAAGACAGTTTTCCATACGCCATTTATATCCGGTGCGATATAGGCCTTCGCGTGAATTGACCTGCCTATTGTAGCCTTTTCATACTTGACTTGTTAAATAAGATCGAGAATTTACAAGTCAAACTGACATCACAAAATTTCCCCATGTGGCAAAGGAGCGGGATGGGCAGGCGACTTTGGAGTTACGTGTTTGTGTATGATGAGCCAAGTACGATTCAAAATCATTCTAACGGAACCCAGCTGTCTTGTTCGTTCACAAACGGTCAAATAAGTTGAATCCAATCTTTTCTTTTCTGTGATACCTGATAATAATGAAGCTGATTATCATCATCATCATCATCATGGTTATTGTAATAATAATTAGACAGCCTGGGTGGCTCATATTTCATGTGCTTTCTATAGAATTAAGTAGTAACTTAAAAGGTCAACTTAAAGATGAAAGCAAAGAGCAGTCATTATTATTCTGAGGTAACGCTTTCTTGCTCGAGACATGTGTCAGCGTGTAAGTATAAAATATCGTTCGCTCAAGTGTTTCTGCTTGAGTTTCTGCTGAAGGGAATGGTTTGAATAAATATAGTAAATACCGTCTACCGTAACAGATTGGTCCAGATCAATAACTTTCCTTAACATAGGTTGGGCGCTTCGTACCCAGGTCCCGCCAAGGAAAGCTGTTGAGACAGTATAACTTTAAATGCAACAAAGGACCAAATTCGTTTCAGGCTGATATTTCAGTGGTCAACGATAGTCTGTACCGTCGGGCTCTTACACAGAAAAAATTTTCGTCAGTCAGCATCAATCGGAACAGAAAAATGGTTCGGGTTTGCTTCTTTGAGCTGCACACACAAACCCATGTTTTAACCTAACACCATCGTGAATACGACTCAGGCAATAGATGACCGAGCGGGCGTGGTCAGCAAGGCTATCCCTGAAACCAACCATGTATGCACAATGATATAAGCTATTGAAGGTTTATACTGTAACAAGTATGTATATATATATATATATATATATATATATATATATATATATATATATATATATATATATATATATATATATTGGTATTTTGACATACACCACGCGGCCCACATCTGACATATCTCATATGAGCACAGGATAAATGCTGAGCCAAATGCTTCCAGCTGACGATGTGTAAATTAACTCGTCCAAAAATGCGGCTGGAAGGGAGAGGCTGAAGTCTTTATCACAGCTATATTCAATGATGTAAACCATCACACCCTGGATATCGTGTAAATTCGTTCGTGATGAGTGGATGGTATGAACTTGTGCATTAAGCTTTGGTATTCTATGGACGTCACGCATAACGTAAGTATACCCACAAGCAACCGCCGTGCTACAAACAGCCACCAGAAACATTTGTTTTATTCCAAATCCCTTACAGATCACTACATGCAGTTAAACCTCTACAAACTTGCATTTGATGTCCGTGAGGTTTTCTTGCCGTCATTTACACGTGCGATCTCTTGCAGAACAGAAAACTATTAATTCATTGTGTTATTGTAACCTGACATATAAACACGCTAATTTTTGTTCGAAAGATAAGCCTTTCTGGTAAGTCGTTTCCCGATTGGTCGAAAAACAATACATTCCTTAAGGCAGTACTTTGAAACTATTACGCGTAGAGTCACAAAACCCGTTTGATTACCCTCATTCAACACGTATCGATTTTCCACTTGCTGTCGTTTGTATTTAAACACGGCCATAAAGAGTTTAACAAGAAAAATTCAATTGCTCAGTGTTTTGCTGGCTTGATCATAGAGCTGATACGAAATTTCTCGTATTAGCCCTATGGTTTGGTGAACGTGTCCGTCACGTTCTTCGGCTTTCTGTCGGTCTGACATGCACCAAGATGACGTTTGTGAGCCGAGTTGACTACGGGCACTTGATTTTAATTAACATCATCTAAAGTGTTCATTCAAAATGTTCCGCAAAATCGCTTAATTATTAAATACAAAGTATACGACCCCGGAGGAAGGAGGGATGGGGGCACATACTCAAAATCAGGGTGGGAGTGTGCCTCAGACATTTTCATACAATAACCTATTTTAATCTTAAACCAGATGTGAAAAAGTACCCTTTTTTAATCCTGTAATGTGTTGATAGGAGTGCTGCTTTGGTACATCCTGGTGCTTTTTGAAGACCAACATTCCAATTTTAAACAAATTTTAGCATATTCTTACTTCTTACAAAAATCCCGCCACCCCACCCCCCAAAAATCCTAATTATATCCTATATCACCAGCCTAAGATCTATACATTTGTTTGAAAAATGAATAAGACATTCAGTTCATTCAAATATTTATTTAACCACATGCATTCATCATTTTCAACTGAAATACCCCCTCAACAGAAAAATAAAAATTAGATGTTTCCTCAGCACCACACAAATACTACATGCATTACGGATGAGCACCAAATTCATGCAATTCAAGGTGACTTCTACAAATTGCTTCATAAAATAGTAAATCTATATTTAAAGTGCTACAAACTATATATTTTAGAAAGGTAATAAACTGCTGGTTTGTTTTCTCTCATTATTATACGTGTCCAGTGCTCTGTGTCATACTTAGGAATTGTTACCCCTATCCTAATCCAGCTGTGTATATTTCGGGGGGAGGGAGGGGAGCTTTTCTAATCCTGGGATTAATGAAAACAGGGCCTTTCCCGCGGCACGTGCCCAGCAAAATCCTAATGGAAGTACCACCCTCGCCCCCTAGGCATACGACATTCAAAATTATCGTATTCTATTGCATGTGTGCGCTGCAAAGCGTTAAGAAAAATATCAGGAACAGAAAAAGATACCCTGTTGTGAGTGCTTGTCGCAGGACCTTGCTTCATTAAATGTCTATTTGTTGGCTGCAATCGATAATATTTTGCGTTGCTTCAGTTACACTTGGATGCTAATACCCGAACCTTGCGGGTAATATACTGCTCGCGCCAGTCTGCTGATGTCTCGCTTGCATGATATACAAGATCGGTTCAGAAGTTTGTGGGGCCTTCCCGGCACCCGCAATACGCAAAGACCCAGCATATAAGCTACGGATTGTGGGACCATCCTGGCACGCGCAATACACCAAGTCCCGGCGTATAAGCCATGCAGGGCGGCAGGACAGCACGCACTGAGACCAAAGAGGTGCACGGCACAAAACCAAATCAGTCGTGCCCTGGACAAGTTTCTTGTTTTGTCCTTGCAATTATCAGGTTTCCGGGTGCCACGCGAGGCCTTGTGGAAATGCGATGTACGAATTGATTTATGTTTATCGGGGAATCACGTAACTTGTGAATTTCACTCTGTGTCAAAGCCACTTGTATTTATTACGGACTGCCACGACCCCGGAAGACATAGGCCTAGTGCCACTATTGGATAAATATCTCCAAACAGTATATAAAAAAATTCTCTGTTGACATAAAGGTTGCTGGTTCTTGGTTGCACAGAATGTGATTGATCATTACGAATGGTCAATATAACATGAAAAACTTCATTAACAGGTAATGAGTTGACGACCCCGGGGTGTGGTTTCGGACTTCCGGCTCCAGTTGACAGACCGTGATGAGAGCACAGATATCACATGACGTCTGGTTTGGAGCTGCCATCCCCATCCTCACCCCATGTATCCCCCCTTAGCCTTATCCCTTTGGAAATAACCTTGTCGCACAGGAAAACTATTTCCAATGCGCAAATCGCAGGCAATACTCATCAGCAAAGGATCATCAAAGCACCGACCCACCTTGATCGTTATCACGCAACGAACAGCTAGATAGTAAATTTCAATCTAACAAAAGGGGGACGGATTCTCTTTTCTCAAAACCATGCATGAGTAACCTCACCTGTGACACGACTGGATTCTAATTATATGTCATTGCGAGTAGACGTATCGGACAAATGTAATTACGTCTTGAGGGAACAGGGGCTTTCGTCAACCATTGACCTGTGACGCTCTGTCGTACTTTCAAATTTTCCTACTCAAACATGTCTAGCGCCACCACTTTCGCTTTCATTGCCAATCATGACCACCACTTTCGCTTTCATTACCAATCACGACGAAGGTCAATATGCCCTGAATTGACATAATGATACTAGATTCATATTTGTGCAAGCAATCTTTCATTCAAGTACCAGCATGCCTGCAGCTGCAGAGACCATAAGACAGCATAAGAATGGCCCAGGTCAAGAACTTTCTTTGGCGTGCATTGGGTGTATTGTGCTCAAAGCGCATCGAGGAGAGCTGTTGACTCAGTCGCAACTTGGCACTAAAGATTTACAAAACAGAATCAGCCATAGGATAATGTGTCTTTGGTGAACAGATTCACGCGTGGAGTGTGGAAGCAAGGAGCCTGCGTGATCAAGGCTCTCCTTATATAGAAAGCCATTGACCGATTGAACTCATTATCTGGTCATCAAATGACAAAAGAATTGATTGTCGGAAGGCAGGCAGTTGGCATGCATGACTTTTAAACTCAGTAGTAACTTTTCAAACATAAATACTCAACATGAAAATGTATTCGGCTGGACGTCTCACTCACTGTTAAACACTAATGACACAGCGGCATTATGGCGTGTGTTCTGTTATTGGCTTTCTTCATTCATCTGTCCTGGGTTTTTTTTCTATCACACCTTGCTACCCAAATTTGGTTCCCTTCCGAGTTCCGAACCGAATTTCTTTTCTTTCTTGTTTCGATTTTAAAACGTCTGCAACTATTGCCATATCATCCTCCTTCTGCAACAAGTCACATAGTCACAACGTTTTTGTGAATCATTACCAATTAAATACAAAGCTGACGGTACTTTCGGACCTGTATCCACTATCGGATAGTAGTAGATATAATTGTAGGCTTATTGTTATTACTGCCGTTTTGTAACAGTCACGATTTGTTTCTATTATAGCAAGGATCAGTGCATAGCATGTGGAACTATACTTTTGCATTGGCCAGAACGTACATTGACTGTGAGTTAAAAAATGGTGGATACTTTACTCTTTATGTATGACAGTTTGGTTTTGAAAATCTTCTTTATGTCAAGTAGCTGTGACTCATAATCACGGAACCTTGTGTTTGTCGGTGTCCAGAAAATTGGCTGGTGATGAAGTTTGCTATGAGTTTCAGCCCAAAGTCACAATCTTGCTTCCTAAGCTATTTTGCTTCGATTTTAATTGCTGCCCCACGTTGTATAGATCAATGAATAGACCATTTCTTTTGAACGAGTAGGCCAGCCCCCTCGGCATGCAGTATTTTTACTTTCCTTTCAAACGAGCAGGCCACTCACTTGCTTTACTTTTTGGGTTTTCCGTCAACATTAGCACACTGCTCTTTTGTTGTACATTTTTTTCCTTCAGAGTGAGTAGGCTACTGCTACACTATATTATACACATATTCCTTCAGCAGGAGCAAGCTACTCCCTTGATATACAATATTTTATCCTTCATCTCGGCCAGGCTACCCCTTGATGTACAATATATTTTTCCTTCATCTCGGCTAGGCTACCCCTTGATGTACAACATTTTTTTCCTTCATCTCGGCCAGGCCACCCCTTGATGTACCATATTTTGCTCCTTCAGCTTGGCCACGCTACCCCTTGATATATAATATTTTATCCGTCAGTGTGGCCAAGGTACCCCTTGATGTACAACATATTTTTCCTTCAGCTTTCGCCAGGCTACCCCTTGATGTAAAATATGTTACTTCTTCAAGGTAGCCAGGGTACTCCCTTGCTATACGATATTGTATTCCTTTAGCATGGCCAGGCTATTCATATGGTTATACAAGTTTCTCCCTTCAGTATGTGCAGGCTTCTCCCCTGAAACACAATATTGTATTCCTTTAGCACGGCCAGGCTACTTCCTTGATGTACAATATTTCATTCCTTCAGCGCAGACAGGCTACTCCCTTGAAATAAAATATTTTTTTATTTCCTACAATAGGCAAACTAGTTTCTTGGTGCACATACATACGAATGATACGACCATTGCAATCCTATGAATAAGCAGGCCATGCCCTTGCCATACAATATTTTTGATTATTTCAGGGTGACCAGCCTACTCCATTGATATACATTTTACTTCCTTCAGAGTAAGCAGGCCATTCCCTTGCTATACAGTATATTTCTTTCCCAAGCGTGATCATGTTAATCTCTCGTTACAAATTTTTTTCCTTCAGAGTGAGCATGCTACTCTCTCATTGAACATTTTTTCCTTCGGAGTGAGCATGTCACTTTTTCGTTATGCAACACTTTTTTTTCGCCAGAGTGAACGTGATGCTTCCTTCCTATGCAATATTTCGGTTTCTTTCAGTGTGAGCTAGCCACCCCGTTGCGATGTGTTTCCTTTAAAGTTAGCAGATCATTCCCTTGCTCTAGAGCTTCCTCATATCCCATAATATCTGCGTAATTTTTATGAGTTTTGTGAGCAGCTGTGTACGGAACATCTGGGCTTCATTTTCCACTTCTGTAACAGTAAGATGCACACGAGACCAACTCAGTACCTGTTCCGCAAGAAATGCCCCATGATGAATGTCCGGCATTCATTCACGTTTTATTGAGAGAAATCAGAAGCAGCTGTTGGGGACAACGTATTGTGTTGTGCACATAATCCATCAACGTTCTGCATGGGGCAAAGAAACCTGCGGGAATCTAGAAAAGCAAACGATATTCCTGTGCTTGGACTCCACGTCTGTGTATTTAGAAACCAAGGGGAAATCCGTTTCATAATTTTATCCGAAATGTCTCTTCTATCATGATATAAACTATGTATCGAAATCTCGGCTTTTCTCAAAGTAGAGGCTTGCTGTCTGTGCATTAGATCTATTGCGTATGGGTTTTTCCATATTGTTTGCTTTCATAGGCTTACTTTATGTGTGATCGCTGACCTTTTACTTCATTTTTAGATTAGTCTAGCAGCAAGACTGAGTTTTTAGGTATAAACAGTCAAGTTTATTTCGGCCTCAAATGTGTAAGCTACTCCCTATACCATAACGACAGTTATATAGTGTATTATTTGGAGTGGCTCTCAGTGACATTTGCGTCCGCAGTAGCCCACTTGGGTTGCCAAAATACCTGATGAGGGATCTCCTCTGACGAAGCCACGGCAACAGCCCCGTCATGTCTGTTATGAAAGCAGGTGTGACATGTAATATGTTAAATTTAATTTCTTCAAATTTCTTGAAGTGTCATTGTGATTTGCAAGACTACTGTGCTTAGTGCTAAATTCAATCAAACAAATTACGTTTAGCCAGGTATAATCTCTGGCGAAATTATCAAAAAACAACATTTTTCACTTTTAGCATTTTGAAAAGTTCATAGAGTACAAATCATCATCACCATAGATGCTTCAGGAATTTAATGGCCATGCTTTAAGCAGTTACCGCACAAAGAATTTTTCATTTAATTCTAACGATAGAACATAAACATATCTTAGAGTTTCTATTGTAATACCACTGCATAATTATATAAAAGTCATAACAGACAATGTAACTTTGAGAATAAAGCAACAAACGTGCTTATGGTTTTCACAAAATAGTATTTAGGCCTGATTGAATGCTTAGATAGGGTAAATTGTAAGTCATACCACTTTCCTGTCCATATTGACATGGTACCTGCCCTGTAATATTTGCGTCTGTTAGTCACGTGGGCAGCATCCTCCAACAGAATCAAACCAAACACATCATATTTGTTCATACATTCAGTTGTTCGTGTCAGCCTAATATTGCCTCCGTTTGCAGATGTATAAATCTATGACTGCAAAGTTTGACTTGTTTTGAACTTGCTGCCATCTAATTCTGAATCAGACTCAGCTTCCGCTTTCTGTGGATTTTTTGTTGTGTTGACACGTGTGCTGGATAATGTCATGTTGACAGCTGCTTGTTACAATTGTGAAAGCACTACATTACATGCATGTTGTATGAGGTTTCCTGCAGGTCTATATGAAGCTGGTTGCTTGTTATGTCTATATGTTAAAACGTGCCCTATAGTCCCATGTTGGAAACTTCCTTACTGAATTTATACTTTTGTGTTGCTTAAATAATACAATTGCAAATCTAAACTTAGGAGCTGGAAGTACAGTGGTGCATCTCATCACCCGGGAAGCTCAAAGCATCTACTCTAAACCAAATCAGAACCTGTTGATGCATCAGAGAGCTATTTATGATATGTCTTACGATGATGAATTAGTTACGATAAGCGTACGTCTCGGGAATTTTCAATTTCTGCATTCAAGTCATTAAAATTGCATATTGTTCCAGTGTAAGGATTTAGATCGTATAATTTTTCCATAATTACATTAGCTCCCTAAGGTTTCTATCGAGATAAATGGATTTTGTGACATAAATGAATCTTAATTCCGCTGGAACTCAGATAACATAATTAAATTATCCTTTCAAGACCATCAAGAGAAAGTCATCCTCTGGCAAAGTTGTGCTCTGAGATAGTGCTCGGAAAATTCTAGTTGCCAGAATATCAACTCAATTATCCGTACTTCTATTCCCTCATCCAATATTCTATTCAGACCTTACAGCCTATATTACTGCTATGATAGCTCAAAATGATCATCTTATTTTCTATGTATCCAAAGCACGTTTATATGTGTGAACACGTGTCACAGCCTCTTGCCTTTCTGATCAGTCATTTGGTTTTTGATACAAATACTAAATATACACCATTTTAGACACCCAAGAAAATCATGTGTCGTCACCAGACATAGTAAGCGCAGTTCTATATTTACCACGATGAGCAATAAATCCTTCAACTATTTTACGACACAGTAGAGCACCAACGATGCAGCGAACATAGATTTTCAACAAACAATTCGGATGTGTATATCCATTGGTGCCATGTTCATTCAAATTGTCTTGTGTTAAAAGTCCAACATTTTCGGAAGACTATAATGTGAAGAAACTCTAAACTTGGTATAATTATACCCCATACATTAAGTCTGGTCTTTTGTAAAGAGGGGTGACAGTTTTGAATATTTGTACAAGTTAGGGTCATTTGAAAATTGAAATCTTGAATATCTTCAAAAGTATTATATGTAGAGGTGCAATTCTAACTTTAATTTATTGGATCGTGCTGTAGGCGCAGCCAATGAACCACAAACAAAAATATTTTAATCAATGCAAATAAGGGACACTTCAAAAATTTAAATGTTGAATATCTTCAAAACTATTATAGGTAGAATTGCCATTACAACGTCAATTTATATGTTTGTGCTTTAGCCACATCCAATGAATCATAAACATTAAACTTCTAGAATTTTAAGTTATATCAATCAGGGCACTTGAAAAGTTTAAATTTTGAATATCTTCAAAGCCATTATAGATAGAAGTGTTATTCCAACTTCAAACTATGGCTTGTGCTGTAGGAACATCCAGCACGCCACAAACAAAAGTTGTAGCACTCAGAGTTGTGCAAGTTTTGAAGGCATACAGGCAGATTTGCTTGAAAGCAACTCTCTTTTTCTAATTGATATATGCTGTTTTAGATACTGATGATATGAGTCTAATATTCCATATGGAGTACTTTCTTGTGCTATTCTAGCAAACGTATCAAAGGTGACACAAGAAGAAGTATTGCTGCGTCGGGGCACAGATACACATATTTCCCGGGTAAAAACATTAATCGGTGTCCGATCTGCGTGAGAAAAAAGATGAGCAACAGGGACACTTTAGCTGAGCAATACGTGACAGTTGACGAGAGACGCCATATAAAACGAAGCCGTACTTTAAATCTGTGTTTACATTTAATTACAGAAGTGTGAATCGGGGATTGCTGTAACCATTGTTGACCAGCGCGCATGCCGGTATTACCTTACTGTACCAGCATACTATGCCATTTCTATTGTCTTACGCGCAACTGAGATTGATAATTACCATCTTGCTCTCAGCGTATTTCACTTAAGCCTTTCTCTTGTGACTATCTATCTGTTCAGCCGTGGTTTAAATTTCATGTATTTTCACGCTGCTCGCTGGGACGGATGGATGTGTTGTCCCAGGTACAAACTTACTACTCTATTCCTCTTGTGCAACCTGAACTTCTTCGTGGATGTGGAAGGATTCCATTGTGGGCCCCATTCAATTATTTGAAATATGTTTTGCCCAGCAGTCATTTCCCTGAATGGACTGAAAGTCCAAATCTGTGTTTTCCGAATAGCTAATCCAGGATGGAACATGGCACTGAAAATTAAATATTATAGTTCCAGTGTGTCAATTTGTGCTTCTTGCCCTCACTGTCTCCTTGAGGATCGTTCCTAGAAGTTTCTACGTCGAGGAATATCTTTACATATAGCTCCGAATCCCTGTGATACATATTTAATTTATTGTCCTGCACGTATTGCTGTATTAAGATGTATGTAAGATCAGTCAAACCTCAGAGGTACTGGTAACTTACTTTGGAATTATGAAGAGTCGAAACTTTAAGAAATAAACGAGCTGCAGTTGGTGGTGTGTCATGAAAGGTTGACACTGTCCCTGCTTACATCTTACGGTTTGTCAAGCGGTCAAGGTTCCTTTTCTGATTACCTTGGAGCAACAAACCCTTACCTCCAAAGCAGACCAAATTCCATGTTATCTCCACTGCACCTGGTCTGCCCTTGCTCGACAGGAATTTTTAGTAAGGGAAATAAAACTATAGTGTGAGCGTCTCTTTGACCGAGACACCAATCAGGAAGTTCATAATTATCAGCTTGGTCAGTAGCAGCCTCTTGTCCCTGGTATACTGAAGCCTGTAACCATGGTAATCATACTCAGCCAATTAGAAACTGAGTTACCTTTCCAAAGCTTAGACAGTAGCCAGACCCAGCGAAGTTGACAAAGCATACTGCTCGGATTTGATTTGGAGGCAAAAGCTAGCTGACATTCCGTCGAAATTTTTAGGAAACAATGTTTCCATGTGGTATGTCTTTGCAGGAACCAAGCTGCATATAATAGGTCACTACTTTTCCGTGTGTCATCAAAAAAGCGTGGCTTTTTCAGAGTGCGTTGGCTTAACATGGTTTATTCAGCATTTGGTGAACGCTTTTTCCTTAAAACAAGGCTATATCCAGTCCATCTTCTCTTAAAAAAAACTGACGGAAACACACTCAAGCAAACTTACGCTGTTATTGGACCGTCGTTGACAAACGAACATAAGATTCTGAAAAAACATGCAATGGTAAGCAAAAGGCCGTTGTTAACATGGTGCTTTGGCAGTTACTACACGAGTAAACAATTGTCTTACCAAACTGTCATTACAAGGTTCCTATAAACCTCCAGGCATGTAGACGGCTAGACCTTTCAATTCTTCATAAATTCAAAATAAACGATTGAAATGACAGATTAAGGAGGCTTTGTGGAACAAGAGTGCGCTTACCTCTTTCAGTGTCATGTTAAGACTGCATTATCCTAGCTCATTATATCCCAACAATTTTAGTCATAATATTTTGTGGAAATGCAATAAATGGAAGTAAGCAAATACAAAATTTAAAAGTAAGATTATTCAAAGGAAATTTGAAGCGACAGCAACTGATTCGAGCTGTTACGTGACAAAAACGCTGAAAAGAGTACACCCGCTGTGGAAAGGTCATATTTTGTGAAGGATAGTCTCAAGAGTATCAGCTTAATCAAGATATATTTTAAAAGACCGTGCCCGTGGCATTATGGTTGAGTGGTCGAAATGGTGTACCACTGACAGACCATATTACTGTTACATGTATCATTCATTTTTGCCCGCAGGCAACTACATAAGATTGACATGACGCTCATATATTGATTTAGCTTGGCATTGTTATGACCAAGGACGTCAGGAACTGCATACTCGATGTGTCATACAAGGGGCCTATTCATTTTCACTTTCACTATATATCAGACGGCTCCCTATCACTTTCCATATGCGCGAGACAAGGCTGTGTGGGAGTACCGCGGTATCAGAAAGTGTTGTCCCGAGAAAAAGCGGTGTCTGTAGCATGGTGACATTTGAATATGTACAGTGCAAATATACGCAGTGTGGAAAAAAGAAAGAAAAAAAGATTCTATGAGCACACCATTGGAGCATATTGGAGCCAGTAAGTGTTTGAATTGTATATGGTTTGAAACACCCGTACATTCTGGCTACACGCTTAATGTCGTGGTCCTGAAAAGGACCTTTTTTCTCTCTTTTCCCTTAAACATCGATTGATACTTCTGTATTTCTGTCTGCAGACCTGTACCTTCTACTTTTCAAGCTGTTGATGAGTTTGGTATAATGTGCTTGGGGATGGGATTCCAGTGTTCAGTCAAAGACTGTCTCAGCTGGTTAAGTATGGCCACAAGATTTAATATACGGGGCCTTTCACTATCCTATTGGGAGAGCCAGCATATCCCAATTATGTCCAATAGGCGAAAGGTCTGGGAAGAGTGCAGGCGTAGGCAAGATTAGACATTGTTGCGTGTTACAGTCAATTCAGTCCGAGCTGGCAAGGGCATGAATTTTGACATAGTTCAAACCGCTGGCAAAGAAGCTTTGAATTAGTACCTGGCTATGAAACAGAAAATCTGCAGCCAAGTTTTTGAGACCAGCCAACAACTAAAGGTAGAACTCTATCCACTCAGAATTGGGCCTTGAGGATGTGGGTTATTTGAATTATGTCTTTTCTGTTGATATGTTTGAAGAAATGCTCCGTCCGATTGGCCCTCACTGGTTGCAATTGTAACTATCAACAAACCAGGAATAGTGATCAGCATCTGCCAACATGATGAAAATCAATTTCCTGATAGGGCATGTTAAATGTAAGTCTACTAAACTGCGTGGTGGTAGGACCCACTTCCTGTGAGTGAGGCTGGATGTGTCTGTCTTTCATGTGGCTCCACCAGCTGCGGCTGGTTTCCAGAAAAAAGCACTTCCCTGCACCATGCTGCATTGGTGCATCGTTCAATGGGAAGGGTTTCTTTTCATTTGTATTACAATTACTATCAACAAATCTTGGAGTAAGAGGCATACTAAGTGGAAGGCAAAACGAAACACAGATCTTAACCTGCTTAGGAAGCAATGACACTGCCTGAGTGGAATGTCTTGGAACCTAAATCGGTGGGGAAAAATGCGGAGCTTAGTCTGCGTAGAAAGCAATGACAATTTCGGTGTTGAAAGGCCTTTTCTCTAAATCTGTCTGTGGCTAACTGAGCACGTGTAGGCTAGGAACTTGACTTACTGGTTTTCAGTAACCTATGTTGCCTATCATCTTTTATATTTCCTGATGTTGCATTTATCATGCCACTGCTGCCAATATCTCTGGGTAAACGAGTAGAAATAAAAACATAAAATGTATAAAAACTGATTTCCCTTTAAAAATGCATTACGTAGTTGTCATCTCTCCCTAATCTGAAAATCGTGGTCTTCTGGAACCCTGTCTTTTGCTCTGTCTTCAAGCAGGCTCTAATCGAGTCGAGAATCTGCGTAATGTTCATTTTGAACGTTCCACCTCCGGGCCATTTCATGCGGTGAAAGGTTACCCTCCACCATGCCAATCATCTTTCCATCCTGGTCACAGAAGTGAGCTGCACCTGATCCTTTTACCAGAGCATGCTGGTACTGCGCTGACGCCACATGGAACCGGTGGACCACCCCAACCCCGTTTTAAAAAGCCCTGTTTACCTCCATCCTATGTAAACTGCATTCGGTGCTTTATCTCATTTTCAGTATTTTTGTCTTTAATTGTGAAAAGATATTTCTTGGGGAGGGGGGGGAGATTTAAACCTAACCGATGTCTGTTTATTATGTTCTGGTAAGCAGATAAATTTAAGTCGCTGTCATGGGTATCTTGTGAGAGAAGCGTCTCAGAAAAAGTGAAAATATCAAAATCCGTCTAAGTGATCCAAATTTAGCTGAATTTATACTGCGAATATTCAGATAGCAGTGTATTATGTCACAAAGGTCACCAGCAGGGCAAAGATGTAAGTGATTTTTTTCTTTTTTCTTTTTTCCTTTTTTGATAACAAGAGCAGCATGGACTCTAAAGTAAGTACTCACTGAGGCACGTCACACATCTTTGAGAGCGACAGGCATAATCCCACCGATGAGCAGTTTCTAAAAAAAAGGATATCACAAATAATAACATGATATAGAACTTCTGATAAAAATAATTATCTTGCAAAATGCAATGTTTACAATATGTTGACTGAACAGTGCAGCGTAAAGCGAACTGAAGCAGACAGAGTTTCATAATTTATAAGATTGACGTCCACTTGATCTGAGAAAAAACATCACATCTAACATTGCTTGCGTCATCAACACAGCTAAACGAGAACGTGGAATGGAGGAGTTGCTCATAAAATTCGGCGAAACCCTGTTTTGAGGAGACATAAATTCTTTTCTGCCATTTTAAAGATTAGTCGGAGCATTTCTTATACAATAAACACATCAAGCGCCTTAAAAATGAACCTATCAGAATGACACTTTTGGTAACAATGGACTAGATTATGTATAACTTTTTTGCGCAGGCACTGAAAACACAGTATTGACAAGAGGTCCGTCGCTACGGTGCTGACGTAAGCCACCAGAGGGGTCCATCGCGCATGCACCATATGAGGTGCAAATCGAACGTACGCAGTGATCTCGGAGTCAGGATGAGCCCAAAAGTGGATTGTATGAATTAAATAGATAGCTAATTTTTGTACTTAATTATGAAGATTCTTACAAACATCAAAGTAAATAATCCGCAGCTTAGAATTTTTGCGTATACTCCAACCATAGCAATTCCTTGAATATTTTGGCCCATGATTGAAAATTTACAGACCTTACAAACTAGGCTGATATCGGCACTAATGTCTTCATAAAGGCCCCGAAAATTTGGTACAACATTGCAATAAACGGAATAATAAGCTCTGTTCGTGCAAGCTTCAATGTTTTGATACTACCTGCCTGGCGTGTGCGTTATGGAACACCGAGTATTTGATTACCTTTTAGCGGTATGGGGATAAACATTGAATGGCCTAATGGCTTCCCCAGCTAATTGGTTAAACGTGTGTATTTGAAAGAATGGGAAAATAAACAGACCTCTCGTGCTTCAGCGCCGGGGATATCTGATAGATATGCCAATCTCTGCCAGTGTGTATGCCCTTCAAATGTGTGCTAATAGCAACACGACTTATTATTGGCACGAATAAGTCCTTTGTTTTGGGGGCAACTGCACTTTGTGGCCATCAGGCATCATTTACAAATGCCATGTATTTTACAATTACAGGCACGTAGCTACAATTTGTCCCAAAATTTATAGCTTGTTCCTATTAGCTTGAATATCCTTTTGCCCACAAGTGCTCATTCGAAATATGGCCTCTCTATACAGTTTTAGGTGAGAAAATGCTATGGATGGATGGCTACGTGAAAGGAGTCAATAATAAGCCATGTGTCCCATACTCAACCGACAAGAGTGTCTATTTTTTTAAAGGAAACGACTTAGTCGGAATGATTTCAATGGTACATGTTAGTTTTCATTCCTTTAATAAAAGTTACTTTTTTCTTAATTTATATAAATTAGCGCTTTCAAAATTTGAACAATTTAGTTTGTGGTATCTGAAACAATAACATATGATCCTGTACAAGACCGTATCCCAGATCAGTATTTGTTCAAATGTTAAGGTTAATCATTATTAATTTTCATGAATTTTAAATTTAATGTGAGTTGCATTTTTGTGTACTCTATTATTAGTCCTATTAGCATTTTAAGTTTGTGTTGTAGCAAAGGTTGTATTCTCTCTTTTTTAGGCTTTAAAAACATCATTGAAATAGATGGCCAATTAAAATCAAATTGGACTTTCTGACAGCTTTGGAGACTATTGATGCATAATCTAAGATCGATCGACATGCCCGATTAGAAAATGTGGGTTTGCCTTTAAGCTGACAGGGAAGGTTTAACAAAAAAAGTAAAATTTGCAAGAAATTTCCATTTGCCTTTATAGGTGTTGTACCTTTGGTCTTTTAAGTAACGCTCGGTGATGGGACGTTCTCTGCTGTATATGTTTTACACAATTACATGGACAGCGCGACTTGTCAATGCAGCACAAAAGGAGTTAGTGACGTCATGTCAAAATCAAGTGATATAATAATGAGAAGTAAATGATATGATTACGAAACTCTGGTCAAGTAAACAGTCAGTGTATTCGAGTACAGCTTCATGAATTATTATACCTGGAGATTGAGTGTTAACCTGTAGTACCATAAGCACTATCAATGAACGAAAGACTGCATGTTAAAACACACAGAACGATTTCTGTTCTAATTCGTGACAATGAAAGCAACGGCCAATGAACATTTTTCGAGTATGATTTGTCATTCTGATATGATTATTTTATAATTCATTCAAAACGCTGCAATTAACGTCGACCCGAAATATAAAGGGCAAATGACACTTAATATAAATACCCAAGAGCTTTGATTACAAATGTACTAACGTACAATCCTTTTGAACGTCGTCCAATGTGCATTGTCTGCCTACATTGATTTCTCATAGATAGCAATATGAATACTTGGAACATTACCTCATTCTATTATGACATGTCTAAAGTCTGGTTATCCTAACAACAAGCAATTTACACGAAGACGCCCCATCCGCTACGATACAGATATCTTTTGTCAAAACAAACACGGATATGAAAACAAAACAAAAAATACCAGACGCCAAACGTATTTGATTTCTGTACATTTATCAGGATAGTACTGCTGTTGCGTTGCTGAGACATTATTTTTAAATGGAATCGTTAATTTGCATTGGGTATATTTCATTGACATGCGAACTCTGGTAAGGTTTGGGGGTGTTTGCTTTTGTTTTTCAATCTAAACATTAAACAACTGACTGTTTTGTTTTTATATTAGCGTTGTAGAATGATGATAGCACGTCAAGACCATCGCCTTATATATTTTACTTTGCCGCAGCTTTTAATTATACATGAGCCAAAGATGAGCCACAATAAAAAAGCATACTAATTTATGTCTCAAGCCCATTTAGATTTTGGATTTTTTCCTTTTTTACAAATAGTTTGAGCTCAAAATCAAAGTCAAAGTTCTTAAAATCAAAAAGTGGTTTGTTTTCCACAGCTGCTAGGATAGCAAAACGAAACTGCCTAGCGGGTAAATGGAACGACTGTACTCACCAAACAATGTTTACACAAGAGTTATTGATAAAAATGAGATTCTTAACACGATTTGTGGATGCTTGGAAACTCTTGCAAATCACCTCATGTAACAGTGCTATTTTTCTGGTTGTAAATTGCAATAAGGATTTTTTTTTCTCATCAGGTCTTCGTGGACGTCATCTTAAGTATTGACGGTTTCAGTGCTTATTACAAACATCGTGTAACCCTTAATTATTTTTCATCATTTTATATTCAAATTTTTTTCAAAAAGACTTGTCATTTAGATAGCAGCATGCACGTTTATCCAAATAATGAAAACGCTTCGCTCGGCGCGCCAATAAAGGCTGAGAAATTAGTCCCTGTTTTCAACACTTAAAGGGATAACGCATAACGAAAAGATAATTTTAGATAATTGCCACAACACCTTTATCCCTATACGTCAAAGGTTATGCATATTTAGTGGAAAGTGCATAGCATATGATTTTAAAATATCGGAACCTCGAACCACCCAAGTGTGTCAATGAACCATCAGGGCATGATATGCTGAGTATTGTTGAAACGTTCAGTAGAGCAGTCAGGCCATGTTGGCAACAGGGAAATATACTTCCACCCTGGATTAGGCCTTCGGGTAGTTGTAGCTTTTAAAATCTTCATCATATCCCGTAACCAAAGCTTATATTCTCACATTATTTATTAATGGCCTGGTTAAGATATCCATATGTGTAAGCATTATTTCGATCTCAGTCCGTAATGAATTAATCGAACAATGAATGGCGTAATGTATAGCATATCGGTTAATATGAAATGCTTCATATTTTTGCTCCGTATAATATAATACTTTCTTACCGTAGAATCCACCACAATTCATGCATTCACTTTTCATATGTTCATACAAGAAAAGATGCCAGTGCTTATCGTGCATGTATGACCATGTTTTGTCTGATATATTTCAGAGTTTCTTCTTAGTCAAGACAAAATGGAATTACAAGGGGTGATCCTGTTTTCATCCTGGACGTAAGTGGCCTAATGCACTTCTAGCATGCAGATGGAGGGCAGCCACCGATAAACTTCAGGTTCTCTTGTATGTCAAGCAAGTGGATACCAAATGGTATGTAGTAAAGCCGAGCAACATCATGCGACCGACTATTAGCTAAATGGATAAATTAAAGGGCCTTCAACAGCTGGATTAATGCTGCAGAACGAGTCGTACAAGTTATGGCCTTGAAACGACTGTATGTTTTACAATAACTTGCATTCTCTAAGTTATCTTGGAAGAAAACCTGACGAATCATGCTTTTGCTCTTCGCTCTTCTGGATTAAGGTTAGACTGAAAATTTTATATAAATCCTGATCTTGTCCATGTTTTGGACTTAAGTTTAACATCATAACAATGCGCAGGAAGTTTGAGCCTCCTACGTATGATAGAAGGGAAACTATATCCGTTTTGGTAACCGAGAGCTAAATTAGTTTGAAGGGAACTTTCATGATTTCGAAGGAAAACGCCTGGCCGCTAGAGCGCGCAGTTCTTCAAAGGTCATCTTTAGAAAATTATTTAAACTGCGTGACACTATTCCAATCAATGATATGTGGAGATGAGTTGGACTAGTCCCCTGTGACCGTATTTACAGCTAGTCTGGATCCATTGCTCAACATTGGCAGTGTGTGCTATCACTGAGAAACTGCAGGACTGTCATACGACAATTTGTCACAAAACCGGTTTACTTGTTGAAAAAAAACATTGAAACCGGATGGAGCTATAAGACTCTACACATTTGAATACCGAAGTCGTCGTATTGATCCGTTGTCTCCACCCAGTTCAACATTGGCCTACGACAAATATCCAGAGCATTTATATAATACAAAAATATCATTTGTTGGATTCTACATCGAAGTGACTTGATGGAAATAGAGTATTACGGCACACGCACTGTTTGAGATTAATGATTAACAGGGAGCACTTATGCATACCTGTACTGGGGATACGCTGAATTTCACGCCAGTGGTTATAGTTACGCTAAACTAAGGAATACATTTTTTTTCAATGTGGATCATAAGTGTGTATTGAAATATTGTCGCACAGTTCTCTCGCAAAACAAGAAAAACTAACAATATTAGAGTGGAAACATCTCAAAAATGGGACCAACCATGGAAGAGGAAGTCAAAATGACATTGCCCCCTGGGATGTTGGAGGAGGATCATGTAGAGGAGACGCGTGCTCAAAAATGTGTGGATTGCTGTAAGAAATTTATCACTTTCTTAGTGTCAACGGTAGGGCTGTCAACCCTCATGATTGCATGGACCATACTTGGTGGCTTTATCTTCAAGATGTTAGAATCGGATTATGAGAAACAGATGAAGCAGAACGTGCAACTGTCACAGACTTACTACGTGGATAAACTATGGAATATGACGGAGAGTCTTAATGTCATTTACCCGGATAAGTGGCGCCTTGATGCTCATGAAATTCTCCAGAATTACACACATTTTATATACAGAGCCACGAAGGAGCAGGGCTGGGACGGTACCGGTGGAGAGACGGAGATGCAATGGACCTTTGCCGGTGCTCTTCTTTATTCCGTCACCGTCATTACTACTATAGGTAAGTTATGTCAGCAGAATGGAAATATCAAGGTCTGGGTATCAAGGAGAGGAGAAACGCCTTGTGAGTGCGAGTACTGGTAATGATGACCAAATCCAAGTTCAAGCAAGGGGGATTTTTTTTCATCAATGTTTTATCCGAACTTTCACTGATTAGAAATTTCTCCATGATTATAAACCTTGTTGCGTATTTAGACAGATATTAGTGGCGGTGACACTTATTTAGCACTTAAACCCATGGAGACCATGGAAAATTAGTGAAGTGAACCATCATAAAAATTATGATCTAATGTCCATAGGCCATGTCAATCCCACGGAAGGCAGTGCAGCTTGTTTACAGAGATCTATCAAGATTATAAAATATCAAAGGGAATACATGTCAACTTAAACATCATGGACCACGCCCAAAGAGCTTGATTCCCCCCCCCCCCACACACACACACCTTTCCTTTTTTGAATCACACGTTTGCGAGGTTTTAAATTATGTATGAATGATACATTATGACAGAGGTTCGCAAATTGCCTGTCAGTGGAATGAATCCTCATGAAAAGCCCAACAATGTGCGTTTATATTTTCCGCAGGCTAACAAGGTAAGAACACCCTATTTTGTACAATCAACGATGCGCAGCGTTTATATGTTAACACAACAATAAAGCAATAGTGTCTTTTCACTTTTACACTAAAGTTACATCTACCTTTTTATATTCATGTCTCGATATCAAAAATTGTCTTATATAATTGTCTTTAAAAAGGTGGTTTTTGGTGTAGTTCCAAATAACAAACCTTTACATCTAACGCAATGACTTCTCACTCCAACGTCAAGGTTCTGGCATTTGAATAGCTCTCCCAACAAATCTACTTCATAAATGAATAAACGAATGAATGGATTGATTGATGCATAGACAGACAGACAGATAGATAGATAGATAGATAGATAGATAGATAGACAGACAGACAGACAGACAGACAGATAGATAGATAGATAGATAGATAGATAGATAAATAGAAAGATAGATAGACAGACGGACATGCAGACGGACGGACAAACAGACAGACAGACAGATAAATAGATAGATAGATAGATAGATAGATAGATAGATAGATAGATAGATAGATAGATAGATAGATAGATCGGCAGGTAGGTAGGTGAATAGACAGACAGGCAGACAAATAGATAGATAGATACGTACGTAAATAAATAGATCAATAAATAGAAATTTGAGATCCGTTTTTAGTTCATATAATGACAACAAATTTTAAGTCTTTAAGAGCAAAAGTGTCGAAAGTGCTGCTTTTGTTGATGTCAGCTTTCAAAGGAAACGAGGCTTTGAGTTGGATTTGCAGGGCTTGCGTATATTCTTTGTGTCACGTAACTCGTGGCCAATCCAGAGTGTCCCTTACCGGTTTAAGAATTTTGAATGGCCTGTCATTCACATTTCAACGATATACTTGTGCTGTTCGAATTTTGGGGGCCGAAATATTGTACTTAGCCCATGTCCTTACTGTCTGTTATGCACGAGTATCACTGCAGCTTTATCGCTGCGCCCTGTTTGGTCGAAAGTAATTGATATATGTATATATATATATATATATATATATATATATATATATATATATATATATATATATATATATATATATATATAGTTATGTCTTGGGTGGTTTATGGGCAGATTTGTAATTCTCAGACCGTCTTGTGGGCAGTTGTTAGGTTTATCGGAAGTTGAAAAATGTCCATTAACCATGTTTGCCTAAAATGCAATGCGCTAAAGGGAGTTTCAGAAACGTACAAATTTGGAAATCTGCCCAGATATCATTGGAAGCTATAAATGCCCAGAAATTATGGTAAGCTATACTTGGTATATACTGCCCAGGGTCCGGTTTGAGGATTATAATTGACCCGCAAACAATGGGCATGACCCACAAACCGGCTGTAGGACCTATTCCATTGTATATTTTTTGTGGGCAGTGTATAATTGCCCATAAACCACCCAAGACATATACATATATTCTATGTTTTAGGGTAGAATACATTTTCTAGAGTGAAATTCAAGAGTAGTAACTCACTATAGATCACATGACCTAAACATTGTTACAACCAAATTGTTACGCATCTGTGTTAGTGACATAGTGTATTAACATATCGACAAAATCAAATGTGCGCAGGGATGGTTTGATTATGCGTCACACGCGATGTAAAATATCTACGTTGGACGTAAACAAACATGGCACACCAACTGGGCGTTGAAAGTAGGCTTAGGGTATTTTTTGCGATTAATACTCGATTAAGCAGAGAATAGATGAGATGATTAGATGATTTGCTGTCACTTGCGATCCCTGTCAGACGGGAATGTCACGAGTGCCAAAGGTCACGAGCGATTTTCGGCACTAACAGCGATTTTTGGTGAGAGAAAAATGGTAACTCTCTCTCTCTCTCTCTCTCTCTCTCTCTCTCTCTCTCTCTCTCTCTCTCTCTCTCTCTCTCTCTCTCTCTCTCTCTCTCTCTCTCTCTCTCTCTCTCTCTCTCTCTCTCTCTCTCTCTCTCTCTCTCTCTCTCTCTCTCTCTCTCTCTCTCTCTCTCTCTCTCTCTCTCTCTCTCTCTCTCTCTCTCTCTCTATATATATATACATACCCACATACATACATACATACATACATACATGCATATATATATATATATATATATATATATATAATATATATATATATATATATATATATATATACAGAAATATATATATATTAATTTATCCTCCCAATTTTAGAATATGATAGTTCTTTTTGTAACGGTTGCACCTTGGCTGACGAGGACACAATTGTATCAGTTCAGATGAATCCGAGCAGCCCATGTCGTTACATGGACTATGGACCATCTATCTGTAAACTTTATGAAGAAATTGGGTGGGAGTCTATGAGAGAACGAAGGTAAAAATTCAAACCAGTTCTGATATACAAAATTATTAATCATCCAACGCATAAATATCTTTTAGATCTGATACCTGAAACTCCACCAGCCACAAGCAATTACAGTACTCACCAACTCTCTGACATATACCTCTTTCAAACTAGGGCATTTCTATTTGATGAAGTCCTTCTTTCACTCAGCTGTCTGGGTTTGGAATCAGTAGTACGAGCGGCTGAATCCATTCATAAGTTCAAAAGTAAATATAAAATTTGAAGCTGGAGGACCTGCTTAACACAATGGACTTTTTATTATGGCAATTGTCATCTGGCTATTAGACACGCCAGGCTGCGCATGTGTTTCATTCGGGCTTAACGCTCATCTTTTTAGGATTGGAATTCTTGACTCTCGAGTGTTTTTTATTGGTACCAGAGAAGAAAACACATTTCACTATTTTTATTTCAACCGTCAACAATTCAAATACCTGGGACTAAATTAGTTATTTCTCTTTTTGCGATAGCACCATTTACATTGGGAACTTAATTGTATGGGTGTAACAATTGTTCTTTTGATCAAAATGTAAAAATATTTTCTGCGGCTTAAGACTTAATTGAGGCATCAAAACGTCTGAAAGTTCACTGTATGTTATTTGTGTAATCTGACTGCTGTTGGGTTTGTTTTATTAAATCTGTGAACTCTGTTTATATTTTGCTTCAAATTCATCTGCATTGTAACAAGTCCAAAAAACGCATATATATATATATATATATATATATATATATATATATATATATATATATATATATATATATATATATATATGCGCATTTGTATGTGCATATGTATACATGTATGTGTATATTTAGGTTGATAATCATCCTCTCTCTGTGCCTGTGTTCCACGTATAATTATACATCTGTGCGTTCCTTATCTTGTCCCCTGTCTCCTATTTACAGTTTTTCTTTTTTCCTCTTGCAAGAGGGGCTTAAGTAGAATTTTCCTGTTCCCCAGTCGCGTTTGAATTTTCTATTAATGAAATATATTTAACCAACTACATACATACAAACATATAGAGATACATACATACTAACACACACATATATACGAAGCTTTTTACATTTCTATTTTATGCATTTCCTGCCAAGCAGTCTCTAATGTTCTTGTTTTGTACGTTAGCACTTGGCCGCTTCGCAGGCAATTAGATGATGAGCTTCTGTTACGGTAAACTCATATAGTTTACGATGGTCTTGTTTTGACCATGAATGAGGCAAGTCAGCACTTCAGCTGAGTATTCTCAGTGAGATTTGTCATCTATTGAGGTCACATGTTATCAGGTACAATTTTTCTCCACCTAACATAGAAATGTGCAGTGGTCAAACTTAAAAACTCTCTTAAGAACTGATCTGGGCAAAAGCCTTGTTCATAAAAAGTTTTTTCTTGTGTTTGCCATTATTACTGGGTCTCAAAGTCTTTATATTTTGTTAAGCTTACCCAGGAAGATAATAAAAAGATAAGTTCGATTATTGCCCAGGAAGATGATAAAAAGATAAGTTCGATTTTTGTTATCACTGTAGCTTAACAAGTTGAATGGGGGAAAGGTCACTTCCTGTGTTGAATGACCTCTGGCCTAAATTTATCTGTAGGCAGCTGCACTGAGATAGTGACTTTGATCGCACAAATGATCGTTAAATGAACTGGATTGAGTGACTTCTTTAATGTTGAAATGATAAGGTAAACATGTAATTTTGATCGCCAAGGAAAATAATGTCGGATGTTCAGGTTGATCGGGAATAATGACAGTAATTCCCTTGCGGATATGCTGCCAGTCGTGATAAATGCTTTATAGTTTTACTTTCGTGGCTACAAAAACATCTGGTGTTATCCACAAGGTTAATATGTCTGCAAAAATGATCGTTAAATGAACTGGATTGAGTGACTTCTCCAGCATGTGACATTAGTCCCGACTGCCCGCAGCAAGAGAGGAACTGGGTGCTGTATTTACACCATATTTAACGTCCTTGCAAATAAACCCAACGTTCAAGTAGACTCGATATTGTACGGCAATGTATTCGCCAAGAAAACGGTCCAAAAAAAGGGGTATTCCCTCCAGTTTGTTCTACAAGTCAGTGTTGCCAACCTGCCAAACTTAAAATCCGGGAGATAAAAAGTAAAATTACGGGAGGTTGATAAATTAATATTGTATTTGTGTCTTTTTGGCCAGAACCACTTCCTAGTAGTCAATATCCTATTCCGCAGTTCGAACTCTTTACTCTCCATAAGCTAACCTGTCCCTGTCTAACCTATATACATATGGAATTACTATTGTCTATATTGCACACGTTCCTCTGAAATATAGAAGGGAAATATTGATGAAATTCCGGGAGGTGACTCAAAATTGTCAAAAATCCACAGTTTTTGAAGTATTTTCAGCATAAAATTCCGGGAGTCTCCCGAGGAATCCGGGAGGGTTGGCAACACTGACAAGTACATGTGAAAAGTGGAATACTATCTCCTTTCAAAGGCCATGTACTGACGGGACCAGGGACGGAATCCGTGCCAGATGACAGAGAGGGACTGTCTATTCACTTTTTTACATTTGAATTTTTTCTTTGTGAGAGAGACTTCAGCACTTCCCTTTCAGTTTACTCTCAAAGACGTCTCTTTTCAGGCATGCTTACTTGCGCTCCTTACTGCTCCCCCCGGCCGCTCAAGGCATACACACTTGCAATGAACACGACCTTAGTGCTCTGTATTTTAATATGCAGTTCGGAGCAAGATTTTATCTGCCTGAGTCTGCTTAAGGACCGCATGTTCCAGCTAACTTGTGAAGTACCTCGTTGAAATAATGCGCCAAACGCTACTTTGAACAGAACTCAAATTTGTTAAGAGGGGATTGGGACCCATACCACACAGGTGTCCGTCCAGTCATCCAAGGGCAGCAGTCAAGCCGTCTTGAATACGTGCAACTAAAGACATACAAACATACGAAAAATACGACCTTAACGTCTGGTATTTTCAATATGCAGTTTGGAACATAATTTTCTCTACTTGGGTCTGCCTAACGATCCCATGTCCCAGGTAAGATTAAGATATCCTCTCTTTGAAATAATGTGTCAATGTGATTAAAAATACATCTTGACATATTATTTCAACAAGTCTTATGTTACCTGAGACATGGGATCGTCAAGCACACCGCAGAGGAGAAAAGTTTGTATCAAACTACATATTAAAATGCCAGGCGATAAAGTCGTATTTATCGTATGTATGTTTACCTAATAGTCTGTATGACGTTAAGACGGTTTGACTGTTGTCTATGGTTAACTAGATGGGCACCTGCGTGTTATGTGTCCCATTCCCCTCTCAAGAATCGTTCTTGAATCATCATTACTTGGACTTGGGGGTGGGGTTTTTTTTTTGTTTTGTTTTTGTTTCTTTCTTTTCTTTTTTTTTTTTAAAGTCAAAGGACACTGCAATCTTTTAAAACGTAACATAGGTGACCCTCACCAGCACGTCTTTTCATATGCAGATGATATCCATGGACGGTGGATCTGATGCTGGATATCGACTAATGTTCTTTGTCTTCAGGGAGGTGCCATCATGGCATCTACCTGGTTGTCTTTCATACCAACAAAATGAATAAGACCTACTTTCAACTCTCGAAATATACACGGAAATTAGCCCACAATTGACCGTCACTCGTAAATATATTCCGTTCGGGCTACAATTACACCTCGCTTGGGTAAGATTGCCCGCATCATTGCTTTCTTTCTGGTCTTTTAGCGAATAGTTGGGTATTTGAAAATCTCTCTTCTTATGACGAAAATAGAACTTTGCCAGGCAGGACATATAATTAAATCCAAGTCTGATAAAATACCAGTCTACTTTACAAATATATTGATTTATCCTGGACTGTCTAGACCCTGAATGAGTAGTACACAATTTTTTTAATCGGGAGGCTGCCCAGACATAAATACAATACAATAAAATACATGGTTTATATACGAGACTTACAGGATATACAATACTTCAAAAAGAAATGCGCAGGAAAGCCATACGCAGTTCGTACATTGAACTCAGATAAATTCTAGGAATACCAGGTTTAAAACCGTTTTATGTGTATCACGTACCGATACAGAATTATTTGACGCTCCAGAGCCTAGAAGTTAATACTCTTTTTGCAATGATAAAAGCATGTGGTTGGAATAATAACACGACTTTAAGTTATCCTTGTTTGAACCAATCTGAATTGGAATTTTCACTCAATTTCATATATCACTGCCTGTCTGTATGTGGTAAACGACACAAGCTATTTCTGACGAAAATTGTTTTGGCGTGGAATGAGTTCTGCTTCACGGATTTGGAATACCAGGGCGTTTATCATTAAGACTTCTCTTGATTTTTAACCATTTGAAGTTTCAATTTTTTCTTCAAAGCACATATATACTTGTTGCCGAAGGCACGCGCTAAGACGTCGTTTGTTGCTTGTATAGGTAGGTCCACAATTCTCGTTCGAGACAAGTTCACTAGCGACAACTTAAAACGACTAACAGACCGGCAAACTGAGCTTAAATGTACCCAGAGAGATGCGGGAAATTGGTCATACGAGTAGATAAGGCTATATAACCACTGCTGACTGTTTGCGAAACAAATTCCCTTTTTCATTTTCACCGAAAAAAAAAGCACAGGAAAAGCTGTGTTTTGCTTTGGCATGAAGCGTCCCTCAGCGTTCCTCATTCAATTTCCACTCACCGTACAAACGTGACGACAGCGACCGGTAACCTAAAATGCCGTCAGCTTTTGATTTACTTTTGCATGTCACGCTTCTTTCACTTAAAATAACGAGTCAAATTATTATTGAAGAGGAAGCCTGTCAAGTAAGTATGCCAACAGTTTAAACCGCTTTAAAATATTGGTTGGTTCGGTCCTAAAATTATGGAGACAATGGTTAAAGGTTTCCGCTTTGGAGAAAACCAAGCAATCAATATGTACATTGAAAGAGGAATGAATTGCAAGAAACGACATATGCACAGTATCTTATTCTCGGACAACTTGGACAGATGCCTATGAACGACAAACAACATATCGTACATGTTCCAGCAGAGTTGGCAGTTAAAATGATTCCTGGTTTGACGTCCATATTAAATTCCTGTACTTATCTTTGAAGAAATATGATTTGCCTACAAGAAAAATAACGAGCGCAACATTAAATAAGGGGACAAAAACATTAAATTTACTGTTACTGAACAATTGCTTGCAAACTAGAATGACGGGTATAACGATGGATAACTTACACATAGTTAACACTGTCCCACTGAATCAGTCGCCGCTACTTTTGAATGTCATCTGCTCTCTTCCTTTTTGTTTAATTTGGATTTGGTTTGTTTTTGATGTGTGTGTGTGTGTGTGTGTGGCTTTTTAGGGGCTTCCTTTTTTATTTTGGGCTTTTGCTTTTTTGTTTTTCTTTATTTTGTTTGATTTTTTATTTTTATTGTCCACGTACAGCTTTCACCACGTGTTTACATTGGAAGTTATAGAGAGGATCCAACAGGGAAATGTGCCCTGGATACCGCTTTAGGCAGGAAGTCCTCAGAAAAAATATGCCCTTGTCAAAACATGTAGACAGAGCAGCCACGACAAAATTTTTTGGGTTTTTTTTTACCACTTTGACACCAGATCCATTGAGATATGCCCTGGCCAACGTTTCCATACGGAAGACCAATTGGAACTGGAAAACAAGATTTGCTTCAGAGCAAATCTGTCTGCGTGCCTTCAAAAGCTGTAAATTTTAAATGCTACAACTTCTGTTCATTCTTCATTGGATATGGTTATAACAATAATATAAATTGAAGACGGGGTGGCAATGACAATAAATTGTAGGAGCAATAAAAGTAGATATAAACTGTGTTAGATTCCAAAAATTATAAATAAATTACAGGTGGTATTCTCTTTGATGCGTATCACTCATATTGACAAGCATGCTGGTTATAGTGTTGTGTTAGTGTTGGTTCTTAGCAGACGTCATATTTTGACCAATTTAGTTGCTTGGATTTGGTCACGTGACTGCACAACTTTCAAATGAAATGTAGAGTGGCTGCGTTGTGAGACATTTAAGTGTGCACCTGGGGTCAGTAGCTTGGATTTAGGTCATTATGTCACCCCATGCTCCCATGTCCCACCATATTGGCTAGTGCTCAGGACGGGTTCATCATGTGGATGTATACAAATTCACTTCAACATATATATTTAGCAAGCCAATCCTGAATCTAATGCCTTTGGTATGGCTGCAGTAATCTTATGTCTGGACCTTTCTGGTGTTATAAACGTTGCCTAAACCGTGCCGGTACTAAACCAGATCCCATGCCTAAACAGAACAGTGAACTGGGGTGGGGACCACAAACATGAGAAGTCACTGGAATTATCTACTATTGTTACAACTTTGGGAGGCTGAATCGTAATGTCCGCACATGATACAACTTGGAAGTTTACATTGATGGACAGCTTGAGGCCTACCCGTTCCATTGCTGTAAAGGGTTTGTCATGGACAGAAATGGAGTTCCATGGGTGTAAACATAGCCTAGTCAATTTTATCTAATTGGGAAGACCTGCCTCTTGTGGGTATAAAATTAAGAGAAATGACGTTTTATTGGTTCAGTAATGAAGATTGATGGTTCTTTTTCACCATTTGTGGTTTTTCTTGAAGTACAGAAAGATATCTGATCAAAAAATGTAAGCTAATACATTGACAACAACTTATTCTGGTACCATGGCCTGTTTGACCCTTTAGAACACCTACCTTAATTAATATGATATGAGGCGAATATGACTTGGCCTAGCAAGACTTGAAAAGTGTCATACATTTATTTTGTTCAGTAAAATGCCGAGCAAATACAATTGTTGATGTCATGTACATTACCTGTAGCATAATTAAATGTTTGTACAGCTAGTCAGGCTAGTAAGTTGCCATCATGACAATTTAACCATTCAACCCAATTTGTCAGATATGTATTTCTCCACACATGACAGTTAATTCACCTTTTTGAATGTGGTTTACCTTCCGATGTTCGACCCCCCTCACCCCGCCCCATCAAATATCAAATGCAATGCAACCCAGTCAAGCTTATGGCCAGATGAGAAAATTTCGGAGTCCAAATGACCTTAACCATGGACCTCTAGAGGTCACATGTAGATTATAAAAATGTACATTGATGCAATACGTACAAGTTGAGCCCGACATGATGAAATTGGATGAAAATTGATCAAGTTATGGTTGAATCCAACTTTCAAAAGTCCAAATGACCTTGACCTTCGACATTAAGAGGTCCCTTGGATGTTACAAAAACTGTGCGGTGTCAAAAGATTTACAATTTGAGCCTAACATGGTCAAAACCGGCTAAAAATTGACCAATTTCTGGCTGAACGAAAATTTCAAGTGGCAAAATGACATTGACCTTTGAGCTTTAGTTGTCACATGTAATTTTCCAAAAATGTGCAGTGTTAAAAAACTATGAATTGAAATTGGATTGGCACCTGTACCTATAATACTTTTTACAGATAGTCAAGATTTAAGTTTTCAAATGGCCCTAATTTGCATAAGTTTCAAAACCATCAAGCCTTTTCACGAAAACCTGAGAAAAATCATATATGCAAATATAATCTAATCATGCCAAGTGTATAGTTTCTACGCACAATAATTTTCAAATAAAATGTCGGACAAGTTTGCCTGTAAAGAAAGAAAAAGAAAGAAAGAAAGAAAGAAAGAAAAAGAAAGAAAGAAAGAAAGAAAAAAGAAATAAAGAAAGAAAGAAAGAAAGAAAGAAAGAAAGAAAGAAAGAAAGAAAGAAAGAAAGAAAGAAAGAAAGAAAAAGTATAGTGTGCCCTGGTCAATACGTATATAGAAGACCAACGGGGAAAATATTCCCTGGTCAACAATTTTGTTTGGAAGACCAATTATAACGTTCCTTAGTCAACACTTATACATATTTTATATGGAAGACTAATTAGGACAATATACCCTTGTCAATACGTATATGGAAGAGCAACCAGGAAAATATGCCCTGGTCAACACTTTTATAAGACAGCTAACTTTAAGGAATCATTCCCTGGTCAATACTTTTATAAGACAGTCAACTACAGGAAAGTATGCCCTGGTCAACACTTTTATAAGACAGCTAACTTTAAGGAATCATTCCGTGGTCAATACTTTTATAAGACAGCCAACTACAGGAAAGTATGCCCTGGTCAACACTTTTATAAGACAGCTAACTTTAGGGAATCATTCCGTGGTCAATACTTTTATAAGACAGCCAACTACAGGAAAGTATGCCCTGGTCAACACTTTTATAAGACAGCTAACTTTAGGGAATCATTCCGTGGTCAATACTTTTATAAGACAGCCAACTACAGGAAAGTATGCCCTGGTCAACACTTTTATAAGACAGCTAACTTTAGGGAATCATTCCGTGGTCAATACTTTTATAAGACAGCCAACTACAGGAAAGTATGCCCTGGTCAAGACATTACGCGGTGAGCTATGGGCTCTCAGTGTGCAGTTTGAGAGGTAAATATTGTTGTGTGTACACCTTTATGCATGAAAATAAGATTTGCGGCAAAGGACGAACACCTTTCATGCATGTAGTGTCAGTTCTGGAAGTAACATGACGTGTGAACTGCCCACCACAATTACTTATCCTCTTCTAATACATATTAAGCATCATCATTGTATGTCAAATCAAATTTGTCTTGAGAGCATAGTGCTGTTTGTGGACAAACTCAAGAAGATATAATTATGAATATATGACTTGAGCGACAAAACTCTGCAACGAATTAGTGAGCATAAGGGTGAGTGCAATGATAAGTTACACAGATTGTTTAGTCATTTGAGGGGTAATGAGAATGTTGTGATATACTGCTGGGTAAAAAAAGATGCCATCCCCCTTGTTCAAGATTATACATGTGTTATGAAAATGTGGGGGAGGGGTGTTTCTTTATGATACCATTTTTTTAATATCTCTTTTGGGAGGAAATGGTGGTCCTCATAAGGACCTTTTTGGTTGTTGTTGTTGTTGGTTTGGTGGTCGCTCTTGTTGTTGTAGTGGTTGTTGTTGTTGGGAGGCTGTATGCATAAATAGGGGGCGTGACCACCACACTTGTGTAAGCAAGCTTGGATCCAATTTGGCATGCTGCTTGTCAGCTTGATGATTTCAGCCTGGAGAAATTTGATTCCACTGGTCTATGAGCCTCTGTGCCAGTTGAACCAGCAGCCATGGATACTGTTGGATCCATTCGTCAACTGTGGGCAGGATCTCATCCTGTTAGTGTCCCATTCCCCGTGATGAGAGCTGTTCTTCTTGTTGCCGTAACTGTCCCCCCCCCCCCACCTTCCCCATCATGACACTGCCTCCTCGGTGGAAGTCATGTTTAACCATACATCCTTCTACGAACCTCTTGGAAGGCATTTATCGAAACCTTATACTTCCATCGTGGAAATCAAAGCAGAATCAGGATTCATCTGACCACATCACCCTGTCCCAGTGATTTCTGGTCCAGGCTGCATGTTCCTCACACAACTGTACCCGTAGTGTCTTGTGCGCAGGACCAAGAGGGATGCAAATGGCAGGGCGGTATGCTCTCAGTTTCTAATCTCTTGTTAATGGTAGACTGTGATCCTCTGACGTTGCAGGCCTGGTGCCTCTGCTGACAATACCTTTCAGTGGAAAGGAACTTGTGCCTTTTCACATAATGGATCAAGTAACGGTCATCCGTCCCATCTGACAGTCTTGGTCGCCCAGACCAAACCTTCCTCTTGCATCATCTTGTTTCCTGGAAATGGTCCCACCACCTTTTACCTATGGTCTGGAGCACCTCATTATTTTTTTTCTGGCAATCTCTCGCTTGGCAAGGCCAGCCTCCAACACCCCAATGATTTTGCCCCTGTCAAATTCAGACAGTTTTGACTGACCGTGCGCCGTGGCATTGTGGATTCACATTGATCCCAGTAGTGCCATGCCTCCCCCCCCCCCCATAAAACCAATAGACACCCCAAGACCAGACACACTTTTTGCACCTCTGTGGCTGTTGCCTTGTTTTAATGCCATGTTTTGTATGTGACTGCTCTGCCATACCCTAAGCTATCCTGTTGATGTTACACAATATTCCATGCACACCCATATTTTCCATATAAAGGCATATCAAGAGTGGCCCATGTTAAACCAAGGGAGTGGCATTTTTCTTCCAGCAGCACATATTTTGTTAATAAAACTGCTCTGGCGATTTAGCCCACAGGTGTCAGAAACCAACTGACACCTATGCATGCGTGGTTGTCAGTACACAGACACTGTATGAAGGTCTCATGAATTTAGCCTGTAAAATGTTTCTGACATCTTCAAATTAAAAATGCCTGGTACATGACCGATATTGACAGGCATAGTAATAAAAAAAGTTTTACAGTATATGTTAATGTTGCTGTAATTGACATCAAATTTACTTTGAAGATTGGTACCTTTAATATGCATTAACGTATGCCCACAAGTGTCCACCCCCGCGATGCCCTCTCCAGTCAGCTGGAGGTGAGAAAATTCTATGCTTTGTGAAATGAGTCAATTGGATTTCGTGATTTTCTTTCCGAATTTTATCTACAAAATGGTATAAGGGTTACAATTTCGTGAAAACTGGTTCAATTCTGTGAATTGTATATTAGGATTTCGTAGACAAAACTAATAAATTTATTGACAATTTTGTTGATTTTCCGCAGAATCCTAGGTTTATTCAATTTCGTCGATAAAATCAGCAGACATACTGGATATTGCGAACAAAATTAGTAGGCTTACATGATTTTGTGGACAAAATTGGTACTTTACTCGATTTCGTGGACAAAATCGATAAACCTATGGATTTCGTGTACAAAATTGATAAACTTAACAATTGTGTGGACGAAATGGTCAGAGTTTACGGATTTCGTCCACGAAATGAGTTAAAATAGCCACAGAATTGACGTTACACTTGCCAACCCATAACTCAGTGCACATGAAGTAAAATTATGATGACAGATAATTTCGTGATGTACTATTTACAGAAACTGTCGGGTTTCAACACTATCAGTTTCAAATTCTCTTGTAGTTCTACTGGGGTCCAACTTAGAAATCCCACATACAGGCTTATGTAGTAGTTTTGTTTAATACGAGACATGGATTTTTATGTCCCGCCACAACTGTACCTGCTTGTCTTGGTAACCATCGTCTCGCCTGACGATATACGGGCAGCCGCCAGGACGGGCAAGCGGGATATTACCAATTTGAATATACATGTATCTTGGAAATCAAGGATACTTGGCACGCAGAAGGAGATTTTTTTCAGGCTCCGAAATATGGTCTGAGTAGTTACCCGCTGAAAACCTTTTAATTACGGAGTGTACGGAGTTTAGACTGCGGAATAGGGTAATGACTACCAGGAAGTGGTTCTGGACAAATGACTCAAATACAATTATATCCAGTTTAGAAAGCACTGGAGGAATATGACTTTCGCATTGATAAACTGAAATTTCTCTAAAAAATACTAATTTTGTGAGAAAGGGGTATCTAGTCCCTGTTTGTGACAGTAATATACCCGTGTACACTCCATGATTGACAGGCGTTGGCCCCGTGCTTTGTGGCGGGGAATTAATATGCATGTCTCGTAATTCCAGGTCCTGTTTCAGCACACTTTAGCATATCTGCGGTCTGGTACTCGGGAAGTGTGAACATGATATAGCCATCCCGTTTCAGACAATTATCCTACAAAAAGTAGATGCAACCTTTCCAGTATTCCTTATTGGATTGGCATCCCGTAAAACTGGTTTAACCCACTGCTAATATGTTGGTAACCTGTTCTAAGTCAGGTAGAAGATACCCTCATTCATTTAAATTCCATTACTGTTGGTCATGGATCCTTCCGACGATGACCACTAGCATGTCTTGCTATTTCGTAAATGATACTGGACCTGACAAGGTTGAGCCAGTATTCGGTTTGGTCTCATCACTATCATTGAAAACTGTTGTCCGCTTCTCTTTTCATAGAACTTTTATATATTTGGTAACAATTTGAACATTCAGGCATTTTCTGCACGTATTGCAGTGCAGTAAGTGTTCCAAATGTAGTGGGACTGATGTTGTTTTTTATAATTGTCTGATGAATATAGTTTGTTATTGTTAAGGTCATATCAAGTTGGCTCAAAGTGTTTGATGTGCAGCTGATACCTTTTAATAAAAAGGTAAATTCACACATATTTCTCTCTCTCTCTCTCTCTCTCTCTCTCTCTCTCTCTCTCTCTCTCTCTCTCTCTCTCTCTTCATAAATCTAACTCTTTCTCTGATAAATGTAGCAGAACTTTACAATAATAGGACTGTTTTACATTTTGACCTTTTGAACGTCATAGAACCAGGAGTTAGATGTACATTATGCTTGACTGACTTGCAGATGACTAACAATAGCATACTACATTTTTTTAATGCCTGACATTTAACATTTGAACCAGTGTACTTGCAAATTCTGACAGTGTATTGACTTTTCACCGCTATATTTGCACATTCAAACACTTTTCTTTTTGAAATACTCTTAGTTGATCTCCTTTAAAACAACGTCATGCCTTTAACTACATGTCTAAAACACGTCGAACTGTATCATCATGTTGTTTGGGTTCTTGTTGATGGTCATTTTAGGCCTAGGGGGCTTTTTTGATGGATTGATGTTGGTGTTAGTGTCACTCTGTGGACTTATATGGATGATGATCATTGTTGAGACGCTGGTTGCAACTAGTAACTTTTAAATGCTGAATTTTATTGATATTTTCAACAAATTAGGAACCTGTGCTCGCAAATTCTCTGATGTGCTGCAAATTTTGGTCCCTTTTCATGAATTGTACGGTAGTATATATGCACATGAATGATGCACCTGTTCAAACCAGTTTACTGAAATAGGCCTATAATTTTAAACAAAACGATTTGCATTTTGTCATGTTAAACCTAGACATGGCCTTTTTACCCCATGGACCTTTGCCATACGTTTTGGACTCTTTTGGGTCAAGACGAACGATAAATTTATGTGATTCTGCTATACATACCAAGGAACATTGCGTTTGGTTGGAATTGACTTGGATTTGTTTCATTAGGACTACGGTTTGGATATGGTAATGACACTGTCTTATTAGGTGCCCAGTATTCACAAAGGCCTACTAAGCGAAAACTTGAACGTATGTTTTTCACTTTGAAATTTGATATTCGGACTTTAAAATCTCCTCCTCCCCCTATTAACACAGTTTTAGTTGTCACAACTTTTGTTTGATATCGATTAGATGCAACTGGTTACAAACAAATGGTTAGAAATCTTTATCTATCTATCTATCTATCTATCTATCTATCTATATATATATATATATATATATATATATATACGTATATATATACGTATATATATATATATATATATATTATATATATATATATATATATATATGCCAGTCTGTCGTTGCGTCCATTTTATGTCTGGCTATATACCTGTCTATGTATCCAATATCTTTAAACAGAGAAGCTCTGGTCAGCATTCACGCTACTTTCCGCTAGTGCCCTGTGACAGCCGGGTGTTACAATCATAATCATGTTTACATACGGAATCGTCTTTTGCACTTTTGAAGTTCATTATGTTTCCACGTGTCATCATATTTGCATACTTTTGAATAATTTAAATATGACTAAACTTACACCAAAATCCAATATATGTAGCTTGAAGAACATCCGAGAAAAATATCCACCAATTGACTATATACCAACAACAAAACAAAACAAAACAAAAACAAACAAAAAACCACAGAAAGAAAAGAATTAGGTATCTAAAAAAAGCCTTGAGAAGTATGGCACCGCACGTAGATTTATAAACCCCGCTCCCCTCAAAGGGTGCAATGATAAAACGGGTCGATTCTGACAACAAAGGGAACCTACGTAAAGAAATTGTTTTGTTCCATGTATCACGGTGCAGTTTCTCCGGTTGTGTCATTGTGTCGAAAACCGACCATTAGTTGGTTGGCAGGGTCCGTTATCGTTACATTTATAAGTAGCACTGCATTCAGTATAATGTTTCGTTTTGTGCGAATATATATTTGAAATACATATTTACCTAATTTCAGGTGTGGTGAGGTTTTAGTTCAAATTCTCGAGGGATCCATCGATTTAACACCTTTAAGAGAGTGAAGTCAGATATCCAAGTGCCTTGTTTGTTGGCACTGATACAAATGTCAATTTGTCAAGAACTTGCACAAATATTGTCAGTATACTTATAACCTGGCCATTACAATCGATCCTTTGCTGGCTCTGTTAGAAACATTTTCAGGAGAATAGAGTAGGCATGTAAAAGCCACAACATTGGCGACACCGTAGTTGCAGTCATGTCATAATGGTCAACATGACTTGGCCAACGCCGCTTATGCCTCGATCATTGGCATTTAACCTGGGACGTTTTGTACTTCGTCGTCTCCTGAATCCACCCCATAACTGATGCATACATTTGTATACGTCACGGATATCTTGAACAAATCATCCGAGACACAGAACAATGAAAAATAGTAAGGAGAAACTTTAAAAAAAAAAATTGTTTTGGACGACTCAAATGCTTTGCATTTTCTATCAGAACACAGGTTTGCTGTCGCGAGGAAGTAACTTCTAGAGGAAACTCAAGATGGCACCACTGTATACATCTGGACTGAAAACGTGCATAGCGCGCCTTTTCTTGTGCTCTCATGATGTATGCAATGGTAGTTCAACTTAATTCACAAACTTGCAAAAAATGAGGACACCTGTTATATATCGTATCGTGGAGCGATCATTTAAAACGTTTTCTGGTGGTCACGTCCATCAGATTGTAATGTGGTCACGAGAAGGAACAAGTTTGGGACAAGTGCAGGGGCATTGGATTATCATATTGCGCTACGGCCGGTCTTGCAAGTCCATCCATATCGCCTTGGGACATTTCGACCTTTATGGGGAGGGAGGGAGGGAGGGAGGGAGAGAGAGAGAGAGAGAGAGAGAGAGAGAGAGAGAGAGAGAGAGAGAGAGAGAGAGACAGACAGAGAGAGAGACAGAGAGAGAGAGAAGGGCTTATTTTTGACTCAGATATTAATTAATATTTTGATGAAGCGTGTCATTAGTACGTGTGCGGTAGCGTTCGAATAATAAAAAAAATCCCATTAATGAGGTCATTAGGCCTAATGCTAATTAAAAAGGGCGAGGTCAATGTCAATACAAGTCTTTTTCGTTGGTAGTTGGGATTTAGAGAAGGATTCTTTAGCCCTTTGTGTATTTTACATAAGCATATTTATATGTATCATTTTAACGCAGAGACTTTATATATATATATATATATATATATATATATATATATATATAAATATATATATATATATATATATATATATATATATATATATATATATATATATATATATATATATATATATGCTTACATTAATCTCACAGGGTCCAATGTCCTGTAACCATTGCATGGTCATTGCCAGAAGCCTGTTAGCTAGTCTCTATACAATCCCCCTTCATTTCTGTTGCTGTATATTTCTAAAATATCTGGACAGAAACATTCAAGAAGTTCTTTTTGTTTTTCATTTTTACCAAAACACAGTCATAAAATCAGTTTTGTAAAAGGCAAAACCATCATAAAATGTCACTCAACGCGTGACACGCATGACAATCTCTAAACCATATGGCGTAATATACGAAATCTGATAATTTTAAACCCATAGAATGCAAAGGTTATTTAAGTGTTGGTTATGTGTTCTTCAACCTGTGCTTTCATCATTTGCTGCAGAGAAATGTTTTAATAAGTTATGGAACGTATTGTGAGAACAACACAGGCTGAGTGACGGGCTTTTGTACTTGACAAAATTGGGATGCTTTACATATAATTTGAAGTGATGATTAAAGACAAAAACCCATCCGACCAATTGAAATGTCATTCGTAATGAGAGTTACATGGAATATTGTTACTGTTTTGATGTGATTTTTACTTTTTCTATCCTAATACTGGTGCGAGAGTTAAAAATCAAATTATTTGGCACAACTGTTTTATAAGGATTGAAGGCAAACCAATTTTCTTGAAGAAATAGTACGAAAGTGGGGTTAAGACAATGGCTGATTTGTTAAAGAAAGATGGATCTTTTCTAGACTTTGAGCAATTCTGTAGAAAGTATCATCATGTAAAAACATTTTTTTTCATATGTCAAGGTCTATTACATGCTATACCAAACGACTGAAAAACAAGTTTTGCAACCTAATTCCGGAGGTTATTAACAAAATGAGAATTCCAAGTATTTGACTGAAAAATTTTTTGAAACGGAAAAATTGTCCAAGATGCTTTGTTTAAATTTGTTACGGAAAGTACCAAGGCCGGAAAGTCCTTTACAAAAGAGATCGATGGAAGATTTAAGGGTTAATCTTGAGGATGAGTATCTACAGAATTGTCTGTCGCAGATTTATGAATGTTCTTTCTCATCAAATAAAAGAGTCTTTCAGTATAAGTTTTTGCAGCGAATTATATTTACAAATAATAGACTCTGTAAAATGGGTATAAAAGAGAGTCCACTATGTATATTTTGTAATGAAATTAGTGAGACCCTTGTTCATTTTTCCTATTATTACGAAGCATCACTGGAATTTTGGGCTGAGGCCATCAACTGGTTGTCAGAATTATCTGGAATTAATGTAAATTTATCAACGAGTGAAATTTTCCTTGGCCCAGAATTTATAAATGAAAATATCTGGTCTCTGTGCTGTATGGTAGGGAAAATGCATTTATACCAATGTCACCAGATGAACAGTATACATTATATTAAAATTTTTAAAAAGAAAATGGAAGATATCGAACATATTGAGTTTTTGATAGCTAAAAATAATGATAAATTGAATATTCACAGGAAAGAATGGATGATGATATGTTTGGAGAGAGAAGAAAATTAATGTATGTTTACCTCTATTGGTGAATTTTTAATCACTGACCAAGAGTGTGATATGAATAAAAGCAGATTCAGATAATGTACAAACCAGTGTATTTGTGAACATTACAATTTCAATTGTCGATAAAAAATTATAAAAAGAAATTAACAAACTAGAAAAAATGATTTGCTGCATAGCGAATCAGTGTGTGTGTGTCTTCAAAGCATATCGGTATGGCAATGTACAACTAGTCCATAACACAAGAGTAGATGTTGGAATGGCATCTTTATCTATTATAGCTTTGAAGTTATTCGAGAATTAAAATTTCTAATCATGCTACTTTGCATAATTTAAATTCCTACAACTTTTGTTTTTAATTCATCAGGTGCGCAATGGTCAACAACCCCCTAGTAGAAGTTGGAATAACATCTCTATCTATTATAGTGATGAAGATATTCAAGATTGAAAATTTCGAATACTTCAAATCAGCATAATTTAAATTGCTACAACTTTTGCGTTAGGTTCATTGCATGCAAAATGGTCAAGAACCCCCCCCCCCCGTACAAGTTAAAATGACATCTCTATCTATTATAGTTTTGAAGTTATTCAAGTTTTAAACTTTTAAATGCTGTTAATTAGCATAAATCAAACTGCTACAACTTTTGTTTTAGATCAATTACATGTGCAATGGTCAATGACCCCGTAGTAGAAGTTGAAATGACATCTATATCTATAATAGTTTTGAAGATATTCAAGATTTAAATTTTCAAATGCTGCCAACTAGTATAATTTAAATTGCCACAACTTTTGTTTTTAAATCATTAGATGTGCAATGGTCAATAACCCTCTAGTAGAAGTTTGAATGACATCTCTATCTATTATACGTCTGAAGATATTGAAGATTTGAAATTTCAAATGCGCGTAATTTGCATAACTTTAAACATCTTCATTCCTGCGCACAAAAGGGCCCAACTCCTTGTATGGAGGTATGATCATGCCAAGTTTGGAGTTTCCATGTATAAAAGTGTCAGAGAGAAGTGTCAGACAAATTCACCGGCAAAGAAGAAAGAAAGAAAGAAAGAAAGAAAGAAAGAAAGAAAGAAAGAAAGAAAGAAAGAAAGAAAGAAAGAAAGAAAGAAAGAAAGAAAGAAAGAAAAGAATTGTAGGAAATGCAGAAAAGTGTGTGTTGACACACACACTTTGAATATATCATTACTGTTTTATCATTTGTCTTGTCTTCTTCTAAAACACTTGTTAACGAAGACCCAATGACAAAGTACAGTGTTGCGTTGATGCGGGGCAAATGGGAACATTAACACGTTGTAAAACGTGAGCTGGATCCAGGCCTTCAATGTCCTGAGAGGATATATTGACACTGTGTCCACTTTACCCAGCAGATTTTTCTACTATAAAAAATTGCAGTGAACATAGTAATTGAATTTCATAAGATTAAAATTGCCTAAACCATAATGCACGCAAAGCACTCTAGCAAAATTGAATGGAGTGGAAGGTTTCTTAGCATAGTATATACAAATTGGTGATTTTTTAAATGAAGTGGTGATCGACAAAGAGTACTATTATGGTTATAATATGGATTCCAGGGTACATACAAGTATATGTAGCCTAGTCCGAAACAGTTGATCATATCCACTACATATTGGACGGGGATGTACCTTAGGTGGGTCTCTATAAAGCGTATTCAGCATGTGACGCCTTTTGTGAATTTAAGTTCTTTTTATGAGTTTCAACTCTTTTATGTGAAAATCAGCGAAACTAAAACTGCGTGCCCAAAATTCCTATAGAATTGCAGATGAATACTTCTGGATTTTTTTATTTTTTAATTTCTTAATTAGTTTCTGTAATTTTGATTTTATTCCATCATTATTTTTGTTCATTAAGAATCCTTTCTGTTTTGTGTGTGTTTTTGTTTTGTTTGTTTGTTTGTTTGTTTTTATGTTTTTATGTTTTTGTTTGTTTGTTTTTGTTTTCTGGGGATCTACAATTCTCGATTTGTTTATATGGACGAAGTGGGCGACCTTCACCAATACAAGCTCATAACCCAAGTTTACTGAATTTCGTTTTTTGGGATGATACCTTAAGAACTATTTGAGCTGGTATTCTGAAATAAGTTATCATAAGGGTCCTTGAAGGAAGACTGTCATGAACTTTAAATTCTAGTTGATTCACAAAGTCACCCTAATTGCTGGACATGTGTTCAAGTATTAAGACTTTTTTTGTATCATATTCTTATTTTCTTGGAAGATAAAATTTACATTCTATAAGCAAGTTGTCCACCATTAAATGAAACCACTCGAAGATTCTAACCAATAGCAATGTTGCTGTATTGAGGTTTACAGAATATCCATGGTAGCAACCACTGAACAGTGAACAGCATTGTTGGAGCAACTCCGGAGAAAAATGTAGCATCAACAATCTGCAGCACACCACACAATGAAGTGTCACAACTTCTCAAGTCTGTCAGATTATCACTCAGGCATGTGAACTAGGTATCAATTGACCCATTGTATTTCCTAAAATTATTATGCAAACTCTTGCACAGACCAGTCTTTGATGAGACTTCTGGATTTTCCCATGATCCTTGAAAATTTACCCATGATCCTTGAGAATTCCTTTGAAATTCCATATAGCCTGCACTTCCTGTGGCGAAGACAAATTACAGGATTTCTGTCACAAATTAGACAAACGGTTTGAAACCTCATTCTTGCATTCTCCCATCTGTTTAGTCAGTGTTACGGTAAAACTGATACACCAAACATGATAATTTATGAGAGCCTTCCTTTAAGTGGCAAGTCTAATGTTGCAGTTTGACAACCTTAATACAATTCTCGATATTAAAGATAGATTTAGATAATTTCATGCCAGGACTATAACTCAAGAACTATTTGTGTGAGGACATTGGAATTGTACATACTGAGGTTCCTCTGTGAGGGATAAGTAGAAGCGGGATTGTAGATGAGTGTCCTGGATTTATTCCTTAGGTGACGTAACGCACTCTTTCAAATTTCACGACTTTGTCACTACTTCAGAGTTATTTCACTTGGGAATTTGATGTTGCAGGTAACGCCGTTTCGAAACAGCAACTAGGCTGGCACTGAACATAGCTAACCTTGAACTTATCCTCAAGGTTTTATGGTCACTTTCGTGCTTGTATGCATTTGCAATTGGCTGTGATGGTGCTCTCTTGTACGTGTCTATCTTAGTGACATGGACACACTGCCATATGAAACTCAGAACCATGTAACATATTGTGTGCAACAGATGAAAAGGGGAGTGGAACGACATAAAGAAAGACTGATTTAAAGCTTTGTCCCACAAAAGTATATGATTTTTTAGTAAAAGACAGCTTTAGTTTATACGCTATTATCAAGCTTTTAGCTCTGATGATGAAAAGATTGTAAAGCTCACGACACCAATGGCACCCTCGAAAGTTTTACAAATAATAATAATAATAATAATAATAATAATAATAATAATAATAATGATAATAATAATAATAATAATAATAATAATAATAATAATAATAATAATAATAATAATAATAACAATAATAATAATAACAATAATAATAATAATTATAACAACAACAACAACAATAAATGCAAGGCAAAAAGTATTGAAGATATGTCAAAACGCAAATAAGCTGATGGAACTAAATTTGAAGGAAATTATGCTCGGGTGCAGAAGTTGAGTGTCACGTGATACAGGTTATACTGATCTACTTTTTAAGGTCACTCGGGTTATTACGTTGAGAAAGCAATTTTCCTATTGATTTGCGGACAAACGTACATGTAACATTGCAGGCACAAGATGGAGATGAATTTTTTTGTACACGTACATGTATGTATGGTTGTCAAGAGAGAGAGAGGAGTGTGTGTGTGTGTGTGTGTGTGTGTGTGTGTGTGTGTCCCGGTGGTAGTAGATGTGGCATTTTACAGATATGCCATCATAAGGCTTATGATGTTTGGAGTAAATAACCTTAGCCCTGCTTTCTTTTTACCAAATGTGCATTAGGTCCAGTATCTAATCTAGTTAAAATATAACTTATTTTGACCTTTTTGTGAGGTAACTGTACATTTTATGTGAAAGATACTAGGCTTAAAAAAAAGTTAAAGAAATCATTTAACTGTATGTCATCTAGATTTATAACAATAAATACATCACACTCGAGATTAAAATGGTAGTCGATACAGATCATCTTGACATACTTTTTGAAAGTTTCTAATTTCAGAATTTAAAAATATTTCCTTGTAATCGTTTTAACATGCGTAACTTCTTTTACTTGAATACCAGTATAAAGAGTACGTGGCTATCACTGTCAATGTTCTGCATTATATTAAAAGACAACCGACCGTGAGAACGTGCCTATCATTGTCTTGTTCACTCTAAAAGAAAACTGAGTAATTGGGTCCCTACAGAGACATTATTATAGTTTAACGAGAATGACACTCGAGAAGAGCTTTCAACACTAGCAGGCTTTGTTTCTGATTGTCACGGATAAAATTGTATAAGACAAAGCAGCGCACGGAAAAAAAATCCGCAACAAACTATCGCAAGCAAATCACTTTCTCTGCGGCGGAATTGCTTAACAATGAGAATAAGGTTTCGGATCATGGATCTCTTCATTTTTGGTAAAATTGTGTAACGCGAGTGGCATTGAAAGTTCCAGGCTCCAGCAACACTCATTTCACCGTTGAAAGTACATATCCATTTAATATGTTTTTCTTTTGTATTTGTAGGTTATGGGCATATTTCCCCAAAGACACCGTATGGCAGGATTGTGACCATATTTTATGCCATAATTGGTATACCATTAACACTTCTGTGCCTTGCCAATCTGGGCGGCTTCATGGCCACGGCTTTCCGCTTCCTCTATAGTAAAGTATGTTGTGGCCTATTTTGTTGTTGTTGCCGTCGTAAAAAAGACAAAAGAGGGGTAAATGTCGGATCGGTGAAATATAAAGACAAATCAAATGGTGACACCAGTGCTGCGTGCGCACTCACGTCGGAAGATTCACCTCGCCGCGAGCCTGATGAGGAAAATTATACCGTGCGAGTCTTCGTGAGATCCGGCACGCAAAAGTTAATACAAAAAAAGGCATCTGACCGTGTGAGTGTGCCTATCATCGTCAGTTTTTTATTGATAGCAAGTTACATACTCCTAGGAGCTTTGATGTTTACCCTTTGGCAGACGGAGTGGAATTTTCTCACTGGGTGTTACTTCTGTTTCATCACTTTAACTACCATAGGATTTGGAGACTATGTGCCCGGCACACAGACGGACTCGTCCGACCAGCAGGCACAGTTAGTACTCTGTACTCTCTATCTCGTCGTAGGCTTGGCCCTCATTGCAATGTGCTTTGACCTGATGCAAGAGGAAGTCAGGAACAAGTGCAGACACTTGGGTAGAAAATTGGGAATTGTAAAAGATTCATGATCTTTGTCACTTTATTTCTATCCGCTAAAAGTCATTACAAATGACGAAACAAGGAGAACATTGTATTCCATTACAAATGCAGATTACTCACCGAGGAATACCAATTCCATGCAGAGTTTATGCAGGTCTGTCTATGACCGGCTAAACTTCAGAGAAACACAGGACGAAGGGAAGTTGTTATGGAAAGTTAGCCAATCACGTCTTCTGTTTGCCTCACTCCTTGTGAATACTTGTACAAGTGCTTCTTGAGTGGTGGACTTTCAGCCAGTGTTAATGTCAGATTTACTCGAGTTTTATAGAATGAGGCAGTGCACAGACTCAAAGTTCACGTCATAAACGAGATCAGTGCAAACAGGTGCAATTCTTTGGCACGTGGATATTGATACGGTGTATCGAAAGTTTGCTCGCTCATGGCAAGATACTGCTGGAAACCAGATGATAATAGTTTCCCATTATATTCATATATGAGTGCTTATCGTCACGTCATGTGGCTTTGATTATTAAGAGGGATATTTAAGTGATATAACACAAGGAAAAATAACTATGATGGTCTAACTGACCCTCCACGAGAATTTTTGATACTGTGTATCAACAAATATATACAATTACCATGGAATGAAATTCGTATAAGAGAGGGGAACAGAAAATCTTTTGCTCAAACAATGACTGCGTGTTGGCGCATGTAATTTAATCTGTGTGGTCCCAAGCAGAGCCACACAGGTAGAGTGTATATCATCACAGTACGAGATGTTTTCCTACCACGCACGTGGTTGCTCTTTGTGTCCACTTCTGGTAGCAAACTGAAGATACTCAGGAATACATATGGCAGTTGACTGATAAATACTGTCATTATCGACAAAATGTTTGCAGTATCTATTATACAACAGCAAAAATTCCGTTGATGATTGCCAAAAGTGTTGATATGATCAGCCAACTTGCCAAAAGGCAGATGCAGCTTAAGTACCTATGGGATGAAATTGGTGGTCATAACTAAAATAGCAACAAAAGTGCGTTGTCCTTA